>LPNX011050659.1:162239-317339 GCA_001517045.1 Pseudotsuga menziesii | reverse complement strand
TATGTATATGTATATGTATATGTATATGTATGTATGTGTGTGTGTGTGTGTGTGTGTGTGTGTGTGTGTGTGTGTGTATACATATATATACATGTATACATACACACATATATATATTGTCATTATCCAAGTAACAATGGAACATGGGTTTGGTGTAGCATTTTGATAACTCTTTCTTTCAATGCTTATGGGAATTAGTCACGACCCTATGCTTATTAAGGTTTAGTATTTTTTGTAAAAAATGTATGATAGTTAACGAGCAACTTAGTTATGCATAGTATTTTGTTTTTTCAATGTGGTTCACAACCTCAGAGAGAGGTCTAGAAGACATGTAAATATGTTGTCAATTGAATTGACAACAAAGGACCATCTAGCATGCACTTGCATATGAAACTTCAAGATTCACCCTCTTGAAAAATAAAAACAAAACAAACAAGGAGAGGTCGAATATATACCTAAAGATGCCAATCCATCTATTCACAAATGAATTCCAAAGAATACAAAATCCTGGCACTATCGACTTATTTGAAATGACAATCTAAGTATTTTTCATATGACAAGAATTTGATTTGGTTTAAAAATAATTCAAATTAGTGGATTTTTAGATTATTTAAATTTTGATAAGAACTACATGTTAGTAAAATACGAGGTGTTACACAATTCTATATTTATGAACAAGAACAAGAAATGGTGAAAAATTAAGCTTGCTAAACTTGGCATCGATTCAACCTTCCATAAGCTTAAATCCATATATATGGTTAAATCAACAATATTATACTTTCAGTTACAGGAAACTATCGATTATTTAGTGTGATTCTATGGTTAAAATGATATGGAAACTTTTTGGTTATTCTCAATAGATGTGGGTGACTTTCTATCCTTTTTGGTTATGAATTAATAACAGAAATTGCATGCCACAATATCTAACATGATTCTATAGTGAATTGGGTGATTTCCTTGTGATGCACATGCCCAACAAATAAAAAGAAAAAGGAAAAGTAAACACATGCCCAACAAAATTAAAGAAGAGGTAATATATATTGTAGACTGGTTTTTTCCAAAATATTTCTTGTTAGAAAAACTCAGCAGTCATGTAATATTTAAATTAAAATGAAGACATTTGAAAACCCAATTTAACCATTTAATTCAAGCCTTCAGTTAAAACTTGAATCATGTGCAAGGCATCTCAATTTATGGGTGAATATACCACAACCAACAAAGGAAATGAGTGTTGGGATGGATAGAAGACCATTGGGTAAAAAGAAAATGATTTCAAGGCAAATGCATAACACGTGGGATCTAAAAATCAAAATATAAGCAGTCATACAATTGTTGGGCATACCAAAAACAATTTCTAGGTATAAGTATAGCAATGGGATTTAAAGCTTGGAACCTCGTAGATAAGCAAGCATTAGAAGCACAAATTAGTGCCCACAAACCCCTTTTCAACTCCCTATCATAACCCATAGGTCTGCAAAACAAAAAATTAGTTATGAGATGGGAAAATGGCTATACATAATCAATTTCGATGAGGAAACACCCAACACTACAATTAATGAGATATAAAGATTAACTCATGAATTCTCATGTTTGAAACGCCCAGTATAAACATGATTGAAAAAGGAAAAATGTTGATTTTGTACCTAGGAAAGTGTTCCTCTAGTGACTTTGTGCCTAAGTCACTAAAAGGGGAAAAGTGACATGACCCTTGCATTAATTTCATGAGATGTGGAGTTAATTTCACTTTAGAGACTTAACATGACTTTTTAATTATTTAAGTGGAAGTTGAGTGAAATTAATTAATTATGGAGAGAAAAGTGAATTTATCTCGTCCATATATTTTCTATCTCAAGATTCAATTAGGGCCCTTGGATCATGAGACCATTCACTTACCCTCACTGAGCAACCAAAAAGGAAAAGAAAGGGTGAGGCGTAAGTCATTAATTCCATGATCTTTTAAAGAGAACTCGACATGAGAAGAGGAGAGGAATTTGGAGAGAGAATCTAGGCATGATTTCCAAGGCAATTCGAACAACAATTTAAGGGTACGATTTTCTAAGTGGATTGCACAAATTTCGAGGAGGGGGATTGCTTCATACATTTCCATAACTCTGGCATGAAAATTGAGGAGAACCATAAAACATTAATGAAGGTCATACCGAATTAAATTCAACAGGTATGTACTGTGTGATTATGTAGATGAATGGGCATGAAGTTTGAGATGAGTAAAGCATGAATTTCAAGGTATTTTTTGGTTGTAGCAGTGAGCACAAAAACCAAGTTAAAGATTATAGAATGCATTGTTTTCAAAGTTGAAAATTGTCTTCAAGGGTTGAGATAAGTTGTGCATTTATTGTTGATAATACTGTTGTACTTTTTATTTTGAAGAAGAAATAAAATAACACTCTCTCCCACAAGTTTTCCCCATTGGGGTTTTTCTGAGGCTTTTTCCTGAAAAATTCTTGAGTCCGATTTTATGTGCGTGTGACTGAATTTATTTTATGCTCATTAATTTGTAAATTTCACAAAGTGTTTCAAGCTACAAATTTGATTTACGAATAAAATTCCCTTTTCAGCAGTCATGTATTGAATGGGGTTGGGCATTAAACTTTATGTTTTGAGTTAAACTTGAAACCGGGTTGGGAAGTGAAACTTTTACATGGTATGAGAGCTTGGTCAAAGAGAAGTGAACATAATTTACAAATTAGTGATTTTCATACTCGAGAGAGACATTTCTTTTGTTCATTGGGAAAAATTGTTGGACTTGAATTTTTAGTGAGATGGCCACTTGGTTGAGGATAGAGGATAGATTGTACAGGGAAACCAATTTTAGTCCTTTGAAAAAAGGGATTGTGTTTATTTTGCACGAGAATGAGTTGTGGGACATTGTGAATAGCACTCAAGCTAATCTAGTAGTGGTACCCCCATCTGTTGATGTAGCAGCTTTGGTAGCCTTCAACAAGAAGGGCATCAAGACTAAGAGAATTATCCTTGATGTAGTTAATCACCATGTGATCCCACGTGTGAATGGTAAGGATTGTGCTTATCAAATATTGGATGCCTTAACCCACATGTACCAAAGTTCCAGGGAAAACAAGAAGATGGTACTGAGACAGAAATTGAAAAGCATGAGGATGGCTAAATCTGAAAATGTTACATCCTACCTTACAGGATCACATAGGTGAGAGATGATATTGGAGCAGTTGGGGAGGTTGTACTTGGTCATGATCTAGTGCAAACAACCTTGAATGGTGTGGCCAAGCCATGAGCTATATTTGTGAAGGCCATTGTGTCTAGGGAGAGCATGCCTTCATGGGATCATCTTTGGCATGAATTTGTTTAGGAGGAGACTCGAAGAGGATATGTTCAAGGAAATTCATCTCATAGTAATAATGATGAGGAGAATGTGGCTTTGACAGTTAAAGGGAAGAGAAGAAATCCAAGAAGGGTCCCAAGGGTGGGGCTAAGCAGCACTGTGATCAGAAGAAATACTTGAGCAAAGTGAAATGCTTTGATTGCCAAAACATTGGGCATTATGTTGGACGGGGTCTGAAGAAGAAGAAGAAACAAACAAAAACTACCACAGAGATTGATGAGTATGCAACATGGTTCAAGAAATATTTTCCTCTATGCGTTGGTCATTTAGAGAGAGAATCCATTACCAGCACTGATGTAGAGGATGAGAGAGAGTACTCCTTATTTGTTGACCATTTGTTAAGTGCATCCACCGCCACTTGCACCCGATACATTGATAATGGAGCTTCTAGCCATATGGTAGGTGTTCGAGAGATGTTTTCATAGTTCACTAAGAGAGATTTGGATTTGGAGGTGGTATTGGGAGATGACACTATTGTGAAAGTAGTTGGGTGAGGAGCTGTAACTTTTCAAAGGGATTCCATGAACCCCATGACTTTGAGGGATGTATTATATGTCCATGGGATGAAGAAGAACTTGATTTCAGTTTCCATGATAGAGGATAGGATATTTGGAGTGTAATTCATTGATGGGTATGTGCATGTTTATCCTAAGGGATCGAATCCATCTACATCTCTTGCAATTATAGTTAGATGTGGGAAATTGTACAAGATCTTGTTTTAGCCCCTTCATGCTTTGTTACACAACAATAACAACAATTTTGATCTACGCGACTATGGCATAGGAGGATGGCTCACTTGCATCATCCAGCTCTGAGGATGTTGAGAGATATGGCGATTGGATTGCCTAAATTTAGCATGGATTGCTTGAATTTAGCATGTATTTCCTGAATTTAGCATGGATATGAATTTAGGAATACTTGGATATACTTTCTAAAGAGCAAGAAGTCAAAAGAAGTCTTGGAGAGGCTCTAAGAGTTCAAAGCTCTTATGGAGAACCAGACAGGGAGGAGGATTCATGTGTTGAAATCAAAAAATGGGGATGAGTATACCTCCAATGATTTCAATGAGTTTTGCGCATAACATGGAATCAAGAGAAATCGACAGTTCTGTATACCCCACCATAGAATGGGGTCGCTAAAAGGAAGAACAGGGACATAGTGGGAGCAACCAGAGTGATGCTTCATGATCAGATTCTACCTTTCTTTCTTTAGGTCGAGGCTTGTAAGACTGTAAGTATATACATATAGAAAAAGAGTCCCAATAGGTATCTAGGGTGATTTTTCCATTGGTTACAGGTGCTTCAGGTTCATGGACATAGTTTATAGGTTCACTAGATATAGATTCATGTTCTCGAGTTACAAGTTCACCAATTCCATAGCGTCACCGACCACAGGGGCTACATCTTCAGGATAGACAACAGATGTGGATGAGTAAGAGCACTCCCCCCCCCCCCCCCCCCCCCCAACATGATCCCACTTCATAGAAGAG
This sequence comes from Pseudotsuga menziesii, assembly GCA_001517045.1. Lineage (NCBI taxonomy): Eukaryota > Viridiplantae > Streptophyta > Pinopsida > Pinales > Pinaceae > Pseudotsuga > Pseudotsuga menziesii. The sequence continues at coordinate 312,474 of LPNX011050659.1, read as the reverse complement.
GAAGCAAAAAATGGCTTCATGACACCTTGAAGGAAGCTCAGGAGTCAGTGGGGAATCCCATGAGACATGTTCGGGAGAGTAGAGTTCTTGAGATATTTTGCATTTACATGGCTATGGTGAGTAGTCTTCATGAGTCAGATCCTTCCACTTTTGAGGAGGCATCCCAACATCAAGTGTGGAGAGATTCCATGATTGAAGAGTATCATTCCATCATGAAGAATGATGTTTGGGATATTGTACTGAGATTGGAGGGGAAGTCAGTTGTGACTTGGTGGTTTTACAAGATCAAGGATTTTGCAGATGATAGTGTGGAGAAGCACAAATCTCGGTTTGTGGCACGAGAGTTATCACAGGTAGAGGGATTATATTATAATGACACCGTTTCACTAGTTGCCTGTTACTCTTCGATCATAGCAGTGATCTCCATTGCATCGGAGATGGGTTAGAATATCCACCAAATGGATGTGAAGGCCACATTTCTAAATGGGATTATATAAGAGGAGGTGTATGTTGAGAAGATGTAGGGATTTCAGATTCATGGGAGAGAGTCTCATGTTTGCAGGCTGAAGAACGCCTTGTATGGATTGAAGCAAGCCCCTAGAGCTTGATACTATAGGATAGATTGTTACTTGTTGCAGATAGGATTTTAGAAGAGTGAAGTAGATCCGCACCTTTACCACATTGTGGTTGGTGACGATCTGCTCATTATTTTTCTCTACGTGGATGGCTTGTTCTTTACAGGTACAAAGAAACTCATTGCAACATGTAAGCATGATCTTGCTTCAGAGTATGAGATGAAAAGTGAATGAAATACATTGGGATGATGCACTATTTTCTTGGATTGGAGGTTTGGAAGGAGCCTAGACAAATTTTCTAGGGTCAGGGAAAATATAAAGTCGATATTATGAGGTGATTTTAGATGGAGGATTGCAAGCCTATGGCTACTCCAATGATCACCAACTAAAAGAACTTGAATTCTTCTAAGAGTGGTTTGGTGGATCCAACTTTATATCATCAACTCATTGGCTCATTGATGTATTATGTTAACGCTAGGCCAAATATGTGTTTTGCAGTGAACATTCTCATTCAGTACATGGTCGAGCCAAGGAGAGTGCATTGTGTAGATGCAAAACATGTGCTTAAGTATATAGAACGTACAGTGCATTATGGTTTGGATGATAGGTGGATGGATGGATTTAGGTTGGTTGGCTACACAGACTCAAATTGGTAGAATGTGTGACGAACCAGAAGAGCGATTCCGGGTGTTGTTTGAGTTTGGGCTCGACAACAGTGTTGTGATTTTGTCAAAATCAAATTTTAGTTGCTTTGAGTTCTGCTGAGGCAAAGTACATGGCAGCTAGTCAAGCTAATTGTGAGGCTTTGTGGCTTCACAATTTATTGGTGGGACTATTTGGTAAGGAGATGAGGCCTATTTTGATTTGCTATGATAATCATAGTTGCATCAAACTCTCTGAGAATCCATTTTTTTACGACAAGTTGAATAACATTGATATTAGGTACCACTTCATCCAAGGCTATGTCCAAAGAGGAGTTGTAGAGTTGTAGTACGTTTCCATTGATGAGCAGGTTGTAGATATTTTGACGAAATCTTTGGGGACGAGAAATTTTGTCTTCTTCATAGACAAGTTGGGAGTGGTGTAGAACACCTTCCTCGATAAGAGGTACCGTCGCTTTTGTACCTAGGAAAGTGTTCCCCCAGTGACTTTGTGCCTAAGTCACTAAGAGGGGAAAAGTTCTATGACCCTTGCATTAATTTCATGAGTTGTGGTTCACTTTAGAGACTTAGAGTGAATTTTTAATTATTTAAGTGGGAGTTGAGTGAAATTAATTAATTATGGAGGGAAAAGTGAATTTATCTCATTCATAGATTTTATATCTCAATATTCAATTAGGGCCCTAGATTTCAAGATTTCATTTTAAACTTGTCTTCTTCATGATTGAGTAAATTTCATCCCTTGTTGTTCATGTTGAATTACATAACATATAGTTGAATTTGTCAAGTGATTTAACACACTCAAAAGATAAAGGAACATATTTTTTGTTGTTATAATATGTTGTAATAAGACATTTCAAATCTATTATATTCCTTGAAAAGTGTTCCCTAAGCATTGTAGCAGTGTGTTGTTGAAGAGCACTTATTTGGTGTTTATTATCTTGGGTTATATATTGTGTAAATTTGAGTTGACTATAAATGAAATATTGTTGTTGTAATTTAATATTTTAGATTAGTCCTAACACTAAAAGTTTGCAAAGAATAGATCCAAGGAACCTCAAGGTTGAGGTGAAATTATGGAAGTTATATTAATTGTTTGGTTCTTGAAACTTCTAAAACCACCCCTTCATCATTGAGTATGTGGCATTGTTGATGACCTAAAAGACGTTTGGGGCCTAGGGTTTGGGGACCCTCTAAAAATTGTTAAGCTTCATTGACTACATGTTATTATTCTTTGGAACTTGAGATTTTGATGTGATCAATTCTCTCAAATGATTTCAAGTTCTTTAATTGGTTTCCTTCACTAACTCTACTACTCAAAGTGCACATGGATGCCAGGGATGTTGGTGTATGACTAATTGATGGTATTTACTATGATCTTGATATCTTCTCCTTAGTGATCTAACTCACCCTTTATTTTTATTGATTATTAATGAACTGTCTAAGTAGCTTCATCTACATGTATTCTTTATTGTGGGTAATGCAATCTCTATGGGTATCATTGCTTCTATGAGCTATTTTAATTGATGATAGGGATGATCCTTGCTCTTACTTTAAATCACCATGATTTTCTTTAGGTGAGGTCAATTGAGTAGCTGGACAATGTTTTCACTCAAAACAATTATGTTGTTTTTCTAAGCATGACTTCGGGTTCTTGCATTATTTCATTAGTGACTGATATGTCTCCTCGTTGAACGTACTTTTGTTATAGTAAAATTTTGTGAAATTTTAATTACATTGATCTTCTTCAGTCGCATGTCTAAGTTTTATTGCATGTTTCGTAAAGTGATTGGTTTTTTTTAGAAGATTAGATAGCTCAACACTTGTTTTCTTATTCGATCTCGCCTCTTCCAAGAAAATTTCCTCTATGGATTGAATGACCAATTGTTGATTTGCTCTCTACCTTCGGTCATTGATTATTTGTGATTGGATAATGATGAGATGTAGCTGAGTATTGCAGGGTATCGATTGTATTTGATTAGTATGGTTTTATGTGCATGGATGTTACTATTTATACTTTTAAATCATGTAAAGATGAAAAATGGTCATGCATCTTATGTTAAAAAGAGCCCTTTTAAAACTTACATAATCATTCAATGCAGTAGTTTTTATCATTGATCTCTTGTTTGTGCATGAATGCTTATGACCCAATCATTTATTGGTCTTTTATTTGAGTTAAGTTTGATGATGAGTATGGTCTTGAAGATAAATGAATCCTTTGGGTTACTTGTGCATTGGCATATGTAATGCTTTTGAAATCCTCTTGCTTGCATCATCTTTCCAAAGATTCTTTGTTAATTATGATAGTTGGATTGTGGTGTTTCTTTTTCTCTTTATGTATAATCCATGAATAATTTATGAATAAAGTGGTAAAGGATCTATGCATGGGAATCAAATGAATAGTAATCAAAGTATACATAAACATTCATTGCAATCAAAGACTTGACTTGGCTATGTTATATGAGTTATTAAATGTCTTATTTCTAAGTGTTTCATCATTAATGGTTGGCATACTTATCATTACATCGAGTTGATTAATGCTCGTGTAAAGATAACACTTAATGCATCACTATCATTATTACATATATCACAAAGTTTCATTGATCATTTCTTATGAGATGTCATGAGTTAATGATTAATCCTAATAATTGCTTTGACATGTTTGTTACTATGGAACTTGTTCATCTGCAACAATTGATAAAGGAGGTTGACGAGCATTGGAAAGGTCAAAAATATAAAATCCAAGTGGTAAAAAGGCACAAAAATAGATTTGTTTCAATTATCAATGCCATGTGCATCTAGTGTAATGATAGGTTTGCATAATGGATCTCCTAACATATAAAAAGTTGACAAACACTCCTCATAATCTTTTGACACATGACAAAGAGGACAATGAATATGGAATAAATATGAAATAATGCGATCCAACTTATAAAAAGACATGGTATCATATTGGTTTCAACTACTAACTATCCTTCTTGCTATCAAATTGGACTTCTGTTTATGAACACAAAGAGAAGTAAATCATCAAAGTAGAGAAAGATACTCCCAAACATTTATTGAAGATTTCAATATTAAATAAATCCTCAAATAATTAATAACCAATAATAATTCCAAACACATATATAAGAAATTACATGTTTGAGAAGCATGGGAACAATGTATGAGTCAATATATTATCCTCAGGAAAGGCATAATACTTAGTGAGGTTACTAAAAACCTTTGTGTGGTGTAATGAAACATCGATACATGAACAAATATGGAATGGACTACCAAGCACTGAATTGAATCATCGAAATAATTTCCATCTGATAATAAATTTTGTTTTGCTTGTTACCTGCTTATGTTGTTTTATTATTATGAATGGAAAAACAAGTAATCATGCTACTAAGGTAGTACATTATCCATTGTCTCATAAGTATCATACATTGGGCATAATATTGGGACATTTTCTTACAAATGCTTCCTATGTAGTGCATTAAAAAAATAAGAGAGGTGCTCAAGTGGGAAGGAGGAGAAAGAATGCAATTTTGAAACCCAATGCAACTTTACTCAAACACAATGAGAAATATGGCATTCCTTGAAGCTTGAGAAAGCGACGATTATCAAGTTAGGGTTTGGAAAAATTTAGGATTTCAAGGTTCGCAGCAATGGATCCCCTCCCCCCCTTGATCCAGATCCAGATGAGAGGCGTGGGGATATGGAGGTAAATTTTCAAAGAATCCTGGCTTCCACTCCCAATTCGAGCAAGACAACTGCACATGACTCAAAATTCATAAAGAGAGCAGTCCTCCCTGAAGTGAAAATCTCATCTATCGCTTCCAGATACAAAACTATATTTCTGTCGGAGAAAGGGTTAGTCGGGAACTTCATAAGCCTTTAGCCATCCTTGCCATAGAGATATGGTTGAAAAAAAATTGGAGGTCATTGATCCAGGGAGAAGTCGAACAAAAATTTTGTGGACGAGGTCTTTTCGTTTTCTTCTTTGAGAAGAAGGAGGACAAGAAAATCATCTTCCGAAACGGACCATACTTCATGGGACCAAGAGGTATGTACCTCAACAAATGGGACCTTTCATTTGATCTGAAAAATACATACCCAATGCGGTTCTAGTCTGGTTTAAGCTCCCACATCTCCCTCTACATTGTTGGAATGATGAAGATCTAACAGCCATTGGGAACTCGTTAGGGAAGTATATTGATAAGTCTGAGCCAAAACCTCTGATGTTTTTATGTGCAATAATATGTGTAGAATTGGACTTGGAAAAATGTCTCCCGAAGGCGATCAATATCTCCATGGATGGATGGAATCACCTACAAGCAGTTGACTATGAGCAAATCCCATTTAAATGAAAGGTCTGCCATGAATATGACCACATCGCTCGGACATGCCCAAAACGAAATCAACAAGATGTAAAAGGAAATTGAGAGAAAGAATGGAATAAAGTCCCATGAAAAAAAACAACCAACACAAACCCTAAACAACAAGAATCTCCAGTAAAAACAAAGGCATTAGGAAACAATTTTCATGTCTTATCCTCTAAGGATAAAGAAGAAGAAGACGAAGGAGAGGCAAAGGAAAATGAAGGAGGAAAAGAAAGGGATATTGAAGAAGAGTTTATGGTACAAAAAATAGATAAGAAGGCAAAATTCATCCCTACTACCTCGAAACGACCTTATATAGAAGTAAGATCGGAGACATCACAAAAATTAGGGACTTCAGTAACCAAGTCTAAATCTAAGGCGTAGTGGGAGGAAATGTCTGAAAGCAATGAAGAAGAGGAAAAACTACAAATAAAGAAGGGAATAAAACCTAACAGAGTGCTAATAGAATTGGAAGAAGCTCAAGAGAAAGCAACAAAGAAGCAAACAAGTCTGGATCAACATGTTAGAGTCATCACATCAGGAAATAAATCTCAAGGGATAATAGAGGAAAGGGAAAGGAGAATTCCACCCACTTCAAATAAATAATAAAAGTAGTCTCTTGGAATTGTAGAGGGCTAGGTGGAAAACAAAAAACAGAAGCAACTAGAAGAACAAAAAATTTAGAAACCGCTACAATCTTCTTGATCCATGAGACTAAAATGCTTGCGTCAGATAGAAAAAATTTAATGAATCAATTATGGCCTAAAGGAGAAGGGAAAGCAGTAAGTGCAGTGGGAACTTCATGAGGGATTCTCACTTGGTGGGATAAAACCCCCTACAAATTCAAATCCCACACTGAGAATCAAAATTGGCTATTTGTTGAATTATAAGACTTGGGAAAAAGGAGACCTTCTAGGTAGGAAATATATACGACCCTACGCTATATGGAAACAAAGGGGGATTTTGGAATTCCTTGGATTCACAAAGGGAGGGGAAAATGCAGGAAACATGTATTATTGCGGGGAATTTTAATGCAACAATATCAACAGAAGAAAGAATAGGTGGGTCCAAAGTTCGTGGTCCTTTTAGTGAAAGACTAGAAGATCTCATGGTATCCTGGAACTTGATGGATATCAAGCCAAATAAAGGTAAATATACTTGGAACAATAAGAGAACGGGACCGGGCCACATTGTAGCTAGGCTTGATAGATTTTTGGTAAGCTCATCCCTTCTCAATAAACCTTTCATTCCAGTTTCTAAAAATGTTCCCTTGTCGATATCAGATCATAGGCCCATCTCCCTTATGTTTGCACCGATTGGGAATCTGGTTCTTATGCCATTCCAATTCAATCTAGTATGGATTAAGTCAAAAGGCGTGGTTGACATCATTAAAAAGGCCTAGAATATTTGTTTTATAGGATCCCAAAGCTATATTTGGGAATCCAAAGTAACAAATATGAAGGGAGCACTTAAAAATTGGGCAAAGGAGAACTATCAAGACCCAAGTAGGGAAAAAAATAAAAATGGAAGAGCTAGGGGGACTGCAACAAAAATTTGAGGAGGATCAAGTTACTGAAGAAATTATGAGGAAAGAAAAAGAGTTGGACAATGAATGTTAAGATCTAGACAACAAGGAAGAGGAAGAGTGGAGATTATGGTCCAGAAGTCTGTGGCTAGAAAGCGGGAACAAAAATACCAAATTCTTCCGTAATCAATGCAAAGACAGGCAAAGGAGGAACATTATTATTGAGCTAACAAAAGATAATGGAGATCAAATTTCAGGGCAACAAGAAATAAAAGAAGAGATAAAAAATTTATTTGAAAACCTATACAGAGGAGAGGAAGAATACGACGCAGTTGATGTGGGAAAAATGAGTGCAGAAATACCCCCTGTAATCACAGCAACAGACAATGAGTACTTATCTCAACGTATTTCGGAAGAGGTGGTTTACAAGGTAGTTTGGATGTTGCATCTGAACAAAGCTCTGAGACCTGATGGCTTATCCATAAAATTTTATAGGAAGTGCTAGCCAATCATCAAAAAATATCTCATCAGAATGCTCAATTGGACTAGAGACAAAGAAAAAAATTGAAGGGGCTACAAACTCTTCCTTCCTTGCTCTTATTTCTAAGGAGAAGAATCCAACTTCTATCAAGCATTTCAGACCAATTTATTTGTGCAATTCCTCATATGAAATTCTAACGAAAATCATAGCAAGTAGGATAAAAAATTTCATCTCGAAGATAATCTCATCAAATCAAGGAGGTTTTATAGCGGGTACACAAATTTTTGACAATATCCTTATTGTTCTAGAGGCAATTCACTCCAGTCAGAGGAGAAAAGAAGGAGGTATGGCTATAAAACTTGATTTAGTAAACTCCTTTGATAGAATAAGACATGATTTTATTTTCTTGATCCTTGGGAAATTTGGGTTCTTTGATCAGTTTATGAGATGGGTCAAATGATGCATAAGTTCCCCATGGATTGCACCGCTGGTAAATGGAAGGCCTCAATAATTCTTTAGAATGATGCGGGGGATTTGTCAAGGTTTCCCCCTTTCTCCCTTTCTCTACATCCTTGTTGCAAATTCTTTGAGCAGAAGGATGAACATGTTAAAGAAGGAAGGTATCATCCCAAGACTGTGGATAGCCCGACGAGTGAATCCGTTAAATCATGCCCAATTTGATGATGACACCATACTTATGGAAAGTGCATCAGTCAATCTGGATAAACATTTCAAAAGTACTTGGGACCTATTTCTTTCTGCTTCAAGGGGGAAATCAAACTTGGAAAAACGTTGTGTATATGGGTGGAACTATATTCCAAAAAATCTAAGAGAAATATATGTCTATTAGGCGTAAGGTAGAGGTGGATTGGAAATCCTTTAGATACCTAGGAATTCTAATCAGCAGAATAAGCGCTAGCTCCATGATATGGACCTCGATTATACAAAAGATTAAGAACAAAGTTCAAGCCTAGGGAATGAGGTGGCTCAACCTGGCTGGGAAAGTAACCCTCATAAAATATGTTCTTGCTTCTTACCCCATCTTCAACAGTGCGCTTCTCTTAGCACCCAAAAATGTAATGAACATCATAAGTGTAGAACTAAGGAACTTCCTTTGGCAGGGAGGAAAATCTCAAGGAAAGAAGTTCCACTTAGTAAACTTGAATGTGGTCAAAATACAAAAGAGAAACGAAGGGCTTGGTGTCAGAGAACCTCGACTAATGAACATAGCAATGGGACCCAAGATGGTCTGGAAAATGATAGCAATAAATAATGAGTGGTCGAAAGAAGGTATGAGAAAGAAATGTATAAGAAGGCTAAGATTAAGAAGTATAGATCACACTTGGGGAGGGAAGGGAACTCACATATGGGAATTATGCAAAGCATCTATTGGTATCATAAAATAAAAATCATACTAAATTCCAGTGAATGGGAAGAAAATAAATATGTGGGAGGACAACATTTTGGGTCACCCTAGACTAGAAATAGTGAATGGCCTTGAACGAATTCGTCAATGGATGAAAAGCAAAGACTGAGTAGACTAAATGACATTTCAATATGGGTAAGCACCAGAGAATGGAAAGAATGGAAGGATATAAATCCACCCCAGCGGTTAGATCAGGAATACAGGACCTTTCGCAGGAACCTTCATGGGAAAGCTCCAATTCATCGCAGTGAAAAGAATCGAAGAGGATTGGGGAAGATCTAGAGAGTATTTAGTAAAGGAAGGGTATAAACTTCTGGAAGGGAATGCGTAGCCTCAAGACTCCAGACAATGGAGAAATGTATGGAATACTATAGGAATACCAAAAATAAACCATTTCCTTTGGATGCTTTCTCATAATAAGCTCCTCACTGCAGACAATCTTGTCAAACGAGGATTCCAAGGACTAATTTGGTGTGCTCTTTGCAAACCCTCACATGAGGATCTTAATCACCTATTTCTGAATTGTGCCTTTGCTAAAGAAGTTTGGAACAAAGTAATGGAACACCTTGGGGAGAAAATAAGTACTCCAATCCAAGTACAGGATTTGATAGTTAACTGGAAGAAGTATTTCCCAAGGAACTTGAGGAAAAAAAAATCTTCAAAAAGTATGGGAAGTGACACCTAGAAATATATGTTGGTAGATATGGCTTGCAAGAAATTTCCTCATCTACAAAGGATGAAAGGTAAACCCTATAAGGGTTGCATTCAAAAGCAATGAACATGATCTCGGAGATCTTAGGAACCAAAGGTATAACTTACCCCATTCGTGATCCTTTATCAAGGAACAAAGATCATTGGTGCAAAGAATTTATGAGGTAGAGCTCACTTCAATCCAAAATACCTTTTAAAGGAATCGAGAATTGGGAAATCAGAAACTGAAAAACAAGATTTCAAAAAATGGTGGGAGAGTCTAAACTCCTACGCTTTCTTCTTTGACGGAGCGTCTAAGGGGAACCATGGGGAGGCAAGTGTCGGAGGGATATTTGTTTACCCCAAAGGAAATACATTAGACTCTTTCGCATGGGGATTGGGAACAAAAATCAGCAACGAAGATGAGTGGTTGGCTTTGTTGCTTGGTCTCGAACTCATTGTCAAACTAGATGTAGATAAAATAGACATAATTGGAGATTCAAGAAAAGTCATCCAAAAGATGTAGAAAGGATACGAAAAATGCAATACCATATGCAAAAGAATTGCTAGAAGAACATCACACCTCATGTCTAGCATTGAAATCAGTTTCTCTCATGTTCTTCGAGGAAACAAAGGGAAAGTTGACCACCTAACTAATAAGGGATCCATCTTAGGGTTAGGTTTGATATATACCAATAAGGATGGACTTAAAACTTACTTTGTACCTTGACTTAGTTAGGGTCTCTTGCCCCCCCATCCAATGGAAAGGTCAAATGGACAAGAATTTGCATTTTCGAACTCTCCAAGTGGTGGGTGAGTAACTGGAGGGTTGCATGGTTAGTCCCATGCGAACCTTGGTCAGAGCATTTACAGCAAGAGTGGGCAACATTTACTCTTTTATTTTGATCTCGTTGTTTTTGCACGCGAGATGGTAGCAGTGTGGGGATATTGTTAACAAAAGGAATAGAGTACACAACTTCAGGTCAAGATTGAGAGCGAGGCATGTGATGCGGCTTACGGTTCAAATTTCTCATGCCTGATACATTGATTCCCTAGGTTCCCATTGGAGGAGTTAGAAGTGATGGAGGCAGAGAAGAGTGAAGGAAAAGGGTGGTTTGAGGGCCTGAACAACATCAAGGGTAGCATTGTTGATTTTAAAATACACCTAAGGAAGGTATATGAAGCGGTTTGCACTAGACTCAGACAAAACCAGGAACTCTCAACCGATGTTGGGTATGTGTTAAGTAAGATATCCTTCCAAGAATTGCAGATTGATGACATGCACAAGGATATCAAGTAAATTCTTGAAAATATTGACAAAATCACCGAAGACATGCAAAAAATGGTCAATAAGACACAATGCATCCATTTCCAGGAGACAAAAGCTAATGGAATGCAACCAATGGAAGAAGTATTAGTCTCAAAGCCTAAACAAGGGATGGAAGCAAAGAAAAAAAGCAGTCTTTCTGCTTCAGGTTTTGTTTATGTTTTTATGCATTATGTTAAAGTCTCAATTTATAAGGATATATCCCTCCTCCAGTATGGTGAATGCAAGGAAGAAACACAACAAATTTTGTAAAGATATGGTAGTAGTAGTTATGGGTTTTTTTAGCCTCAGTGAAAACTGATTTCAAACAAGATTTCTTTAAATTTTTTGGATGATTATGCACAAATTTTTTATTTAATGAAATTTTTCCCAGTTCTTGTTTAAAAAAATGAGCAAAGGAGCATTCCCACATCAAATCAAATAAGAAGGAATGCAAGGGGCAGATGCCAAACTAAAAAAGTAACTCATATAATGAGAAATATTTATACATAAAGGGTGATAGAATGAATGGTATGATGAATATCACCTCAACCCAACGATGAATGTAAAGAGAATGAAACTACAACAAACTACAAAAGTAAAGGATACTCAAGATTCAAGTGCTTGCATGCAAGCAAAAGTTAAAGATGGGCATCCAAGTGATAGAATTGTATATCACCAAATCAAGAATTCTTAATGAAGCCTCACTTGTTTGAGTGACATTCAAAATTTCTCAATTTCATTAAGCAATGATTCTCATAAGTGTTTGAATAGTGAGATAAAAATAAATTTTGTAATAATTTAAAAACTAACAACTCAAGATTCATCAAGGATAGTTCAAGAGTCATCAAGGGTAGCTTGAGAGTGATCTAGGGTAGTTGAAGAGTCAAGAAGTTAGAAGTCCAAGAGATATGAACAAAAAATATAAATAAAACCATTGCATTCAAGCAAAAGGTTTTCATTTTGGCACTGTAAGCAATATCCATATGTTAATAAAGGCACTACATTCTTTAGTGTGTTTATAATTGTGCTTTGTCTTAGAATGATTCTTTCATATATCAATGCTCTTGGTTCTTTCAAGCACAATCATTCTAACCTATGGACTATTATTTTTTTATGGTGTTCATTCTTACTTATATTATGCTTGTTAACACTTGCTATGAAACATGGAGTTTGTTGGTGAGTTGGGACTATTCTTGGTTGCTCAAGGCATCTAATTATGCATGTGCTTAGTCGGTGGACTATTCTCTCTATTTGTATATGTCTAATCAATTTATTGTAGCCTAGTTACAAACCGGTTTTGTGACAAGGAAGTGTTCTTGGTAATCAAATCATTTCACTACAAAAGAGAATGGGGACGGTATGATTCAAGTTCATTTCGTATAGAAAATGAGACTATTATGCTTGTTATTTGTTTCATTTTTGCATCTTGTTCTCTACTCCTTCAATTAGAATTTGGTTAGCTACATTTTATTTTCAATTCGGTGAGACTTCAGTTCAGCTGACCTTGATAGTGTTCAAAATATAATACAAAATTGGGTAGGTCTGACTCAACAAAGAAGAGACTCCATTTTTTGAGGTGTTTAGTAAAAAAAAAGATTCATATTTGCCCCAAATAATTAGGTACACTATTTCAAAATTTAATCAACTAAAACTCAAAAGCAACAAGAAAACCATAAAAACTAATATACGAAGGCTACACTAGCTATAGATTCCACCTAAATGTTGATACATATAGTTCTACCATTGGATTATATTCTCTCCCACACATGGTACTCTACAGAATTGGTAATTTGAATGATCAAGTATGAGAGTAGTGATTGAATGTTCCAAATCCATGTTTTTATGAGATAGGCATGAGATAGGATAGAAGAGAGGCTTGGAAGGGGGGAGGAGGAATGAGGGACGAAGAGAGGAGTAGTGATTGAATGTTCCAAATCCATGTTTTTATGAGATAGGCATGAGATAGGATAGAAGAGAGGCTTGGAAGGGGTGAGGAGGAATGAGGGACGAAGAGAGGAAGGTGGTGCAAGATAGGAGGGGCCACATGAGGGACAAAACAAGTTGTTGTCTTTCAGTGGCAAGGAGAGGAAAGGGATGACACGAATGATATATAAAGGATACATTCCTTACTCTAGAAGTACACTTGTGCAAATGTTCTAATCTACTCATGAGATATGGATTGAGGATGTTTCAAACCCTTCTGGTTGTTATAGGTTGAATGTGCCCACTCATAAAGTCACCCCCCAAGTCATACATAATATACGCTTCCCTATTTTGATTCTTTTAATGTGGAAGAAGCTAAAGTTGTTAAATCTCTAAAGAATAGGATTTGTTCTTTGGTGAGTCTGATGTATTTGTGAGGAAGTCTTGTCTATAAGTGTAGAGATAATCAAGTAAGAGTTGTCAATAATGACCACTAACTGAGAGGTTATGGTGCCTAGAAGTTGTTGAACTCACGATTGTCATTAGACCAAAACCTGCGAGTGTCAATCTCCACCACAATCGCCATAGTTAGGATCTTGGGAGGCGGTCAGGCCATGTCACGAAACTCACGGGGAGCATTGAACCCAATGTCCAACAATTGTCCCCCAGCGTGAATCGGGTGAGTTTCGAACCCTTGAGTTGTTGCTCTGATACCAATTGTCGTTAGAATAAAACTTGCAGGTGTTAATCTTTGCCATAATCACCAAAGTTAGCATCTTGGGAGGTGATTAGTCCATGTCACGAAACTGACAGGGAGCGTTGAACCCAATGTCCAACAGAAGTTTGATTCCTTGGAAGATTTCAAGAGCTTATGCTTCAATGTTTGTTGCTCCTCCTATTCCCCAAGTAAAATATAGAGTTGGATGTCCATCGAGGCCATAAATGACCCCTCCCCATTCAATACACAACATATACAACAATGCAAATATGAAGCACAAGTCCAAGATAGATAAGAGAGATGAGTTATATAATAACTCCTCAAATAATAGAAGAACCTCCTCCAAATACCCCAATAAATTTATACATTGAAATCCCATGTTCCTAATAATTACTATATATCTTCTATATACACATATTCCAACTCATTGCACATGTGATCCATTTATTAGACCGACTCTATTACATATACATTTGCATACTTTTACATGCATTTACCTCCATATATGCCTCCCCTTGGGGTCATCATACACATTTACTACCATTTATGTCCCCCCTTGTAATATCATAGTACCCTTCTTCAAAAACCTTTGTCCTAAAAGCATTGCAACATATGGATTTACATGTGATGAAACCAAGAAATAGAATTTCCTTGTATTCATGCTTTCTTACGAATATTGATGATGATGATCCATCCAAGTTTGATTATATTGAGTCTTAATCCTCAATAGTTAATTGTCACATAATTTTATTTCCTTTTGATTCCAAGTGTCGGTGTTGTGGCTTCTTTAATTTGTTTTAGTTTCTAGTCTCTAATAATATCTTCTCGAATAGTGGTTTTATGATGCCATATTCCATAAATATTGTTGATTATTCCATTTTCTTCCTTGGTAGTGTTAATGTAGACCTTCTTATCTTTTTTGATAATGTGGATGCCAATATGGTTTCACCTTTAATGGTTTCCCTTCATTCAGCACATCCATATCATTGATCTTCTTTCAAAGATAATTATATCCTCTATCCTTTGTGCTTGGTCTTTGATTACTCTTTCCTTTAAGATAATACCCTCATATTTGGCATGCACTTCTTCAAGCTAGAGCTCAACTTCTTGAAGTATTTTTGGTGACCTTCTAGAATCGTGTCTTGCTTCTCCTTTTGAAGGTGCAATGTGATGACATCAATCAAATTTTAATTTTTTCCTTCAGTTTTAGATTGCATTTTTTATTTTAATTCATTCACATTTAGAGGTTTTTCAACCTTCTTGCAAATTTCCTCCTTAAGTTTTTGTTGTTGAATGGGGTTGTCATTAATGTCAAAAGGAGTTCAATAATAAAAAAGGAATAATTAAAGACATGATGGAAGGGAAAACTCAGTATAAGACAAAAGGAATAACAAAGGGAGCAATGACACGATGGCAAGGCAAGCGATGGAATATGTGATGAGGATGGAAAAACACATGAGGGGATCCAACG
This sequence comes from Pseudotsuga menziesii, assembly GCA_001517045.1. NCBI lineage: Eukaryota > Viridiplantae > Streptophyta > Pinopsida > Pinales > Pinaceae > Pseudotsuga > Pseudotsuga menziesii. The sequence continues at coordinate 297,333 of LPNX011050659.1, read as the reverse complement.
AGGGGATCAAGTCCAATCGATCTTGATTGATTGATCCTCTGATCAATCAACGTAGAGTCGTGGAGTTGCAATCAGCGTATTTAGGAGAGGTTGGACGACTCAGATTGTATTAAGAGAATAGATCAATGACAGGAAAAGGATACGCAAAGTAAATGTGCATGGAAAATAACATTCTGGAGTGCCAAAGTGAAGTTTTGTGTTTGATAATTGATCAACGGACAAGTAGGATCCCACAAAGCGATCGACGGTTCACAGGATTTGCAGAAGCAATTTTCTAGAAAAGTCAAAATGTGCATCCGCAACCCGCAATTGCGAAAGGAATGAGTTCCCGCAAATTGTGGAAAGATCTTTCGGAAAGACAATTGCAGAAAGGTAATTGTCCGTAATCCACAATTTCAAGAAGTTAATTGCAGAAGGTAAAATGCGGAAAGGTTTGTTGCAGGGAGATTGTTGCGGAAAGGACGTTACAAAAAGGAAAATGTGGAAGGTCATGACTGTTAAGTTTAAACATAGTTAAAAATGACAAACATGGGTAATTTCGAATTAGTTTTTTGTTTGTGAAGAGTCACGATGAAGATACGCGACTATTAGGTGAAGAGATACGTTTGAGGGTATTTAAACAATGTTTTAAACTTTCAAATAAGGGTCTATGTACATTCAATTGGAAGATTGGTTGATGTAGAGCAGTCAAAGATCAAATTATCATATAAGGGAAATTGGGAGGCATTAGGGCAGGCAACAGGCCTGCAAGGGGGTCGTAGCCTCCTTCCAGTGGTAGCTGGTAAATAGAGCGTTGTAGCATCCTTTCAGTAGTAGTTGATAAACTAAGGGTTCGTAGCCTCCTTCCAATAGTTGCTGGTAAATAGGGTGTAGTACTATGCTTGTCTGTAGAAGCAGAAAAAAACTATTTGTAAATATAATTTTGTTGTAATATGAAGTATTGGTGGTTTACCCGCTTCCACGGTAAAATTTTGTTCTGTGTGTTTTTGTAGATCATGTTTGTTAATAAATAAATTAAAAGTGGCTTTGATTGTTAAAAGTTATCAATATTGATTTACCCTCCCCCCCCTCTCAGTATTGTCCAGTATTCCAACATTTTTGGTAGCTTTTCATAAAAAAACTTTGTTTTTTCTTACTTTTTACAATGCTTCTTTGCTTCTTTTAGTTTGTTGACCTCAACAAATAGTTTTGTATTATGGTTTCATAATCTACGTATTTATTTGTCTTTCTTTTTCAATTCTTCCCTTTCCCCTTCATTTTCCTACTTTCTTTTGTTATTGTTTTCTTGCTTTGATTTATAAACTTCCTTAATGAGTGATTCATTCATGCTTCTCATTTTAGACAAACCATCACCTTTCATTTTGATATCTTATTTTGTTTTTTATAATCCATCTTGAATTTTAAGCATCTCCTCTAATTTGGTATCTCTAATCCATTTATTTGAGAAGAGTTTTTCAAATTCTTCCCACTTGGAATATAATCCAGTATCTTTATCAAAACTTTTCGACCACTTGAAAGTTTCATCCATAAAACAAAAATTTGCCTCAAAAGGACTCATACCAGTTTCCTTTATCATCCTCAACTATTCCATGGGTTTGATTCCATCTTTATCTTCAACAAATGCAGGTATTTCCATTTCCATTTCCATTTTCACTAAATGCAGGTATTTTCATTTCCATTGATTCGTAATTGAGGTCCAACCAAACACGTCAAATTCTAGTGAAACTATATTAACAATAATGATACCAAATAGTGATTTTTTTCCAGTATATTATCATATTTTTCATTTTTTCAATAGCTTTTGAATCACCCAAAATAGATCTTCCAATCAAAAGGTACGCAAATTTCAAGTTGACGTCCCTTGGAAACCCTAGTTTGTATACTATATTGTTGGGTGACTTTCCTCCTTATATAACTCTAAAATGTTGTCCACTTTGAGTCTGAAATTCCAATCTATTAGGTTTAGTATTATGATATGCCTTCTCTACAATGCCACGGGTTTGACCAATTTATGATGTGTCAAGTGAAGTTATGGTAATTTTCTGAAAAGTCCTTTTTTATCTTTTTTTTGAGAGAGTGAATTGTACGAAATGCCATGTTTATTATTTTTATGTTATACTTTTGAATTTTTACTAAAAATACTTTGGTTTGTCTTATTTATGATGAAACTAGTGGCACTAAATTTGGAGCTTCAAAGCTTCATATATAATAGTTTTACCCATAATATCTATTTGAGACTAGTTTTTGGACTAGTAAAACCTTGACTACCTTATACTGTAACTCTAAACTTAAAGGAAATCAGATGAAAATTTTTACCATTGAAAATTCAACGTCTTTGTTACCCCTCATATTGTACGAGGACTTGTCTAAGGGGTAAAGATGTTGATGATCCAAATGAAGCTCAATGTATGGCTTGCAGAGGGCAATCATGCAAACTATATCACTATATCAAATGATCCATGGTTGTGATGTAATGTAAAGAAATGTAATGATGCAACTAAGATGTATCTTGTATATGTGAAAGGCCAGTTGTAACACATACTCAACTTCCCTATGATGGTTGCACAAAGGATGTCTTTTATGTGTTTTATTTACCGAATGTTGTTTACATCTTCACCATCGTAAATAATCCAAGTTTTTTCCACTAAAAAATGCTCTAAGCCAAGAACATTTCTTACGTGCAACTTGCCATATTAAGAGCATGTAAGCTCTATGAGTCAATGTAATCTAAACATATAATGTATATGGTCACCATGGACACTTATGTAATTTCGAGTTAGAGTCTAGAATCTTGGGAGACTCTCTTTCACATGGTTACATGATAATTCTAATATCCTAATGGTTAAAAACAAGTTAAAAGGTTAAGACATGTCTTCCTAAAGTCTAACTTTGGATTTAATGTTCTGATTTCTCATTAACTTTATATCACATACTAAGAGTTGTAACACATACTCAACTTCCCTATGATGGTTGCACAAATGAAGTGTCTTTTATGTGTTTTATTTACCAAATGTTGTTTACATCTTCACCATCATAAATCATCAAGTTTTTTCCACTCAAAAATCCTCTAAGCCAAGAACATTTCTTACGTGCAACTTGCCATATATTAGAGCATGTAATCACTATGAGTCAATGTAATCTAAACATATAATGTATATGGTCACCATGGACACTTATGTAATTTCAAGTTAGAGTCTAGAATCTTGAGAGTCTCTCTTTCACATGGTTACATGATAATTCTAATATCCTAATGGTTAAAAACAAGTTAAAAGGTTAAGACATGTCTTCCTAAAGTCTAACTTTTGATTTAATGTTCTGATTTCTCATTAACTTTATAACTCAAAGCTACCCTTCTCATGTGAGACCCTCAACATATTTGTATGCAAGTCTCACAAATCCCAATGCATCCACATAAACCAAACTCAAGCCAACACCCCTTACTGTTTGTGTTTATTATCCTCCTTGGATCCTCCTAGACCTGTCTAAACCCTTAAAACCCCCCTAAATGCCCTCCTCTAGCTTGCAAAATATCCCTCCTAAAGACCACACGTGTGAGTCGTACATTCATTTTCTCACACGTGTGGCTCTCTTTCCTCAATTGAGCCTTGGTTTGGGCCTTGTTCGACCATGTTTCAACGCACCCACCTCCACCCCGCCCCATATCTTTTGAGAGTTGGTTGGAAGCCTTAAAAGCCTGCTTAGCCCATGCGTGCCAAGAGAGGGATGGAATCTTCCCTCAAACCCCAAATTGTCCCCCTTTTGTTAACTATTTATCCCTTCCTAAGCAAGTCATTCACCCTCCTTGAGCTTGCACCTTCTCTTTTTGGCCTCTCAACTACTTTGAGGTATTTTATTATTATGTGTCATGTCAACAAAATTTTGTTAGGGTTTTGAGAGATCTAGAAATAAAAAAATTAAATGTTTAATGAAAAGGGTTGAGTTTCTAAAACTTTAAAAAGAAAGTTCATCTCTCATTTCATTTGTTGGTTGTTGGTGCTACAAGAGAACTGTCTCTGTATAAGGCATTCTAAAATTTAAAATAAAAAATATTTGGCTTTAGAGCTCATATCTTGAAACTTTTCTTGGTTGATGATATTTTCTTCTTCATAGTTCTTCTATTGGAGATAACAGTGTGCTAGCATGGTGTTTTATTTCTCTTGGGCTACTTGAGGGGCAATATTGTGCAATGGGATTGAATCTATTTTAAGGTTTTATTCTAGATTCAATTGGAATTGTTGGATAGAGAGAGGTTTTTCTTTGTACTAATCATTATTAAGATTTTGCAAATATAATCCCTTCTAGTATAGGGTTTCACTCAAGTAGGAAATATAGGATTCCATCTTCCCTTTGTGATTTGCATGATTATAACTTCTAATACATCTATGAAAGGTTGGAGTCCTTGAGCACTTACTTTTCCTATGTGTTCTTTGTGTAATAAGTCCATGACAATTTCTTTGTTGACCCCATAGCTCCACAAAGGTAAGACACTTGTCTCTCTTAAAATAAGAACCCCTACATATTTTAGATTTCTTTTAGATAGTTAAGTAAATCTTGAATATCCTTAATAGACCATTTTATTTATGAATTTTTCCTTCATAAACAACTATTAAAATTCCAAAAAATGTCAATTATGAAATACCATCCGCTTAAATAAATTTTATTTTGGAAAATTAACATTAAATAAATATATCTAGAAAACATTGTTTTTGTTTGCTCTTCATTTTCATATATATATATATATAGTATTTCATTGAATATCCATTAGATTGAGAAATTTAGTATTTATCTCACATTTAGACATTTACTAAATTTTTCAGCAATATAAAACTCAGAAATTGCAGCAACTACTGGAAAAAAAATTACAAGTTCAAGTGTTACTTTTAGTAATTTTCCTAGTGGCTTATAATTTGGAAATTTGTACATTTTTTATATTTTTAGTAATTTCCATAATTGATTTCCCTGGACTATACTAAACAAATTAATCATAAGACAATAAAAAAATTCCGGTGGTTTTACGGAATAAGCCCTTCGAACTAATCATCTAAGTGTTATTGATTGTGCCTTAAAATTTGGATTTATCTAACATAAATGGTTATCAATATTATTGCTAAGTCAATGGTTAGATACAACTGATATATTGGGATAATTATGAAACGTTGCTAAACCATATTGCTAATTGTTATTCTCTTAAATTGCGGATTTGGTAGATTGCCTTGTTCATTGCTTATCGTTCATATTAAATATCTTGAGAAACATTACTATTGATTTTACCATTGTTATTGAATATCATAAGTAAATTCAATTAGTTATCTTTGAACAACTATTGTTAATGATTATTTTATATGTTGTTTAAGCTTTCTTTTATGAGTTAATTTTACATTCATATTATGCTTAACTATATTCAAGATTAACTTTTATATTGCCATATCATTTATCTAGACTTAAATAAATAATCAATATAACTAGAATAGCCCACTAGGCTTAAGCATAAATCCAAAGCCTGGATTGAGAGGTTGTGAATTGAGGTGATAGTGACGAGCAAGATTTGTTGCTACATAGTTTCTGCCAATGGACTGGAATCTTTTATGCTTATGTACAAATTGGATGATAATAGTCTCCACAAGTCTTTGAATATTTCAATGTTTGAAACTTTCTAGAGAAAAGCTTATAGTAAAAATTTCGAGACGACTCATTTTAAAAGAGCCCAAACCAAGAATCATATGCTTTGATACCAAATATTATGAGTCGAAGCCTTTGAATGGCATAATAAATTAGAGTACACAATATATACAACATTGTAAACATGAAGCACAACTTCAAGATAGATAAAAAAAGATTAGTTATATAATAACTCCTTATAGAATAGGAGAACCTTGTTCAAATACCCCAAGACATCCATACATTCAATTCCCATGTTCGCCAATAATAACTACATGTTATTTATATATGCATATTCCAACTCAATGCACATGTGGTTGTTTTATTAAATCAATCCTATTACATACTTTTACATACATTTATGTCTCCATTGGGATCATATCATATACATTATTGTCATATATGCCCCCATTGGGTCATATCCTAAGTTGCTAGGAAACATGGGTACAAGGACGAGGACAGGGGTAGGGACACCACTTTTTGAAACGGGTACTCTGGTACATCGAGGGTACTGTAGACTATATATATATATATATAACATGTCACAGCCACATCAAACATGCATATTTCTAAATTCAATGATTCGTATGGACATTCACATTGAAAATTTGAAAAATAAAATAATAAATTTGATAAATCATAGACTCGGTAGATACCAAGTGGAAGATTGGAAGTTATATAATTAATAGTGTAAAATATTATGTCCATAACTCCATGAGTTCAATCTTCATTGTCATCATACTACATTCAAAATGTCAAATCTATGAGTTGTTGTCTGTTGTCCAAAGTCTTGAGTGAACCCTTGTTGTTGTCCATTGTCCACGATCATTGTTGTCCATGATCCACCCACGTTGTTGTACGCTTGTGATGAAGAGGCCCACTAATTTATTTAGGTATGGGCCCACTTATTTGTTTTAATAATGTTTATTAAATTATTTATTAAAGTTTTAATTTTTTAAACATTGCAAATCGACCCCCTAACCGACAGGTTGACCAAATTTTACCAACGGTCGTACCCTCGACATATCGAAATACATGGTACAACGTACCAAAATGTATGCAAGTACCTCAATATCATGAATGACATCCTCAATACGCGAGGTTTGATTTGGGCACGACTGGGTACGTACCTTTCAAGTACATGGTACGGGTTCATGTACCTGACCCCTCGATACGGATGCCCTTGCAACACAGGTCATATCACATGATATGAACCATAGTCTTAAAATATCATAATATATCATAGTACACACAATATACAACAATGTAAAGATATAGCACAATTCCAAGATAGATAAGAGAGTAAGAGAACCTCTTTCAAATACTCTAGTACATTCATACATTCATTTCTCATATCTTCAATAATGATTTCATGTCTTCTACATATATATAATTCAACTCATTCCATGTGGCCCCTTTATGAGATCAACTATAGAACATATACATATACATATGCATACAACCAAGGCCCTAGGGTGGCATAATAAATCAAAGCACACGCCATACACAACAAATGTAAACATGAATAACAACTCTAAGAGAAATAACAAAGATGAGTTATACAAAAAAATTCTTAAAGAATAGGGGAATCACGTTCAAATACTCCAAAACATTCATAGATTCAATTAAAATGTTCCCTTAACAATGACTACATGCCTTCTCTATATACATATTCCAATTCATGCCCCTTTATTAGGACAACCCTATTACATATACATTTACATACTTTTATCCGCATATATATTCCCCACTAGGTCATATCATATACATTCACTTCCACACATACCCCCTTGAGTTATATCACCAATGTTCATCTATAGTACAAGATCTATGAATCTTATTGTCAATGGTTAACGATTCAAGTGTTGTTTATTATCATGGCCCCAAAGAATAAAGATTTGCCCACCTCTAATTCTCCTCAAATATGTGTTTTAAGTAAATTTGGAATGGGTCTTCACATAGGGTCCAAGTGTGAAGATCATAGTTGGACACAAATATTGAATTACAAATACATTGAATTCTATTGTGCAAAGAACATCAAACATTAACACTTGTTTGCCTCTTACATATAGGAAAATACTTTTAGATAAAAAGCAAAGAAATCATAAGCCCACTTAGGGAAAGGGCAAAGTGATTGCATTGTTAGATGGATCCACTAAATGATTAAGATGATCTTAAGCCAAATGTCATTGCAAATGACCAAGTTTCACCCTTAGATGAAACTAGTTAGACTCTAAGCTTGGTAGACAATGTGGTAAAGGAATTGTCCTCCTTGCAACAATTAGTCCCTTCACTTAGCAAGGCTTGCATACATCTTCAAAAGTTGTATTCATCAATTCATTATTTATAAATGATTCCATCTCATAAATAGTTAAGGAACCATCAACCATATATTCGTTGCATATGTTTCAACCGTTTGGATTAAATTGTGCAAATCGCAAGTTGCATCAACCATGTTATCAATTTGCCTTCTTAACATTTTGTTTCTCCTTTCCAATTAATTTTCGTTGAAGTAAGTTAATCAGTTCATCCCCCAATCAATTTGCTTGTGAAGATATCATGCAAATCATGTAACGAGTCTTCTACTTCTATAATTTCTGGATTAGCATTTTGCAAACACTTTCCTCTACCTATTTTGTGATTGTGTCACACTCACTTGTGCTTGCAACCAAAATCCTTTAGGCTGCCATGTACTACCAATCATGCACCCCAAAGTGTTCTTTTACCCTTTGACAAAAATGAACTTACTCAATTTTAGGTAGGTCTTTTTAAAAATAGTCATAATTGATTTTTACCCTTTGACAAAATTGAACTTATTCAATTTTAGGTAGGTCTTTTTAAAAATAGTCATAATTGATTTTTACTTTGAAAGAACTCCACCCTTTATATAATTAAATGATTCAACCAACTCATGATTTAAAGGGAATTGTCCACAACTCTTAGCCTTTTGTTACATGAGATTACAAAATACTTTGTGTGATTTAATTGATGTCTTGTATTGTTATCCAGATTAAAGAACATTTTCCTCTACCTATTTTGCAATTGTGTCACACTCACTTATGCCTGTAACCAAAATCCTTTAGGCTGCCATGTACTACCGATCATGCACCCCAAAGTGTTCTTTTACCTTTTCACAAAAATGAACTTATTCAATTTCAGGTAGGTCTTTTTAATTAAAAATAGTCATAATTGATTTTTACTTTGAAAGAACTCCAACCTTTATATAATTCAATGATTCAACCAACTCTTTATTTTAAGAGAATTGTCCACAAATCTTAGCCTTTATATAATTCAATGATTCAACCAACTCTTTATTTAAAAAGAATTGTCCACAAATCTTAGCTTTTTGTTACCTGAGATTACAAAATACTTCGAGTGATTTAATTGATGTCTTGTACTGTTATCCGGATTAAAGATTAGTGTCAAATATTAAATAAAAAAACATCATAAACATCCAAGATATTCATCATCGCAGACAAATGCCCTCTCCCAAAAAAATAATCAACCCACTTATTCAAATGTGGGACCAAACAAAGACAGCCACCAAATAAAAATGATCCTGATCCTTAAATTGATTTTGTTTTACTACAACTTCCTTTTGCATGATCATACACAATTGAATTAAAAGGACCGTTCTAGAATATAACAATACTGTACACGTACGGCAATGATATTTTGCCCCAAAATAATGACTAAATTAGATATAATGCATTCATTATGAGGAGAAACTGTGTTAAGATTAACTATCTGCTTGTGAAAGTACATTTACTCTTCTTTGTGAAAGTACCTTTAATCATCCCCTGCAGCAGGCAAAAATCCCTAACGAAAGCCATTTGTATTTGTTGCTCGATTCATTACCTTATTCAATACAAAGTTGTTTCACAAGTTATACGTGGCCATTGTCCATATAAATCTTGGTTAGATGATAGCTTGGAGGCACTTCAAGGAACTGTTGCATTTACCGTTCGCCAATTCAAGTAAAATTGCACAGATAGAATGTAGATATATTTTAAGGTCAAAAAATAGAGCTTAGCTCTACCAAAGATATAGGAATTAACGAATACAGCTAAAGCTGAAGTCTACATCCTTCTAGAAACTCTTTCATTTAATATTGGGCAATAAATTAAGCATTCTCTTTGGAGGTGTGGAATGTTTTGGAGACAACATTATCATATGGCCGATTGTTCAAATATACATTTTCTGACCAAAACTGGATCACAAGTCCTCTTCACAACCAGAAGTGGAAACAAAATTAAAAACATTTTATAAGCAACAAGATTTTATCGATTGCCTTGCTACCTAAACAACGTGATAAAAAATGGTTACATAAAATATAAAAACTAGCATAGATCCATTTTAAACCCGGATCTATCAAGCACCGAGGGGGATCCAATTTCTTGAGGTGTACATTTTTTACCATTTGGATCCCTCTCAGTACTTGATAGATCTGGGTTTAAAATAAATCTATGCTAGTTTAATTTTTGTTATATTTTATTTAAGTCAATATGTAATTTTTTGTTATATTTTATTTAAGTCGATATGTAATTTATATTTTTCATTTTTTTTTAATATTTTTTTTTATGTCCGCTAGCATAATGTGACAGGATCTCCCCCATACTAGGTTGGAGAGCAACTAATATTGCTTATAAGATAATAGATTATTGAATTTGCATATATGTTTAAACATTAATTTGAAGAACAGCACCAAATTAATACCCTATCTTAAAAAAAAAATCAAAACATATAATATCACGAGCAAATTAAATCTGACTGCAAGTCATGTTACAGCCTTAAATCATGTAATCTGAACAGTAAAATAGGAAAATACAACATATAGGAAATGGATTTGCACTGAACGTTCGAATTACAAACAGTAGCACTGTAACAAAACAAACTGAACAAAAAAGTTAAAACTGCTGCCTCTACTCAGGCAACCTTTGATGTATAGATAACCAAGATGATGGTCAGATTGTACAAAAGCCCAACTAAAATTACACTCAGATATCCTAAAATAAAGTCAATGTAGAGGTATTCAAAACATTTTCCTTGAATTTCTACTTGGGAAATGTTCCCTGAAACCTGAAAATCTGACTTCCAAATGGAGGGTGTCAGACTCATCTGCTCAACGTATGTTGACTCTCAAATGAAATTGGTATTGCTTGTGAACCTATACAACCAACATGTCTAAATATCAAAACCATGGCTCAAAATGCTGCCACTAGATGTACTTCAGCGCATTTAGTAGATAAAAGCAGGTTATTATAGATCAAAACAACAAAAGGATGAGTTCAGAAGTATCAATTCACACCTACCAAATTAATCTAAATTGCAATGATAGTCAACGCTGACAAAGTGGTTTAACATTATCTATCAATATATATGTATATTTTGAGGGTTTACAACACCAACAATGTTTAGTGAGGCTCTTTTCTGTTCGTAACCAGGATTACATCCCTTTAAAAGTCCTAAGCTAACGACAGGAGACTCGTTCACGGTCTTCTTTGATTCTTTGAAGAAAGCCATATTTGAAAATTCTAAATACCCTGTTGAGTACTCCAGTGGGGAGATTCTGGATACTTTGAAAGTTTTTGTTAACCTATAGGCTACATGTGCATTTTGTGGTTTTATAAATCCTTGTGATGGAGAATATTACTCGGACATCTTCATTGATAACTTGACTATGATATACAAGGTTGGAAAATTCTAAAATAATAGATACTAATAATTATACCAGGGGTTAGAGTTTCTAAGATTTTCCTAGCTTGTATTCATCTATAAATGCATCTTGTGAATTTATAAATCCCATCCCCTTAACAGATTTCTGGTTTATTTGGGGGCAGAATGGTCAAGATATGCTTAGCTTCTCTTCATCGAAGAATCAACAAAATGCATACGGCATTTTGCACAGGCAGTCTTCTTTGATTCTTTGAAAATATACATGTTTTAAAAATCTAAAATACCCTATTGAGTACTCCAGGGGGGGGGATTTTTTATACTTTGATCATTTTGGTTAATCTACAGACTACATGTGCATTTTGTGGTTTTATAAATCCTTTTGATGGAGATATATTACTTGGACACCTTCTTTGATAATTTGACTATATAAGTGTTTAGAAATTTTTAAAATAACACTAATAATTATACCAGGGGTTGAGTTTCTAACTTTCTAAGAGTTTCCTAGCTTGTCTTAATCTACAAATGCATCTTGCGAATTTATAAATCCCGTCACCTTAACAGGTTCCTGGTTTAATTGGGGGCAGAATGGTCAAGCAACACTTGGCTGTCCTGGTCAAGCAATGCTTGTCATCTCTTCATTGATGAATCAACAAAATGCATACAGTACAAGCAGCTAGATGCTTCTCAAATGCTAAAGCAATGAGAAACTCTTGATGGTTTTCTAGAATGATAAAATGCTGAAACAACAGAACATTGTGGATAGCTTCCTAGAATTGTAAGGCCTCTTAGGTTCAGAAAAAATAAGTCCTTTGCACATGGTGGTCTCACAATCGTCACCTTACATTTCAGTGGCTAACAACAATATACCGGGACAATGTGTGCATCCAGGTCTTCTCTGCTTGTTGTTGACATTAATGCACTCTGCCACATGCTTTTTAAGGTACTAAAAATCCAAAACTCCCTCTTATCGAGGAAAGTGTTCTTTCCCACACACAAGAAACTCCCACTACATCTAGAATTTCCCTTTTGCTAGGTGTTTGGTCAAACAGTTGACCACCAATGAACCTAAAGAAACATGAACCAGGGTCACTGCTTCCTTTTGTACTCTGAACTCTCTTTAGAATCTTCAAGGTGAAAAACTTTTGTAAAAGGAACACTGGGTCAACAACCTACCAACCCTCTTTGTCCTCCACGTCATCTTCATTGGTCAAAATCTTCACACCACATCATGAATTGTTTCAGATTTCCTGCAATAATAAACTCATTTGTAAACAGGGCCAAGACAAGTGTATCAAATCTATCAAATAACTGATTGAAATCTGCACTAAATTTAGAAAGGCCCAACATGAGTACAAACTCATTGATACCGAAATAAAAAATTGGTGGAGCATGCATTAGTCCATCTGGGGCAACTCCCTCTTCCTGGGAGAATCCTCCAACAATTGGAGTAAGAGTCTCATTAAGGTCAACTCCCTCTTGTTGAGAAAATACTTCTGTAACAACCTTATCCTAACACTCTTCCATATTCCCATCAACTGTAACCAAGGAATCAATCACTGATTCCATAGTCAGTTTTGTAACTGTCTCCTCAAAGCTGGAGGCATAAACCTCTATCATGGCTTCCTGCCATGCCTACGTAATTGGATCTACGAGTAGCTTATAAAAAGGCCACCTTCTAGCACTCCTCTGCCCAAAACTTGATCAAATCCATCGTTGTAGTCTCTAATGGTGACTTCTTGACCATGAAACTCAACCAAACACTGTAAATTGGTGATGCAAGAAACTGAAAGAAGACTCTTAGTTAAATCAAGAATATTTAAGACATAAGCTAGCTCAAAAACATCACCTGAAGGCATCTGGAAAGATATGGAGCCCAATCCCTTCACAAGATATGTGGCAGCAGAACCAAACTCCACATGTAGATCTTTACACTTGCTCTTGAAACTTGCTGAAGATCTTTCTATCATAAGTCATGTCTGGAAGCTCCACTATCCACATACCATCCATCACCCGAAAAGTGTGTTCGTGGAAAGACATGACACCAAGCCTGGTAGTCAACTCGTTTACACCTTAAGCTTCTGCAATTCCTGTAAACTCCTACTATTGTTGTTGCTTGCCCTTCCCCTTCTTCCTCTCAAGACATTGAGAAGCATAGTGACCGTGCTTGTTGCACCTGAAGCACTACACATGGCTCATGTCTTTCTTCCCCCGACATGAATAATTTGATTCTTCCTCCTTGATATGAACCCTCCTAGGTCCTCCTTTCCTACCTCCGATACTCACCTTCCCGATGAGGGCTAGGTCTGGGACGTCATCCTTGTCCTTGTAACTACTTGAGACTTGTTGTAGTCTCATCTCCTCTCCAAAGAAAGCATCCCATAGCTGCTCAAAGTTGGTTAACTTCTCCCATAGTGGACTAAAGCCATTTACAGAAACACAATCTAACTCATTATCCTCAACTTTGTTCCCAACTATAGCAATCTGATCTCTCAACTTTGTTATCTTCATGAGATAGCTTGTCACTGTATATGTCTTGCTTATGCAGGTAGTGATAAACATGTTCTTTAAGAACATATTTCTGGATACGTTCACACTTTGGTACAAGGTTCCAAAGGCATCATACATGTGTTTGGAAGTCTTCTTCCCAACGATACGAGGGATCAAGTGATCCTTCATTGAAATCAACAGGATTTGCTTCATAGCCAGTACCTTCTTGTTGTGTTCTGCCAAATATTTGGCATCTGTAGTCAACACAAGCGCCTTCTCTACAAGATACCACAAATCTTCCATTTCTAGGAGGTTTTGTAATCTTAACTTCCATGGCACAAAAAGTTGGAGACTCCCTTCAACAAGTGACTCTCTCTCATACAGGGAATTGCCATCACTACCACTCTCAAGAAACAAGCTACGCATCATTGAAATCGCAAGGTCTTCTCGCCTCACAACTCTCAACAGGCCCACATGTCGAATACTAGCATCATTCTGCTCCAACCACTGAAACTTGGACATGATTCCCACTGAAATGTTCCAACGACTCTCTATTCCAGACAGTCTATCTCTCCAAGCATGAAATCTAGAAGACTTCGGGTGCTAAGCTCTAATACCTATTACCATGTTAAAATTCCTTAGCACGTGGTAACAATCCCATGCTGATTTCTAACCTACCTACTTAAGAAAATAGAAAACTAAAATCTCTATCAAAACTACAATCCAATTTTTACTAGGAACCGAAACACATCAAGCTAAAGAAAGTAGCAACAAGCTCATAGATCTGAAACTCAAATCACATCATTGTTTATTAAGCTTGAAAACATGAATTACATAAAAGCTTCAAACTCTACCCTTCACCCATTGCTTCCTACTTTGAAAACTAAATTAATAAACCTATACATCTTCCTTCTCTTTTATAGATTGAGAAGAGTATGTTCAATGAATTTAGACACATGCACAACAAGCAAGCACGCATCCTCCTTGGGATCTATGCCTTAACTACTAGGCTGCATGCAATTCATTAAATTGAGCTAGGCAGTATACACTATAGACCTTACCTACCGGATGCATGCAAACTTAACTTAGAAACTTAATGCATGCAAATTCTAACTAAGCAAAACCAAAAAGAAAAATAAACTACTAAATATAAAAGGCATTTAAACTGAAGATGGTGCAGGCATGCTTTTGGCAAGCATGCACCTTCTATCTATATATCCATAAATACCCATGCACCCTAATCATTGTTGTATGGAATTATTGACAGGGGAGGATCACCTTGTTGTGGTATGGACATGCACATATCTCACACATGCCTTCTGTTAGATTTTAACAACTTTAGCAATATAATTTTCATCTCTTTCAACTTTATTTCATTATTCACTTCATCCCACAATTATAGCATTATTCATTTGCAGTAGAAATAAAAGCAAGGATCATTGAAAGATAACCATGAACAAGAGACACAAATATTTATCCTGGGAAACCCAAACGGGAGAAAAACCCAGCAAAGGTTTCTCTGAAAAAAAACAATCCAATACAAGTACAATACCAATCATGAAGATTAAGCCCTAGCACAAGAGCGTGCTCTTCATTCACAAGAAACCATAGTGAACCTTGAGAGAGATGGAGATAATTAAATCACCCCAAAATTATGCTTCTTGAGACCTTCACTTTTCCTCCTTAAGAAGTACACCACTTGTGAGAGAGAGATGAGCTTTCTCGAATGTGAAAATAAAGTGCGGAAGCACTTTATTTATATTCTTCTTTTCACTAGAAGTTTCTACAATTAGGTCGGCTTGTACTTTTATTTATTAATTATTCTTTATGTATCTTCCAAGTCAACTTGTCATTTTATCTTCTAGGGTCATTTTACCCCTTTTATTGGGGTAGTTGTGCTCTTCCTTGACTTCCACTTTCTTTGGAACTTCTTCAATGGTTTGTCTTTCCTTCAAAAACATTTCTTCACGATAGAAAACTTCTTCTCGTTGATGTCTCATCACATGTGGTCATATTCTTCCCAAGAGCTCTAATGTTTGATTTGACCATACTCTAAGAAGTCCTAGACACTTCTTAGAGCCAATTGTCAATTTCAACATTAGATTAGACTTTGTCTAATATACAAGGAGATAAGATCTCCTTGTAACATAGACAAGTCAGCTCACTCTGTTAAGAATATATCACTCCCGCTACAGAGCACTCCCACACAATGAGTATGCAATGTGACCTCTAGCCTCCTAATCACTCAAGCCAATTCACATGACAAGACAGAGACTAAGCATCTGAGCCACAAGGCACATATAGTCAATCCACATGATTAAATCAGAGGGTTACGAAGGGGCCATTCTTCCTGGGTCGTGAACCCATCTGAGAGAATGATCTGCAGAATGTTTGCCCGATGTTGAAACCCTAGAGAACATCAACACCTTTTCTATGTGCATCCAAGTCTTTCATTGCGTGTTGATGTGACATTAATGGCACCCTACCATACACCTTCCAAGGTAGTAAAAATCCAACATTATGTACCTTGGTTGGCTAATAACTACGAAGTATAATCTACTTTTCCAAGACTCCAAACCACTGAAAAATGGTGAAGGAACCATAATACCTTGTAGATGGTTTCTTGAATGCTTTCTTCTTAAAGGTGATACATTTATAATGATGCAACAAAAGGAAATCTTGATCTTCAACAACAAATTTCCCTTCGGAGCAATGTTGGTTTTCTTGTGATTTCATCCTATTTTGAGTCATTCTAAGATTATCCTTTAGAGCCTGGAAGATCCACCAACTCTCTAGAATGAAATCTCGAACTAAGCATGCTCTCTTTATCCCTACTAGTATCACACATATAAATGCCATCAACATGTGGTGTTTATGGGAAGCATTTATAAATTGCATGGACTAGCTACAACAATTGTGAGTGATAGGTATCCAATATTACTAATGATTTTTGGAGTTAGCATTGAGTCAACTACTACCACTTTGTCATTCAATAGCAACTACCACCCTCATATTGATATGCAAATGGAGATTGTGAATAAGACTTTGGAGGGTTATCTACAAAATCTGACAAATTTACAACTTGTGTGGTTTCAATGGTTGTGCTTAGCAGAAAATTGGTATACCACCCATATGTGGTCGAATGGTGTGACTCTATCCATGGCTACGTCAATGGCACTAAAATGACGTGAGATTAAAGCACAAAATTCGTTGAGTTATGCAAGAAGGGCAATGAGCAATGCCATAACTAGCCTCTTATTGCTCCCTCACAACTTTGAAGAATAAGTTTTTAACCCTCACCCTTGCAATCTTGAAAAACGAGAAACCACCTTCGAATGATGGATAGGGTGCCACTACCATGAACACCAAACCATCCAATAACAAACGATGACCTACCTCGAATGACAACAATGATCCTCCTTTAAATATGGGTCTAATCCCAACAGTGACTGAAATAATTTTCATAGTTGTGTGATAACTTCATTTTGTACAATTATGGCAAGAGTCAATGTTATCAAAACTAGACCGATTTTTCCAAAACAAACCAATTCGACCAATTTACAAGTCCAACTAGTCCAAATTGTGATATTAAACCTAAAATAGTCGGTTTCATACCGAACCAATTGGTTCCAAATTGGGCCAAACTTAAACGCTTGAACCATCCAATTCTATACAAGTCCATACGTCATGTGTGGGCTGAATATTTTGACCATGAAATTTTTAAAAATAAATTACAAATTTAAATCAAAAACCCTAAAACTAATCCTAGACCCCAGTAATCAATGATAATATTAAATTCTTAAAGTAAAAGGATAAAAAAGGAAATATAAAGAGAATTTACTTAATTTTCAACATTACCATTAATTTGAGAGCAGTTCCAACCTCATCGGATTTCATATACAAAAAGTAGAATTTTAGATCCCATTCAGAATTCAACAGACTTTAGGATTCCAACATTTCCACTGGATTCTATCATGTATGAGGATAAAGAATTGGCATTTAATCAAGCGCATCAACCCCTCTATGTACCTCGATGTTGGTGGTGTTGATTTTGAACTCCTTTGTCCTGAGTCCTAACCTTAGTAAAAATGTACCCTTCACTCAAGCAAAAATCATTTGTTAGGCATGGGAAGCTTTTTCTACCTTATTTTAAGGCTTGGATTAGGAAGTTTCCTTAATATTGGAGGAACTAAAATCCTTGGAAGATTTACTTCAAAATTCGAAGTAGAGGCAAGGGCTAGAGCCTAGATGAGGGGGGGCAAAGGGTGTTATTAATGAATAAGATCCCAATGTATGCAATGATTTTGATGATATGTAGTTATTCGTTGTAGCATGATGCTTTTTTGGACTCTATAGGTCATTTTAGAGACTCTTTGTTTATGTATTTTGGGTCAGTTACACATTGCACTCAATGCTAATTTAGTTATATTCACCCTTACTTGCTATGTACGTGAGAATCCTTTGCATATTTGTGTTTAATGGTTTGGATTCACATGGATGATGGATGTACATGAATATATATAGTTTTATAAAAATTTAAATATTTTATGTTTTTTGGGTCGGCTAGTATTTTTTCCATTTCAAGTCTGGTTCCAATCAATTTCCAGTTTTTGAGTCCATCGGTTCAGTTCTAATAACTGCTTATGTGTTAGATTTTTATCATTAAGCTAGCAATACATTAAGATCTTTAACTGAGAGAATAACAAGCACAGCAATCAAACACGAGACAATGAACACAGTGTTTATCCTCGGGGAAACCATAAATGGAGAAAACCCCACAACTTCCTTAAAGATAGAATCAGCACCAAAAGTAAAACCCCAAAACAGTAAGATGATCTCCCGACAGCAGTAACCTCTTTCTTCCTAGCCCCAGTGTCTTCTTCTTCCTCAGCTATGCGCTACAACTGAGTGTGAGTGAGTGTGTGATAAATAGAGAGGCTAGCTCTCTATTTATACTAATTCTCAACTTGACAAAACCCTACTAGGGCCGACTTCTCTAGGAGAGTTTAATAACCCTAGTGCCCCAGAACTGCGGGGACTTTAACCCTTGACCAATAGGAGGGTTACCCACAATGACTTGACATGACTTGTTTAGATTATAGAAACTCCTGATAGGAACATCGAGGTATGACATGACTCAAGTACATCCTGGAATAAACTTCGGGTTACAATACATAAGAAATACAAGTGAATACATTCCAAAGTTACAACTACATCAACATTATGCTTTTATGCCAAGTGGCTTTTAAGGTCAACAGTTTTATAGGTGTATGCACAAGTGGAAAATTTGATAGGACTTATGTTCTTTTGACCAGTTTTGAATCTTGATAGCTCTTAAGGCTTTGAAATCCAACTCATTAGTCGCTATGGTAGCAGCCACACAACCCACTTTTTTATGTATAGGTGCCCAATATGTGCATATTTATTATTTTGCTATATTAGTAGTTAAAGGAAGTATTTAATACAACTTAAAAGAAAGAAATTATTTTAATAAAAAATGGCCAAATCATGGCCAAGATTCATGTGATATGAGATCTTTATAAATACTCTAATAATGGTCCTATAACATATCCGTCAATTTGGAAAACATTGAATTGGAATCTTCTTGTGTACAAAACAGCATGCGCAATTCGATCAAACAATTTCTTTGATAACCTTTGAATTTTTAATTGTTTGACAAAACAGCATGCGCAATTGGATCAAATAATTTCTTTGATAACCTTTGAATTTTTTATTATTTAGTAATATTTTATACTTTATTATAAAGGTCTTCAGATGTTAATAAATAGCTTCCCCAAAGAGTTACCACAATCACAAAACAAACTAGAAAACTTTTATCGTCAATTTTACAAAGTGTTCTGCCTCTTTGCCATGAAATATAATATTTTGGACATCACAGATGATAATGAATTTTTTATATGCCGCAGACTATATATTGTTAAACTTATGGACTGCCTATAGTTGCATCATGCATGGAACGTCACAAGATTCATCATTTTTTATGAGCAAAGTCTCATTCCAGTGGCCACCATTCACATGAAAAAATCCTAAAACATAACTTTATTTTACCTACTGAAATAAAGCCTAAGCAAAAAGACCAACCAAAAAGCAAGAACTGAAGTGAAGGGCAGTAGAAAGCACTTATAGAAAACAAATAAAGTGCAATTCAGTAAACAATGTCACATAGGATAAAACTTAAACAGAAAATTACTTTACTGTTCAACTGAGTTTGATATTGAAATAAACCCTGAAAAAGCCGTCCGTGCAGAAAATGAAGAACTCAAGTTAAGGGCAGCACATAGCACTCATAGAAATGAACGTATAGTTCAACAATGAGCAGGAAAGAGGATAGATGGGAATGGGTGTTGAGCTTGATACCGCCACTAACACAAATGGAGGTAGCAGCAGCAGAAATATATAAAACCCGAAGAACAAAAGCATGCAAAGGCTGATTATGTTTCTGATGTTTAATCTTTGATTTTGCCTCACATTTGAGCTACCTCAAACATGATGACTGCTATTGTATACACAGGCATCTCAAATTTATATATGCATTTAAATGTTACACACACACATGCCCCATTTCTATCTAATGCATAAAATTAGGTCTGTCCATTACAAGGCACTTCTTTTGACATACAAAATATCAAGAATAATATTTTTTAGTTTGGGATAAGTGCATAGAACGCTAATATTTAGACGAGGTTCCTATTATAGCCAGCAAAGTGTTGCCTCATACAGATGCTTACCACAGTCAATATGACATAGAAAAAATAGTATCCTGCAATTTTGGTCCATTGTCAGGCATACCCATACCAGCAGCAAGCTCAGCATCCAGCTGTGTATGAGGTGCAGGTCCTTGCATTTGCTTTACCCTGCAAAAGTGAAGTAAAAATCCATAAAGATACATGAGCATCATAAGTGAAGGCAGCCTATGTTTCAGACAGAAAGAACCATCAACAAATGTACAATTTGAAACCTTTAGCATTTAACAGTAGAAAGAATTAATCAAGTTGAAAGACTTTGTTACAAAACGACCAATTACAAGAAAAAACGCACTGAGAAGACACAATCACTTTCAGGTTTCACCCTGGCACAACAAAATAAATAGCTCACTCAGGCATCGGCATCGCAACCAAAGTTGAGGTGATGTTGACTAAAAAGGTCACTCGTGTTTCAGACAGCTACTCAAACCTTGAAACTGCTAGACTGACTAGATATTCCGGAATTCAACATTACTTGAGGTGTGCTGTATTTTGCTTTTGTCTAGCTAACTTCTGTGTAGCTTCATCAAAGATGAGGAATGCCATGCATGATGCCACTCAAACTACGATTTAAAATTGAGCAGGTATTATTGTCTGTTTAAAGAATATCAGCATCCTCTATCATCCCTCATCTGCAACCATGATCATAGCACTTTTTATATGGAAACTTATGCAGAAAGAGGATGATCACATCATGTTTTAGCCTGCCCCATTTACGGTCAGCCCCAGGCACAAAGAGGATGATCACATCATGTTTTAGCCTGCCCCATTTACGGTCAGCCCCAGGCACAAAGAGGATGATCACATCATGATTTAGCCTTTAGATCCATGTTATCTAACTCAATGGTGGAAACACAAAAGTTCATTTACTAGCAAATATCCAACAACAAACAACATAAATCCATATAGTACAATTAAAAAATAATTGAATAATAAATAGATGAATAGTTTCAATGCCATGGGATGCTATACTTGTATACATTGAATGGTCACCATGGTTGAGAGATCATGTCCCTTCATTAGATCATGCCTTTTAATTAGAATGTGTCACTCACTAATTATTCTTATTACTATTATTATTGTTATATATATATATATATAAAGGGGAAGACAATGTAATGAACAATATCCATGATCATAGCACTTTTTATATGGAAACTTATGCAGAAAGAGGATGATCACATCATGTTTTAGCCTGCCCCATTTACGGTCAGCCACAGGCACAAAGAGGATGATCACATCATGTTTTAGCCTTTAGATCCATGTTATCTAACTCAATGGTGGAAACGCAAAAGTTCATCTACAAGCAAATATCCAACAACAAACAACATAAATCCATATAGGACAATTAAAAAATAATTGAATAATAAATAGATGAATAGTTTCAATGCCATGGGACGCTATACTTATATACATTGAATGGTCACCATGGTTGATAGATCATGTCCCTTCATTAGATCATGCCTTTTAATTAGAATGTGTCACTCACTAATTATTATTATTACTATTATTATTGTTGAATATATATATATAAAGCATCTATAAAGGGGAAGACAATGTAATGAACAATATATATATATATATTGTTCATTACATTGTCTTCCCCTTTGTAGATGCTTTGTCCTCAAGGCTCAAGGCATACTTATGGAAAAGCTTTGTCTTTGTTCTAGCATGTAATGCCTTCTCAATGTCTGATGATTCTTTGTTGTTGAAGCTTCTGCGGTTGATGATACAAGATGATATGATCTACTGAGTGCTGAGCAGAAATGTCGAATAGTGAAAGGGTCTGCCCACCTTAATTCAATCTTCTGTGGGATAGAGCATTTATGGGGTTCTTGGAAAGAACCTATTGTATTGTGATTCCCAATATGACTTCTACTTTAAGATCCAACTGTACTGGCATTAATATTCCTCAGAAGATATGTCAATTGTTTTTGTTCAAAACAATGTTGATATATTGATTGGTTAAAGTATCAACTTTTCTGGTTTGGCTGTAATTAAGGTGTCCTCGTAATGTGGTTTTTCCTTATCATATATCACTGAATATTTGTTGGTAAGGACACTTGGATTTCCCTTTGCTTGTACTTCAACATCTAAAGATATTCTTACTTCAACTAGATTTGCATCCTTCCGAATTGAGACATTGATTGGATCTGTATTGATTCCTTTCTCCATGACTTGGATTTTTATGTCTGAAGACTTCTCTATTTCCATAGGTTTGGGCATTCTCTCTTTATTAACCAATGCTTCTTTCATGGTAAGTTGCTCTAAGTTTCCCTATGGCGACTTCTTATCATTCTTTAGCTTCTTAACTTATATAAGTAGGTTTTTCTTATGATCCATTCTGCGTGAAAGTTCTTGAAGGATCACAATGGAGACATCTTTAAAGTCTTATGATGATGAAGATTATGAATCTGACTTCATTGTAACGTCCTGCAATGCTATCTTTTTCTTACTGGAGAGAAACAAAAAGCTTTTCATGTTTAAGATGAAGGTACTACTGTTTCCAGCAGAGTGTTGAACCAAGAATTATGCAACATCTTCTTTATACATAGTTGTAACATTGAATGGGGACATGTCAATTGTAAGTTGTCCCCATTCTTATGATCCATTCGACATGAATTTTCTTTGTCTTTATCAACTACAACCTTGTCAGATTCCTTTTGCATCTGTTGTATAAACTTCTGATTATCTTAAAGGATCACCATGGAGACATCTTTAAAGTCTTATGATGATGAAGCTTATGAATATGACTTCATTGTAATGTCCTGCTATGCTATCTTCTTCTTACTGGAGAGCAACAAAAACCTCTTCATGTTTAAGATGAGGTACCTACTATTTCCAACCGGTTGTTGAACCAAGAATTATGTCAACATCTTCTTATACATAGTTGTAACATTGAATGGGGACATGTCAAAAGTAAGTTGTAAGTCCTTAACTTCATATTCATCGCCAAAAGTTACTTGACTTTGGAATTAATAATTGATTCACCAAGTCAATGTTAATGTCATTTTACCTTCTCGCCTTGACAAAGATGGATGTTAATCACTTTTTCTTGAATAGTCCCTCTGAATTTTATTATTCCAAAGTAATGAGTTGAAAAACCTTAATGGGAAAACCTTCCTTATTTCTATTAAAATCCATTAAAAAAATCTCCTTTTTTTAAACTTAGTTGGGCTTAAATACTTGAAACTTCAATTACTCTTTTAACAAAACCCTTAATATATATTTTTTGGAGCCGGACTTAGACTGTGAAATCTTCCTTTAGTGAACTTAGGAAAAGGTAATAAATAAACTTCAAATAAGCATATTCAATTAGGGCTCCACTTTTTTTTAATCCACCTTTAATATCTTTTGAACTTTTAAAAATACTTTAATTTACTTTTGTATATTATACCAATGGTTTATAATACAAGGATGCCTAATATACTTTATCGAACACAAATAAGCATATGTATATTGGCGATTTAATAAAAAAGACATGCCTTTGCCTCTTTCACATGCTTTTGCCTCTTCACTATGACCATCGAGGTAATGGAAATGCACACCACAGTAAGTGGATCATTTCCCACACCGTTACCAAGGAGATGCATGTTCAATTTTTAGCATTAGCATGAATACTTTTGCAAACTATCTTAACAAATGACAAGTGCAGTAAACAACATCAACATATTGAACACAAGATTTTTCACTGGGGAAACCTTTAAAGGATAAAAACCCCAAAAGCATTAGTAATTCATCTCGTAAATGAAATGACTGAGTTTTTCCAAAATTCCACAAACCCTAACTGAATATTTACCACAGATCCACAATTACAAAAGATAATCCAAATACACAAAAATGCCAATTTAGGCTTTTTGACAAATTAGGGCTTTATGCCCTAACTTTCTCTCTCCTGCCTAGAATTAGCAGGTTGCCCGAATTCCTGTTTTTCCTGCCCAAATCTGATTAGTACTGCTTGGATCTGACCGTACTGCTTCCCGTACCCTGCTGCACGTCAGCCTTACTACCCAGCCTGCTGCCTGTCCCTATTTTGTTGCCCATAGGGCAGTCCTTCCTGCCCGGCCTAGCCGACGACCCTTATGGGCATGCCAACAGGCTGCCCGAGGGTTGGCCGCAAGCACAAACCTTCACAGGTCTTCCTGCTAGGCTGCCCGAGGGTTGGCCGCAGACACAAACCCTCACAGGTCTGCCTGCTAGGCTACCCAAGGGTTTCCCGAGGGGTTAGAGGGAGGGTCGAGCCGTCAATAAACCTGCCTGGAGAAGGAAGGGGGCAGCCCGTGAAAGAGTAGGGTTGCCCCTGAAAGCTTGAAGCTTCTCAGTGAGAGTTGATGTTGCCTGTAGACGGAAGAAGAGGAGTTGGGTGAAACCCTAACTCATAAAAGAGAGTTGTTGTTGAAACCCTAGCTTAGGATTTTTCTTCAGTAAGTGAGAATGCCCTAGCTAGACTCATCCATGCTAGGGCAAAAACATAAGATAACTTTCTTCTTCCAAAACCTGTGAGATCTTCTGTTGGAGCAGCTACCTGTGTGAGCAAGAGTGTGTGTAATAATGAAATGGATTGATCTTCTTTTATATCCTTTGATTCACCTGTAGGCTGTAAGTGGACCAAAATTAGAAAGAACAAAATATTATTATTTTATTCTTTTCTCACTTTGACTTTGACTTTTACCTTTAGTGGTACTAAAGGTCTTTTGCATTTTCACTTTTACACCTTAGTGGTACTAAGGGTCTTTATGTATTTTTGACTTTTGCTTTAGCCTTCTTCAAGTGCCCTGTGGTCAATACAAGTGGTCAAGGTAGTCTTTCATCACCACTCAAAGTACATCATCATAAACAGAGAGACTTACTAATGCTTTTATCTCACTCTGTGTGACGCCAAGATCGGGTACTAAGGTGTCTTAACCAAGGGTAACTAAGCCTTGGAGAAGATCACAAAGCCCACTAATCGAGGGTCAGAGTGTCACACATGCCTAGACCCGATCTAGGGCTTATAGTGTCTTCCTGGTAATAGACCAGGTGCCTCAGCCATATGCTGCATAATTTGACACTAGGTCAAATACTTGGTAATGGACCAAGCACCTCCATTCTCCCGGAGAATGGCCCTCAGCCCCAAGCTAAGTCCCTAGTCCTGAACTAGATAAATTCCTGGTAACTGACAAGGTGCCTCCATTCAAAGAATGGCCACTCAGCTCTAGGTTGAGTCCCCCAGTGCTAGACTGCTTCCACATCCTGGTTCTAGATCAGATGTCATCATTCAACAGAATGATCACTCAACTCAAGGTTGAGTCCCCCGATGCTGGACTGGTTCCATATCGTGGTCCCAAACCAAATATCCCCATTCAATAGAATGGTCACTCAACTCTAGGTTGAGTCCACACCCTGGTCTCAGACCAGGTGTCTCCATTCTCCTAAGAGAATGGCTCTCAATGCTGCTCAGAAAAATCAACAATGCATGCCATGGTAAGCAGATCGTCGCCCACATCATTTTTTGTTGTTTGTATACCAGTCACAGTTTTCAACTCAGGAGTCAACAATAGGTCCAGGAGTTCATTACAATATCACTTTTGCAATTCCCCATTACTTGTTTTTAATAGTATGTTATTTAATCCCCTTGCTGTTGATTGGTGACCAGTTCAAGAGATAATGGTAGGCATTATTTTCTCAGCACAGTTGCAGAGTGTAATCCAATGATTCCTGTAGCGATTTATGTTTGTCAATTTATTTATAATTTGCAAATGATTTTGTGGTTACAACCGAATATACTAGAATGGCGGCTTAGGACAATGACTGAACCCTCTTGATGGAATACATCGGTAGATCCAGAATTCAATTGCAGTTCTATACCTAGTATGGTAGTACCCACACGAAATTTGGGATGGCCACGAAATTTGTATCACTGGAAGTAGCGAGGTGGTAGGCCAACCACTGAGGACAAAGGTGTGTAAACACGATTATGATGGCTCACCAATGAAAACAATTGCTGGTGTATTCAACAATTCCCTCTCATGATCTAAAATTGTTTATTTTTGCCTTCTTTCCAAACTAGCTGCAATAGCTTACAAACAATGTTTCTTTGTGACCCAGTTATTTCTTCTTGTTTCCTCTAACTTCCTTTTTCTTTTAAATTTTTACAGTCTTTTTTTCCTTCAGATTTATTGGCAGCAGTAATTATTCAACATTTGGATAAAAGCTGGCCAAGGAACAGTGACGGGGAATGATAGATAAATTTGACCAAGGCCAAGTTTGTTGTCAAAGACCAATGATTAGAAAAATTCTGAAAATAGAAGTGTGGCCAAAAGCCCGAACCAGATTTGGCTTTGATACCAATGAAATAAAGAAAAGTTCATATACTAGCAAATATCCTACATAAGGAGGACAGACAACAAAAATCCATAAAGGACAAGTAATAAATAATTGAATAATGAATAGATAAATGATTTCAATGCCATGGGACAGTAATGTTATATGCATTCACTAGTCACTATGGTTGATAGGTCATGTCCCTTCATTAGGTCATGCCTTCTAATTAGGATGTGTCACTTCACTAATTATTACTATTATTATTATTATTATTATTTATTTAATGTTTACATCTGCATCATATTCATTATATCCTCCAGACCTTATGTTGACCCAGATAAAAAATATGACAGGTTAGAAAGATGTAGAAGGCCTTAGAACTTTGAATGGAATGAGAGCAAAAGAAGTTTCTAGAGGGAGAGACACATATCCTTCCAGAAAGAAAACCACATATAACACCATCTTTACACATGGAAGACGAATGCCCGCGAGGATCCAACAGGAAGAGCTCATCACTGACTTCTTCCCTGTCATAGATAATCCTACTGGTACGAACATTCTTTAACTAGTTTACGGTGACAACATTGAGATTGACAATGGATAACAGTTTGTTAATCTCATCGTGACTGGATTTATCATTTTGCAAGATACGTTTCAAAAGTGAGTCCTCTTTTGCTATCGTGCTGTATTTGAGCAAGCTTCTCCCTCTTCTTTCTTCTTCTTTCATTTTACAATTAATCCAAGTTGCAAGAAACATGTAGTATAGGGTCGTACCATGCTCATTTTCATAGAGAAACACAGAAACGCATTTGGTATGGCCTTGAAAACTGTTACTGTCCACACAAACACGTCCCACGTGTGGGAGACGCATTTCATACACCTGGAAACATGTTTTTTACAGGTAGAAATGCATTTTCGGGCAGTACCAACGTCCATAGGCACGTTTCCAACACTAAATCTGCCTTTCCAACGTCCCTATGTGTTTAACTGTGCATCAGGCTTTCTTAAAGTTTCATGCTAGTTGTTTAGTGTTTTCTTAGGGTTTATTACTTCCATTATCCATTTTATTATTGCAGATCTGTTTTTTTTGCAGCAATAACTGCTTTCAACGAAGCTACTTCTCTTCTTCCAATGCCTAATCCCAACAATAGGACTCACTATTATCCTCTTTGGAGGCATGTTAAAAATTTTGCAAGAATTTCCGGTGGTGGTTTTGCATCTCTGTAATAACCCACACAAAGGCTTTTACCCAAGAGTGAAGGCACATTTTTGCATGAATCAAGATAGACGTTGTTTGTTTCCCAAAAGCAAGTGATCCTGCAAAGGGGAGGAAATATAAGAGTGAGCAGGAAGAGGCTTATAGGAAAGAGAAGACATGAACAATTTGTTAATGCTACTGCTTAGGCTCCAAACATTGAGCCAAGGATTGTGCATGAAGCAAGGAAGAAGAGTGCAGCTCAGTAACAACAACTACAAGCATAAAAAAATCCTAAAGATTTATTTTCTGCAATTCAAGAGAGCAGAATATCTAAAATGATGAATGTTCAAGGGAGGGAAGAAGCCAAAACAAGAGCGGCAAGGGCCATCTATGCTTGTGGTATCCCTTTTAATGTGGTTGGCCTTTTTATTGGCAAGATATGGTGAGAGCTATTAACACAGCTCCTCAAGGGTTCAAGGAGCCTAACTAAGAAAAACTCCAAACCAATTTCCTCAAAAAGGAGAAGGAGCTTGTTGAGGATATTTTAGCACCTATTCATGCTTCGTGGAGCAGTTTCAAGGTTATCATTGTCTCAGATGGATGGACAAATACTAGCCATTGGCCATTGATCAATATCATCACCACTTCACGAAAAGAAGCAATGTTATTGAAGGCTAGAGACAATTCATGGGAGGTAAAGGATGCTCAACTCAATGTTGATATTTTAATCAAAGCTATTTAGCAAATAGGGCTTGCCAAGGTAGTGCAAGTTATCATGGATAATGCACCACTTTGCAGAGTTGCAGGCATGATTATTGAGAGCAAGTGTGATCACATTTTTTGGACTCCTTAAATAGTCCATAATTTAAATATGAGATATTAGAAGTGATAGACAATTAAGCTCCATGGATTAAGAAACTATCAGGAAAAGCCAGGGAGATAATTAAATTCATCACCAACCACCAGCGATCTCAAGCAATATTGCAATAACTCCAAATTGGAGTTGTTGAAACAAGATACGCCCCAAACATCATCATCGTGTGTCGCCTTGTTGAGGTTAAACAACCATTCATTTCTACAGTGGTTAGTCAACTTTGGGTTGAGTGGAGATTGGCAGATTTAGAGAAGGGAACTATGGTGCGCAAATTGTGTCTTGATGAGGACTGGTGGAGCAAGATAGATTTCTTGCTCAAGTTCGCATCCCTTGCATTTGAGCTTCTCCAAAGTGCTGACAAGGACAAACCTTTCTTGGGAGAGGTTTACAATGGCATGGATACCATGTTGAGAAAACTAAGGAAATCATTTCACATGAGTTTCCTCAGCTCTTATTTGTTGATGCTCATTTTGTTGATTTAGTGAAGAACATCATTGTTAAGAGATGGAACCAATTAAACACTCCATTGCACACTTCAGCACGTGCCCTAAACCCATGAATACCTTATTGTTCAAAGCAATGGGGAGAGGAAGACACCACATAAGGATAGGGAGGTGGCAAATGGAGTGAAAAGAGCCCTTATGAGAATATTTTCAAGTCATCTACATAAGGAGGTGAAGGAAGAATCTGCTAGTTTGGATGATTATTGAGACATGTCAACTTTGGATGAGAGGAGCACCATGAGTCCAGTAAGATGGTGGATTCATCTTGGAGCAAATGTGGTACATTTACAAACCCTTGCCACTTTTATTCTTTCACAAGCGGCAAGTTCTTCATCGACAAAAAGGAATTGGGGCACCTTTGGCTTTATTCATTCAATAAAGTGTAACAAATTGGATTCACAAAAGGCTGGGAATCTTGCTTATGTGCATTCCAACCTTCACCTTGCATCTCATAGAGGTCAAGAATATAGCAATGGGCCTTCTATAGATTGGGATGTGCATCTATAATCATTTGACTTGGACATGTCTCTTGCTATATTGAATCTTGAATAACCTAAAAGTGGAATTGGAAATGCTTCTTCCACTCCACATTCCACCATTGACCGTGCATCTTTTTCTAATTTCCATGATGAAAATGAAGATGAGGACAATGACTATTAGGCTTTACCAACTTAGCTCATGTTTTACTTCTATGTTCACTATTAGAGTGCAATGCATGTAGCATTGTCGCCTCATATATACAAAGGTTGATTTTGGACATATATAGCCTCGTTTATAAAGGTTATTTTGGATATACTACTTGCATTATGTAATCATCTATGAGAAATAATATAGTGATGGGTTTAGGAGTGTTAGGATGCATCTATACCCACCGAACCTTCAGATGTGCCCCAAGGAGAAAGTGCCATTTTTTTCAACCGGGAGGGATGTTATTGAGCAATGGTGGTCATGGTTGGGCCCTTTGGTCCCTCCTTTAGGAGTACTATGGCTTAATGGCATTGTCGACTACCCTTTGTTGGGGTTTTTAACCTCGTGGTTGGTGTCAGGGGCTCCTAAGGATTGATCACTAGGTCACATGACCCCACACCTTGTTTGCTTGCTCTGCTGGCCTTTGCTTCAACTGCAAGACATTTGTGTCCCTTCACAGACACTTAGGACACCATCCTAGCCCTTCTGCACACTAGCGCCTTCTCTCCCTGGTCTCTTTCCTCAGAGAAAGCTATCCTCCACGCCAGGCCTTTCTGCTGCTTTGAGGAGAGCGTTGAGGAATCTTACAACATTCTTGGGGTGAGAAGGGGTATATTACCCTCCCTCCAACCCACTCCAGCCTTTCGTTCAGAGTGATTCGCTCATTTTGGCATTTTTTAGCCCAGGTAGCCTACATTAGGCCATTTTTTATTATTATTTTGTTATAATTTTAAGTTGACATTTTTATAATTTCAAATTGACATTTTAAAGACATGTCGGCCTGGATATTTTATGTAAAGGTGAGTGTGAGATCATATAAATAGATCTCCTCACTTCATTTTAACACAAGACCCATGGGATTAAAAACACTATGCACTTATTTTACCCTACCTAGGACTCTTTGGAGTAATGCGCCCCTCTTGAGGAAGGCTATTTTCTGGGTTTAACGGCGAGTTCTTGAAGTATCTTGGTTTTTGCTCTTTCTCCAAAGGTGAAGCTATGATCTAAGAAATCGAACATGCTCATATTGGGTCATGTGCCGCGTGTGCGTGTGTCCAACACAGACACGCTGACAGAGCGTGTCGGACACGTCTCTGCAGCGTGTCCCGAACTCAAACATGTGTTTTCGACGCCTGTCACAGCGTGTCCCGAAAACAGGACACGTAGAGAACGGAAAAGACGCTCGCGCCTCTTTAAAACCTTTTTTTTCTTTTCTTTTGTCATTTTGAGTTCTGGAGAGAGGTCTACGGAGTGTTTTTTTTGCAGGTGAAGAAGATTTCAAGGCTTTGGAAGGGTTTCCAAGTGCATTAAGGGTGGATTTGGTTGGGTGGATTGCAAGCTCAACCATCAAACAAGAAGAACAATGTCTCATTCAGCTAGGGCAGGAGCTAAAGGGCAAAGGAAAGGGAGAAATGCCCCATCTATTGTCTCCCCTCCTATTCCTCCAAATACAAGCTCTTCTACTCCTCCTAGTGCTCCATTTGTTGCTAGTAGAGCTCGCTCCATTGAACCCTGTTTTAGCAAGACAACAAGCCCAAGAAAAAAAAATACCCTTTGTGGAGGTATGTGACTAGGAAAGAAGGGCATGGGGCAAAGCTAGGTGGGGGAGGCAATATGTCTTGGGCTTGCAATTTTTGCGAGAATGAGTTTAAGAGCACATACTACCGAGTTAAGGGCCATTTGTTAGGCCTTCTTTCTTGTGGGATTTCTTCATGTAAAGGAGTGAGTGTTACCCAAAGGAGAGAAATGGGAAAGGAGGATCAAGAAGGCTTAGGCAATGTAGCAACAACAAGCAAGAAAAAGGATGAGCATCCTCTTCCATTCTTAAGGAAACCCTCTAGCATTCGGCCTCCATTTCCACCTAACAAAGTTGATACATATCCAACAAGAAAGAGGCCATCTTCAAGTGGTCCAATGGACAAGATTTTCCAACAAGAGGCGCGAGAAGAGGTGGACCTCACCATTGCATTCTTTTTCTACCTGAACTTCATCTCACTCAATGTTGCACGGTCACCATTGTTTATTGAGATGTGTCGAAGTCTCATTGAACGAGCTCCATCTGGTTATGTGCCACCTGGTTCAGAGAAGCTTAGAACCACATTGTTGGTTAAGGCAAAGAAGGAGGTGAATAAAAATCTTGAGCCAATTAAATTAACATGGCCCTCATCCGAAGTGAGTATTGTTTCTGATGGATGGACAAATCTAGCACGCCAGCCACTCATCAATTTCATGGTATCTTCCCAAAATGGACCGGTGTTCTTGAAAGCAGTGGATGCTCTTGGGAAATACAATGATGCACATTTTATGGGTGAGTTATTCATCAAAATCATTAAAGAAGTAGGTGTTGATTCTTGTGTACAAATCATCACGAACAATGCGCCTGTTTGCAAGGCCGCCGACATGATAGTGGAAACTAAATATCCACAGGTATTTTCATTTTGGACACCTTTCATTGCTAATATCCTCATTGTTTGAATTTATCACAAAATTTATCTAGGGGAAAGTTCATTTTAATGATTTGAGTTGTTACTTGTTAGTGTTGTAGAGTCGTTTATACTTTCTTTTTCTGCTCTTACAAATTTTGTGGACGCCTTGCATTGTCCACCATTCCTTGAACTTAACACTCAAATCCATTGCTTCAGATGTGACATGGATTGGCAACATTATTGAGGATACACGCCATATCTGTAACTTTGTACAAAACCACACAAATGCCCTCACCATCTACAAAGAGTACACACATATTTCATTGTTGAAGATTGCAGATACTCGGTTTACTTCCTCATTCATCATGCTCAAGAGGTTGAGGGAGGTCAAAACCGGTCTTGGGTCCATGGTGATTCAGAGTATTGGTCTTTCTGGAGAAAGACGGATCAAAGTGCTTCAAAAAAGGTGAAGGACACAGTATTAGATGATGTTTGGTGGGAGAGGGTAGATCTTACCATTAAGATCATGGATCCACTCATTTCTTTATTGTGCGTTGCAGACACGGACCAGCCCATCCTAGCGGGGATGTTTATGAGGGGTGGGATTCCATGATTGAGTCCATGAGGACCATTGTTATGGAGAATGAGTGTCCCGAGTATGAGACATCGGCAGAGAACTTATGGTCCACCATTCAGGATATTCTTATCTCCAAGTGGGATAAGAATTGTACACCTTTGCATTGCTTGGCCCACTCCTTGAACCCCAAGTTCTACAGTCAAGAATGGCTCAATGGTGGGCCCTCACATACAGTCCCTCCTCACATGGATGGAGAGATTTCACAGGGGAGGAAGACAGCATTTAGGTGGCTATTTCAGGATAAAGACTTACTTGATGAGGTGGAGGAGGGCTTTGTAGAGTTTTCCACTACTACTGGGAGATTTGGAGGCTATGATGTGGTTGGAGACAAGAGAGTTAAGCAACCCTATAATTGGTGGGCAACTCATGGGGAAACATTCCCTCTTCTACAGAAGCTAGTCTTGAGGATCGTCTCTCAAGTTACAGCATCCTCTAGTTGTGAGAGGAATTGGAGAACATATGGCAACTTGTACAGTTTGAAGAAGAGCAGGCTTGAGCGCAAAGACGATGGTGTATGTGCACACTAACCTTCATCTTATTTACAGGAAGAAGGAGGAGTGGGTGAAAGGAAAGACAAAGATGTGGGATGTCTTTCCTGATGATATAGGTTTGGACAACAGTACTGACTTGGCATTAGCCAACCTGGATCTTAATGATCCAATGCTAGAGTTGGTGACATTTGATGATAGTGATCCTTTGGAGGGGTCATCCTCCACACCAGCAAATATTGATCCTCAGATGGGTGGAGAGGAAGAGGAGGAGGAGGAAGAAGAAGAGAGCAGTGATGAGTTTGTTGATTCAAGCATGGAGGAGGACTATTGATAAATGAGACTCTTCATTCTTCCATCTTGATCTACACCCTTTTGTATTTACTATTACTATTTAGCATTGATCTACTCAGCATTTGCCAGTGGCATTCCGACATCTATGTAATACATTTTGATTTTCATGACTAAATGAGAAATATGGTTCTGACTCCTGAGTATTGACATCTTGATCTATGACTATCATGATTATATTGTATCATGAATTATCTATGTGTCTCATAATCTCATTGTGATTACTTATTTGATTTGTAAATGTGTAATACTAATTACTAATGTTATATGTGCATTGATTCTGATTTCTATTGAATATTTGTAAAAATTTGGATCTATATGTCTAGAAGCACGTCCTTTTTAGGAGTCTTCTAGAGCTAAAGTCTAGGTCTTTAGGTTTGTCATCTAACCTAGGGTCTCCTTCTCATTAGGTAAGTCATTCTCCCTAGATGCCCACGGGTTAGGGTAAGGTTTTGCATCTACCATTTCCCAAAACCTTCAACTCATTTTCTTCTCTAAAACCTAGTTTAGGGTTATTTTTTTATGTCATATTTTAGGCTAGTTTAGGCTTAGTCCTAGGGTTAGGTTAGTTTAAGGTTGTAGGTGCTGCTTGAAACTAGGGAACCCTAGTTTCACCCTAGCGGCCCTCTTACTTTCCCTAGCTAGCCTTCCTTAAACCCTCGCTCTTCCTCCTCGCCTACCTTCCAGTCCTTGTCTCCACCCTTGTCCATCCCTTTAAGGGTTGCGGCATGTCCTTGACCTTCCTTTTACCCTCGGTCCTCCATCCTTTGGAGCTCGTCCTCCCCTTTGGGTTGCCCTTACCCTAGGATCCCCCTTCAACACCCTCGTTTGCCTTTATTCCTACCTCAATAACCTATATCCTAACTCGGCCTTCATTACTTTGGCCTCAATCCCCTCCAAGCTCCCTACTCTCACCTCAACTATTCCTTTCGGGCCTACAAAGCAACCTTAAGTGTTGCCCTTGCAATGGCAGGCCTCCCTTTTTGGCCTGTTGTACCTTCCCTTTCACATCAGTTCTTTAGCCCTACAAATTGACAAGCAAATACTGGTTAGATGGTTACAATCCTTTTGTTGGTATGAATTGGAAGGATTGTTAACATGTTATATGCTCACTCTATTTGAAATCTTATCATTGTTTCCACTCAGAAAATTCGTGATGCTGTTGCTAATACATGCATGAAACTTTGTTTCATATCTTTGGTAGCTAGTATTTACTATTGTTGCAAATACAAAATCGGATTTGATAAAAGAACATAGACTCCACGTTGAATGACTACTGGTGTCTTAAACGTTGATACAAGACTGATATATCACTGAACTCATATTGTACAAGTGATGTTGCATGATAGATTCAGATGTTTAATGATGATAAACACTTGTGATTTGGCTTATGATTGCATGTCACACTTATTACTAAAGGAATGATAACTTTGTATCTCATGGTGACTGAGTATGTGTACTTTAAACTAATTACACTTCACATTTGTTATATTGTATATGCATTATCTGGGATTTGAGTAGTTTACTTCTTTTGATCCTCCTAAATGCACTATTGAAGGGGATGTACTAACTATACCTATATGGTTCATATTCTCACTCATAGCATATCTTCTCCACCTTTTGATTTGACTCCATTAGGCACTAGCCACTAACCTTATGCACGTGCGAGATATATTTTGTGTCTAAGTGTCTTTTGCAGAGTTACATAGGGCTCTCCCTTCGGAGGTTTTGACTTTTGAAAGAAGATAGGAGATGTGACTAAGGTGGCAATGGTCACTTTCTCCACATACGTTCACCGATGGATTGGACTGCCATTTCATCCGGTAACATTTTGGCACCATTGTTGACGTGACTTATCCGGGCAAGAAACAACATTTATCGGTAAATTCTAAGGTAAGTCTCTATTTATTGCATATTATTGGGGACTAATCTTGCAGGCTTATTTGACAACTCCACCAAGAACTCAGTCATCATCAGCTCAAGTATGCCCTTGTTTTATTTAGTACTTTGGTGAGATTTGTTTAGCTAACCTAGCAGGTCTCTCCACGCGACTCCAATTGAAGAAAAACAAAATAAGTGCTCTATAAAGACAAGGAAGCCTGGATCTCTTTACTGAATAAGTTCCTTGCACCAATTTCAAGTCTTCCAAGTTCTTAGGAAGGTCTGGTTTCCTTTCCTCATCCAGATAAAAATCTTGGTATGTACTAATCATATCATCGATGAGGTATTATCATGGATTACTTGATATATCTTACCTTTGTCTTTCAATGTAATCCATGATAAGCCTGGATCTCTTTACTGAATAAGTTCCTTGCACCAATTTCAAGTCTTCCAAGTTCTTAGGAAGGTCTGGTTTCCTTTCCTCATCCAGATAAAAATCTTGGTATGTACTAATCATATCATCGATGAGGTATTATCATGGATTACATTGAAAGACAAAGGTAAGATATATCAAGTATGAATTGCTTACTCATATCGTTACATTGGTGTTATGATTTCACCTAACCTATTTTGACTACCATGTTTAGGATAGGTAAGGTTAGTTGCATTTTAGCCAAGCATATTACTGTTACCTTTTCATTGTGCTTGATCTCCTTTCATGATTTAGTTAGTCTTTATTGTTCTTAGTTTGTTTCCTTTATTTTGCGAACAACATAGGACGAAAGTGTCTGCCTCTAGATGCTTTTAATCCCTTTGGGTATTTGATGTGTGTGTAGGTCCACATGTACCAGAAGATTCACAAGTTCTCAAGCACTCTCGAGAAGACCACTCGTCCCGCAGTTGGAGCCAATGTTACACTGCATCTGTACCCAACGCACCTTCAGATGTGCCCCAGGGAGAGAGTGCCATTTTTTTCAACCAGGAGGGGTGTTATTGAACAATGGTCGTTATGGTTGGGCCCTTTGGTCCTTCCTTTAGGAGTAATATGGCTTAATGGCACTGTTGACTACCCTTTGTTGGGATTTTTAACCTCGGGGTTGGTGTCTGGGGCTACCAAGGGTTGATCACAAGGTCACATGACCCCACACCTTGTTTGCTTGCTCAGGTGGTCATTGCTTCAGCTACAAGACATTTGTCTCCCTTCACAGCCACTTAGGACACCCTCCTGACCCTTCTGCAAGATGGCGCCTTCTCTCCTTGGTCTCTTTCCTCAGAGGAAGCTATCCTCCACGCCAGGCCTTCCTATTGCTTTGAGGAGGGCGTTGTGGAATTTTACAACAATCTTGGGGTTAGATGGAGTATAACGCCCTCCCTCCATCCCACTCTAGCCTTTCGTTCAGAGTGATTCGCTCATTTTGGCAATTTTTGGCACCTAGGGGAAAAATACCCCAGGTAGCCTACCTTGAGCCTATATTAGGCCATTTTTTATTATTATTTTGTTATAATTTTAAGTTGACATTTTTATAATTTCAAATGGATATTTTAAAGGCATGTTGACCTAGATATTTTTGTAAAGGTGAGTGTGAGATCATATAAATAGATCTCCTCACTTCATTTTAACACAAGACTCATGGGATAAGAAACACAATGCACTTATTTTACCCTACCTATGGCTCTTTGGAGTAATGCGCCCCTCTTAAAGAAGGCTATTTTCTGGGTTTAATGGTGAGTTCTTGAAGTATCTTGGTTTTTGCTCTTTCTCCAAAGATGAAGCTATGATTTGTTGGTGAAACACGTGCTCAAAGAGGTATCTATGTCTTGTCTTGATGTCTCTTCGATAAAAGTTTATGAATGATGTATGTTTGTAGATGGAATTGTAGCCATTAGGTTGCAGTTTGTCTTGGCTAGGTCTTCATCACCTTTTTTCACCTTAGTGTAGAAGCACGTCCTTTTTAGGAGTCTTCTAGGGATAAAGTCTATGTCTTTAGGTTTGTCATCTAACCTAGGGTCTCCTTCTCATTAGGTAAGCCACTCTCCCTATACGCCCTAGGGTTAGGGTAAGGTTTTGCATTTGCCATTTCCCAAAACCTTCACCTTATTTTCTTTTCTAAAACCTAGTTTAGGGTTAGTTTTTTAGGTCTGATTTTAGGTTAGCTTAGGCTTAGTCCTAAGGTTATTTTAGGGTTAGGTTAGTTTAAGGTTGTAGGTGTTGCATGGAACTAGGAAGCCCTAGTTTCACACTAGCGGCCCTCTTACTCTCCCTCGCTAGCCTTCCTTAAACCCTCGCTCTTCCTCCTCGCCTGCCTTCCAGTGCTTGCCTCCACCCTTATCCATCCCTTTAAGGGTTGCGGCCTGTCCCTAACCTTCCTTTTACCCTCAGTCCTCCATCCTTTGGAGCATGTCCTCCCCTTAGGGTTTCCCTTACCCTCAGATCCCCCTTTAACACCCTCGATTGCCTTTATTCCTAGCTCGACATCCTATATCCTAATTCGACCTTCATTACTCAGGCCTCAGTCCCCTCCAAGCTCCCTGCTCTGACCTTGACCATTCCTTTTGGGCTTGCAAAACAGCCTTAAGGGCTTCCCTTACAGTGGCAGCCCTCCCTTTTTGGTCTGTTGTACCTTCCTTTTCACATTAACTCTTTAGCCTTGCAAATTGACAAGCAAATACCAGTTAGATGGTTACAATCCTTTAGCTGGTATGAATTGGAAGGACTGTTAACATGTTATATACTCGCTTTATTTGAAATATGATCATTGTTTCCACTCTGAAAATTCGTGATACTGCTGCTAATACATGCATGAAACTTTGTTTCATATCTTTGGTAGCTAGTATTTACTATTGTTGCACATACAAAATCGGATTTAATAAAAGAAAATATACTCCACGTTGAATGACTACTACTGTCTTAAACGTTGATACAAGACTGATATATCACTGAATTCACATTGTACAAGCGATGTTGCATGATAGATTCAGATGTTTGATGATGATAAACACTTGTGATTTGGCTTATGATTGCATGTCACACTTAATACTAAAGGAATGATAACTCTATATCTAATGGTGACTGAGTATGTGTATTTTATACTAATTACACTTCACATTTGTTATATTGTATATGCATTATCTGGGATTTGAGTAGTTTACTTGTTTTGATCCGCATAAATGCACTATTAAAGGGGATGTACTAATTGTACCTATATGGTTCATATTCTCACCCATAGCATATCTTCTCCACCTCTTGATTTGTCTCCAATAGGCACTGGCCACTAACCTTACACACGTGCGAGATATATTTTGTGTCTAAGTATCTTTTGCAGAGTTACATAGGGCTCTCCCCTAGGAGGTTTCAACTTCCGAAGAGGTTAGGAGACGTGACTAAGGTGACAATGGTCACTTTCTCCACATACGCTTACCGGTGGCTTGGATTAGCATTTCATCTGGTAACAAGTAATAAATTGTGATGTAGCACTAATTGTTTATGTTTGTCATTCAAATGTTCTTGCTTATTTATTCATGAATCATAATACTTTCCTTCAAAGTTTCAATATAATGTGTTATTTATAGAATAACACATTATATATATATATATATATATATTGTTTTCAAGTTATTGAAGGGTCACATTTCCAGTGTGTTTCCTTTTCAAAAACTCGTACCCATCTTCTCATATTGTACAACTTAGTAATTAATGCTTAAAAAATAGCTTAGGTATATATTTTTCCAAGGAGATGCAATCATGTACATTGCATCTAACAAGCCCAAATTGAATATCATTTACATGCTAAGGTTTCTTTCAATAACACATGTGATCAAGGAAATTCAAGGAGTGATCTCATTTCATTTCATTGTACAAATTGTATATGTGCAACTCTAGCCTTACTTCCCATCAAAATCTATATTTTTGCCCCTTTTAGCACCATGCCAAAATTAAGTGTCTATAGAAGTTTGGCAAAGACAAGATTGTTAATGTATAACTCATAGCTTGCTTCAACGTGGCTTTATGTCGAGTTTCAAAATATTCTTGTAGCAACTCTAATAAGATTGTATAGGTTGCAACACATTAGTTTTAACTTTTCGGGTAAAAGAATACGTGGGAAACAAGGGAACCCCTATTTGCCAACCTTGTTTGGGATTTAAACTGATGAGCTTAAGCAATTTGTCAATTGGATTACATT
Source organism: Pseudotsuga menziesii (assembly GCA_001517045.1). Classification (NCBI taxonomy): domain Eukaryota; kingdom Viridiplantae; phylum Streptophyta; class Pinopsida; order Pinales; family Pinaceae; genus Pseudotsuga; species Pseudotsuga menziesii. Next base: position 257,219 of record LPNX011050659.1, on the reverse strand, counting down.
GGAAAGGATGGTTTGCTTCTACATCATGTATTTATTTTACCTCTTATTTTGGTAGGGTATTGCCCTTTTGTCTTCACTCAATGGTTACAAAGGAAACCTAAGTTAGGCCTAGTTCCATGATTTTAGGCAGCCGATAGTTAATCTTAACATAACAATGATCACAGTGGGATTCAAGTTTCAACCTACCAAGAGGCCCTGTATTAAATTGAAACCTCCACATCTTACACTTATTTGGGGATCCCTTTTTCAACATGTAGCCAACATCTAGACACCATTTTATGAAAAGGTTATGTTTCCCTTCCCATCTTCAAAATTCATAGTTACCAACTTCATTTCCACAGTACCTTTTTCAAAGACGAAGCTTTTTGTTATAATCATCAAACGTATAGTACTTTATGGTTTAGAGGTTTGGGGTCTTGGTCTAGGACACACAAAGTGAGCATGTATCGAGAGGGTCCGAACAAGTTTTCTTCGACATATCATGGATTGTAATTATTCAACAATGTTTGGTAAAATTTGGTGCCTGCCCTCTTCATCTCAAGCCACTTCACACTCATCGATGGTCATGGAATGAGAGCGACCAAACAAGTTTTCTTTAACATGTCATGGATGGTGATTATTCAATAGTGCATAATGGAGGAAGAACTCGGTGCCTATCCTCTTCATCTCAAGCCATTCTTCAAACTCATTGACTACTTTATCATGGTTTAGTAGATGCTAGAATCAACGTCGTGGAGTAGAGGCCCAAATTCAACACTATAATCTTCAAAGAAGCTTACGACTTTTGGCCAATGTGATTATTACTTAGTAGCCTCTTCACATTTACAAAGAATTAATATTTATATTGGACCCTTGGTACAAATTCTCTTTGGATTCTTGCCATCCCCAACTTCCTCTCAACAAATTAAGTACAAAGTTTGTTATGGGAGTTAAGAATAAAACACTTGGCCCTCACAATTCTCCATTCACACAGATTAATCATTTCTCTCCATATTTTTTATGGACTTGTTATTTGCCCAAACTACCTTCATTTTCAATGGTCGCATAAAAATAAATTACCCTCGACTAGCTTGGGATTTACTTTGATCTGGTGAAAGTAGAGACAAAACACTATATTCCCAAAGAGGAGCAGATTTGTAAACCTTCCTTATAGGAATTTGAGACTGAAGAGCACTTTATCTTCCAATGTCCAATAGCTAGCTTATTATAGGGCCCATGGAAAATACTTTTATATTTCCTGAAACTTAAGGGTCATTGACCACTTTTTCAATATACTTGGACCATAAATGAATGGCCTCGTTTACCATAAAGCTTGTCATCATTCATGCATAGTTCATCAAATAAGGGCGCTCTTCAAGGTCTACTCAATGCATTACTTCCTTTTTTAGTTAATTTTTTGGAGCACTTGTTTAAAGCACCCCTCTACAACAATAGATTTTCAAGAGAACAACCATACAAGCAATTGCCACTTGGAACTAGACTTTTTGGTAGCTAAACAAACCATCTATTAACTTTTGGGATTACTCCAAAAGTGTTTACACCATACTTGGGGGTGCTTCATGTGATATGAAGTGCATAGTGTGTTGATTATGCTTGGTTGTATTGTAGCAAACATAAACATTAGAGATAGCTTACTTGCAGATTGTTATACCTTGACTTAATGCTTATGTGGCACACTTTGTTAGGAATTTGAAGGACTATGTGGCATGGTGACATCATGATGTGTTGACTACCCTTGGTTGCATTGTAGCAGACATACACATTGGAGATCATGGATTACTCTACCTTGACTTGATGCTTATGTAGTGCACTTCCTTAGGAGTTGGGTGACCTATGTGGCATGGTGACATTATTCATGAGATGCACATGACGGGCTTGGTTGCTTGCTTGAGAAAACAGCCTATTTGCAGGAGCTTTGGGGATTTAAGAGGGGTTAAGCATGGGGTACTTGGTTGCTTATATGGAGGCTTGTACTTGACTCTAGGACACAAAAGACATCTAGAGTTGGAAATTATAAAACATGAAGAATATAGATGGTTGGAAATCAATTCTGCAACACACAAGTATTAGACAAGAGAAAACTTATAAAGATGAAATATGTGTACATACCATAGCCTTATCACAAGGCTACTACAATCCTTTAGCTCTCCAAAACCCTAGCTATGAAAAGAAAGAAGACCCTAGCTCACACCAAGGAACTCCTATAAGCTAGCATCACACAAGCATGTCCTCCAAGGTAAGGAAGATGTATCCTCTTCACCTTCTCTTCTCAAAGTACAATTGTCCGACCCCAATACACGCTTCGCCACTGGATGCACGCTCTCTGGAGCTCCCTCGAACAATTCAAAGTTGGATCCCACAGACTCCGGATAGAGGCAGACCACCAGATTGATCAATCAGATAGGATTTGTCAACTTTGTCATCTTCAGGAAGTGGAAATTGAGTCGCATTTCATCTTCAAATGCCCCCATATACTACGAGATCAGAGGACGCTTCTATTGCTTGTTTAGGGGGCCTCAAACTCTAGTCGCTTTCTTCAGGTACATTGATCAAAGATGTTTAGCACTTTACATTCAGGAGGCTCTCAGGCTTTGTGCGCAAGTCCTCCATCCCCCCATCAGACCAGATACCACGCAAAGGATCACGACATTTTTCAGCGTGCTACCACCCTCCAGGGGATCCAAGAGACCCACTGACCTAGATATCGACTGAGTCACCAAATCAGCAAAGGTCGAGGGACCTCGACACACGAGATCTCAGCGGCAGCCTCGTACCAGGCCTCCCTCCACGCAGCGCTCAGGACCCTCCAGACCTCACAGACATCACCCCAGAGGATGCCCCGTACCCACCAGCTCCAGTTCGAGACAACAGACACTACTGAACTTCCCTCAGTTTTCCTCTTTCGGCCTCGAATGTTAGGAGTACTTGCTCCTGCCTCCTGTCCACCAGAGCTTCTTCACCCTTGTGCAAAGCCTAAGACGAGAGCTCTTCCATGTTTTAGCCCTTCTCGCATTGCACACCTTTACTTCTTCTTTTTACTTAATTTTGTATTGCATCTCTTTTTAAGGAGACCGTTTGGTCATCCTGTATGAATGAACATCATTGTAACCGACAGTCCCGTTGACTTACTTTGTGGTCATTAGTGGACTAATAAAATTATTTTATCTTATCTAATCTAAAATTCCAACGGATAAGAATCCCTCTCATGCACATCAAATACTATAGCAACCGAAACAACATGAACTAGGTCAACTCCCTCATCCTAAGAAAATTTTGAGCCAAGAGTAAGATCATCGAAAACTCCCCCTATTTAAGAGAATCCATCAACCCTATCCACGTACTCTACAATGCTCCCATCAACTACAACACTATAATCAATCTCAATAACATCCTTCATCAAGGCATCACACCTCTCCCCCTCACGACAACTAGAAAGCTCATGGACGAAAGAAATCAATGCAATATAACTAACATATCTCCTAAAAGGTATCCTCACCCTCACTGAAGATTTGGGCTCTCCTCTATGCTCCCAAGCCCCTCGAAACTAGAAGGTTAATCCACCCTCTCAGTGGAATGTACAAGTGCCACTAGATTAGCAAGTAACCAATAAAAACCACCCTCTCTCACCCCTCTAGCCAAAGTGCTTGGAGTAGCTAGACTACAATCACTAATGGTGCACTGTTGTCCCTCAAATGCACCTCTCCACTATACATTTGCCATACAAGTAATTGAAAGAAGAATCTTTTTTCTCAAAACAAGAATAAGTATAATATCACACGACTTAAGAACATCAATTGAAGCCATCTAAAAGGAAATGGAACCAACTCATCTCACTGGATAAAAGTAGCATCATCATCAAGCTCCACACTCACGCCTCCCTATCGCTCTTGAAACCTACTAAATAATGACCTGACATATGCCATATGTCTCAAAGCTCCATTGTCCACATGTTAGGCAATTTAGACACTTAGAACTTAGTTAAAATAACTTGGTATAATGTGTCTTTAGGTGAAATGTGTTTCGGTAATATGCATAAGTATGCATTTGTAATTATGTAATCCAGCAATCACGATATGTTCTAGACATGTGGCTATTGATATGTGGCCTAGCACCCGATTGGTCCATGATCTCTATTTAAATAGCATGGAGTGTCCATTTGCTTGATGATTGATTGTGAGAAACTCATATGTAAAATATTTTTTCCTTTGCTTTAATATATTGCCTCAAGTAGCTATTTGGTTGGGGTCATGGACCGTTTCCCTCTCTAAGGGTTTGAACCACGTAAAACATCTGTGCTTTGATCTATGATATGTTTGTGTGAGCGGTTGCTTATGACGTTCGATCTTTTGGAAATATTATGTGTTAGTCGAACACCACTATACCATCCAACACTAAACACAATGTTAACACACAAGAGACCAAAGCTATATCTAACCTAGAAATATACAATATGAAGAAAAAAACCTTCCAAGGGTTCTTCTCTCAAACAACCTAGGGCATCACACCCAACAATCTCAAACAAAATCAATACCTCTCTAAGTAATCTACAATTGAAATACAAGCTCCCTCTTACACCTAGATTGATCTTAGCCACATAAGCTTGAAACTTATGTTGAAATTTATGATCCAAGAGTTCTAATGAAAAACAAAAAATTCACATCTTTCCTAGAGGTTTCTTGGATCTTAACACTACGAATCATTCTTAGGGCCCTTGTGAAATATAAACAAACCAGTAGCAACAACAAGCTATATTTCAATTCTTAAAAACCCCAATCTACCATGCAATTCAAGAGAAAAGATACCAATTTGTTCCAAAAAGTTTGAACCCTCCAGGACAATCTTATCGTGCATATAATAAACATGAAAACACTAATGGCATTTGTAAAAACAACAATAAATCTGCCCTTATATTCTTCAATTATAATGTTAAATCACTTAACATATTCACCACTAACTGTGTCAAATCAACAAAGCATATATAGCTAGAAATTATAGACCATCAAAAATATAGATGGTTCAAAATCAAGTCTGCAATTACACAAATACTGGGCATATGAAAACTTCCTTGATAAATAAAGATGAAATTCATATACATACCATATCCTTATCACAAGGCTAGTACAATACTCCAGCTCTCCAAAATCCTAGCTAGGGAAAGCAATGAAAACCCTAGCACACACCAAGGATCTCCAACAAGCTAGCATCACACAAGCATGTCCTCCAAGGCAAGTTGTCTCATCTTCTTCTTCCCTTCTCCAATAACAACCTAGGGTTCCATCTCAAAATCCTAATCTCTAACAGATTAAGCCCTGACCATAGTCTTCAAGATGCTTCAACAAGCTCAAAAAACCCTAGCAACTTCGAGAGAGAGAAACCAAATACATAAGAAGATCAAAAGAGAGAAGACTAGTGCGGTCCTCCTAGGCGCATCTTTGACACAAGTGTGATAAGAATGAATGAGCTATCAATATGAATTGATCATCTCCAACATCTTCTTCACAAGAGTAAATCATGGTCACAAAAGCAAGCTCCAAAAAGACACCTTCCCTTCTATAACTTCTCCTAGGGTCTCCTCATGAACCCTAGGGAATCACTCCAAGAAGACAAGTACAAAGAGAAGAGTATAATGATGATAATGAATTAAAGGACACTCTCCTTCCTCTATAGATATAAGAGATAAGGGAGGGAAACATTACATATGTGGACCTTATCTCTTACAAGCAACTTATAATAACACATGTAGGCTCACGCATGTGGAGTGCTACACTCCAAGAATGCACATGTCAAGCTCTAAGGTGATATCATCCACAAGCAAGGCTCCAAATGCAAGGGCACTCCACAAGGTGTGTCGAATGCTCATACAAGCCTCCAAAGGCTCCATCAATCCTCCTAATCCATGTACTCCACTAGGTCGACTCCCCCCTACATGAACACTATTACAACCTAGGCATCCTTAAACCAACTTCAAGCCTTTCATACAGGAATTCAAGCTACCCTATGATGTCTAGAGTTTAATGCCCTCCTCCAAGATGAAAAACACTCTTCCTACTAAGTAGGGCATTCTCCAAACAAGCAACCATCTCCATGTGACCACCATGAAGGTCGTCACCCAAGCTCTCAGGAGAGATCCAACACCCTAGGGAAGACTACCAAGCAAACACCTAACTAAGATCAAGCAACCAATGAGTAAGCCATCTCCAGTGTGAAAATCCATCACAGAACATCCAGGGCCTGAACATACAACATGTACCCCAATTCTCATGAAGCACCCCCAAACATGGTGTAAACATCACCCACTCTCAGGTTATCTCCAACACCCTAGGGAAGGCTACCAAGCAAGCATCCAACTAAGGTCAAGCAACCAATGATGAAGCCATCTCCAATGTGCAAATCCATCACGTACCATCTCCCATGTGCAAGTCCATCGTGGACCATCTAGGGTTTGAACATACAACATGTACCCCAAATCTCATGAAGCATCCCCAAACATGGTGTAAACATTTTTGGAGTAACCTGAAAACTAACAATCTTTTGGTTTCTTACATTGCTTTTCATGTTGAGTTATGCTTAGTTGTATTTAATTGTTGTAATGGCATCCCTAGACACCACCTCTCTCTTGGAATACTAGCTCTATCATCTACCTATCCTCTAATTCTCCAACACGGTATCAAAGCTAGCAGTTTGAGATCTAGCCTGTTGTCTACAAGTCTTTGGTGGTTATTAACGCTATTAATGAGAAGGCTTTGTCTAGTAGATTGAATTAGGGTTTCAAGTTGCAAACTAAATCTAGGATTAGATCAATAGATAGGCATTATGAATTCCAACCCATAGCTCGTGGTCCTAAATGGCCACAATTATAGAATTTGGGCAACGAATATGGAAACATTGTTGAAGAGTCAAGTACTACGAAGACTGCACTTGCAAATCTAAGGGATGACCAGCAGAAGTTTGACATCGATGGAGGGCTTCGAAGACTAAAAAATTTAATTTCCATTCTCATTGGAATGGAATTGCCATATTTTTCTAGGAAAACAAAGATTTAATTTTCATTTGGCCTTAGGTGTTTCACTAATAAAACTCACCTATCTTTTTCACGTTACAGCTTGACTTTGAGCCAAGTTTTGCAGAAACAAGTTACCGAACAATCTGGAATTTTTGAGTGCAATTGCTTAGTAGCTTTGGCCTTAGGGTTATTTTAATTCTAGGCTTGCTACTATTGGATGCCACCTAATGTCAGATTGTTGATGTTTAAATGAAAACAGAATTTATCATCAACAGGCTTCTAAGGGATGGCATCTCTATTGCAGCCAGTCCTGTATTCGGTCTATGCTATTTTGTGGCAGATTGTTGAGTGTTCAACTTGCAGTTGTATCTTTGTTTTGGCATTTGGTTATGTTTGGAGGTTTCTAGTATAAGCGGCAGCTTATATATCATGAATACTCTAGTGTTTGTCCACACAATATGGCTGCTTTGACGGGTTTCTGTTTGTTGTGCCCTGCTGCTTCTAATTTTGGAAGCTAATGTTTCTTGAGGTTTCGTGGTTGTGTGCATCCCCACACACCCCCCATCGGTGGATTGTGGGGCTGGACATCTGGCTTTGGTGCCTAGGGCTCATGCTGCCTGAGAAAATGTTAAGGGACAGTGTTTTGGTCTTCAGTGGCGTTGCTAGACTCATGTTGCTCCCTGAGATTTTGTAAGGGATGTTAAAATGCCTGTCTCTTTGTAATATCCCGGTTTTGACCCCAAGGGGGAGGGGAATGTGTGCTCTGGTTTTGACCCCGTGGTATTGAATTGTACATGATGTGTATATTATATTCAGATCATGGCATGGAGCTCAAGGCCAAGGCCCTGCCATTGACCTGGTGTTTTGTATAGGTGATCAAGGTTTATGCCTATGGTGATAGTGTTAATCAGGCACAACACATTTTGAAGTAATCATGTAAATACACAATTCATAAAATACCACAACTAGCTATGCACTGCAACGTGAAAGAGATGGGGGCATGATTTCACAAGGAATAGGGAGGGGAGTTGGTCAAACTCCTGAGCCAATAGGGTGAGACCAGATGTCAATGGGGGAACCCATGAACCCTCAGCTACTTTTTGTCCTCTGTCCTCAACCATTCATTTCTTCCAGAAGTTGGCTGAGGCAGTTAATGCCTTGGGCAAAGCAAGGCATGGCAGTCTGATTGTGTGTCTAAGCAAGCCTGCAAGTCTGCAGTCTGGGAAGCTGCATTCTTGCTTCTGAAGCAAGCAAACGCTGGATTGCGTACCCAGTCCGGTTTCTCGTGGGTCGCGCTGAATGTTTGGGGGTTAATCTTCCATCCCGTGGTTGTGGGGGTTCATTCCATCACTCACCATTCGTTCATTCATGATTATGCAGTTTTGTTCATCAAGGAGGGTCGCAGAGCGTTTTGGTTCTAGCAAAGCGTTGCTACACGTTTCTGCAAGTATTTCTTTTGTCAAACCCTAGTTGTGGGATTACAGTGTTATCCTGAGCTATAGAGGGTATGAGACCCTATTTTCTCTGTGTTACAGAGTGAAGCCTGTGTGGTTGTGTTTTCCTTATGGGTTGTTGTGATGTGCATCCCTGTTTTGGTCTAAAGACTTAGGAGTGGAAGAGGCCCAGAATTGGCTGATAAACCTAGTGAAAAGAGGAACCTCACAGACAGATCAAGAGGGGCTGGCAAATCCTTTATGCACACCCTGAAGAGCACTAGAAGGGAAGCTATGGCCTGAGGGAATTCTGTAGCAATGAGGGGAATACTTCCTTGTGTTGGGTGGTGTAGGTATTGTGGAATGCCAAGCTGGATAGATCTGGTGTAGGTGTCCATAGCTCTGTGGTTGAGCTCACTAGCTTAGCAACTCTACCTTTCCATTGCCTTAGCAGCCTGATAAGCCCAACTATTAGTTGGTTTGGCTGAGTCTTGGTGAGTACTTGACCAGGTGTGAGATATTGCTTTAGCAGTCTAAGAAACCCAACTGTAGGTTGGTATGACTGTGTTTTGATGTGTGTTGGCCATGTATGTAACCCTTGGCTGAGTAAGCCCAAGAAACCCAGCTGTTAGTTGGCTTGGCTGGTCCCTAATGTGGATCTTGGCTGGACAGTCTGTGAAACCCAACTGTGTGTTGGCTTGACTATGTGCGTTATGATCTGGCTGTGTGAGTCATTGCCTTAGTAGCCTATGAAACCCAATTGTATATTGGCTTGGCTGGACAGTCTGTGAAACCCAACTATGTGTTGGCTTGACTGTGTGCGTTATGATTTGGCTATGTGTGAGTCTGTTGTTCCCTAGTTCCTTGTGGAAATCATGCCCAGCTCGAGGGTGGCAGTGGTGTTGAGAGGTTAATGAACACACTAGCCTATGGTTGGGTGGAGCGTTGCAGCGACATAGCTAATTGCGGGACAACTCCATCATCAAGATAAGTATTCTCTGTTGTGTATTTCTGCAATGTATTTGCTTGTGAAGGAAATGACTATGTTGAATGCTTATGAATGAATGACTGAATGAATGAATATGATGAATGCTTGTAATGTTTCAGTAGATTTATTGTTGATGAATGTTCTTGCATGTGCATCTATATTTTCCTTGTATGTTTCAATGCATTTTGTCTAAGTTCATGGAGGCTAGAACCCTGTTACAGAGTTAGAATGCATCTGACTTAGTGTTTCCGCCCCTTGAAATCCGCTTGGGAAAGGCGGAAGGCAAAAACCGAAAAAGAGAAGTGGAAACAAGGAAATGACTATGTTGAATGCTTATGAATGAATGACTGAATGAATGAATATGATGAATGCTTGTAATGTTTCAGTAGATTTATTGTTGATGAATGTTCCTGCATGTGCATCTATATTTTCCTTGTATGTTTCAATGCATTTTGTCTAAGTTCATGGAGGCTAGAACCCTGTTACAGAGTCAGAATGCATCTGACTTAGTGTTTTCTCCCCTTGAAATCCGCTTGGGAAAGGCGGAAGGCAAAAACCGGAAAAGAGAAGTGGAAACAAGGCAGAATGTGGGTGTTTCTGCACTCCGGGATCTGCCTGCGGAAGGCAAAAAGAAGGTGGAAGACCGAAAAAGGAGCAGGGCAGAATGTTGGAGTTTCCGACTTCCGAAGTCCGCAGTACGAAAGGCTAAAAGGCGAAAGCAGAAAGAGCCGAAAAGTTCCAAGGCAAAGGTTAAGTCTTCCGATTCTCACATTCCGCACTAGAGAGCGGAAAGGCGGAACATGGCTGAGTAATTCTGTTGAAAGGTTATGTTTCCGCCTTCCGAGTTCCGAAGGCAAAAGGCGGAAAAGTGGTCAAAGGATTCTGTCAAGTGTTGATTCTCTGATTTTCGAGTTTCGGGCAAAAGGCGAAAAGGCGGAAGGCAGAAAAGTGGTCAAAGGATTATGTCGAGTGTTGATTCTCGGATTTTCGAGTTCCGAGCGAAAGGCGAAAGGCGAAAAAGTGGTCAAAGGATTCCATCAAATGTTGATTCTCCGATTTCCGAGTTCTTGGCGGAAGGCGGAAAGTTGGTCAAAGATTTCCATCGAATGTTAATTCTTCGATTTCCGAGTTCCGAGCAGAAGGCGGAAAGGCAGAAAGGTGGTCAAGGATTTCGTCGAACGTTGGTTCTCCGATTTCTGAGTTCCAAAAAGAAGGCGGAAGGGCGAAAGGTTAACGTTTCCGTCGTGTTTTGTGTTCCAAATTCCAAATTCCGAGGGCGGAAGGCAGAAAGGACAGGTTCAGTGCAAAAAAAGGTGTTTCCAGTAGTAAAAGGGATCTGTCAAGGGCGGAACGACTGTTACAATGGTTCTAAGCTTGAGAATGAATGTTGAAGAGTGTGTTAACGTCCATGCCCTGTGTTTCGGGAGAAGAACAAGTGTTCTTGAAGGAAAAATTTTAAATAGTCCGCATTATGGGGTATGGGGACGTGACACTCTTCTATTTCATGGATGACAGGGATCTGTAGCAAAATAGTTTTAGGTTTCTAGTGTTTTTTATTTTTTGGCCAGGCTATTGCTAAATCTTCTCCTGGTTGTGGCAAAAGCCTATCTGATATCTACAGTATTTTTTGTAATATGATGAAACAAAAACTATTTATTAGAATTTGGTAGTAAATTTCAAAAGAAAAAATGGCAAACTAGCCCCTAATAGAACGCATAATCACGATTGACTTTGGAATCTACATACCGTTTCTTGTGGCGTTTGGTTTGGAAGTGTTCGTCTCTGATTGAAATATTAGCGAAGTACCGGCTGTACAAAACCACAGAATTGTTAAGGATCAAAAACTACAAATGGGTGCCCTGTTCATAGAGAGAAAAGAATAGCAATGGAACTTACTCGCAGTGTAAACAGTAGAATTGGCCCATTCCAGGGAGATCTTCGTTGATGGGTAGAGGCTTCCTTTCGTCCTCCGGCTTCTGTAAATCCTCGTAGACGGCATCGTCGCGTAATGGGTCGTTAAGATAGACAGAAAAACATATGATTGAAAGAAAAGCAAACACAGAGAGAAAGGATATCTTTGACGAGAAATTTGGCACGGCGTGCAGATTTGTTAGCGAGCCTTCTCTTCTTCACTCTTCTGTGAGGGCATTTCCCACCCATTCTTTCTGATCTCCTCTGTTTGCTTGTTGCGTCGATAAACAAGCAGACGCGGTCGGGCCGATGGGTTTCCTCTGTTTGCTTGTTGCGTCGATAAACAAGAAGACGCAGTCGGGCCGATGGGTTTAGCTCGGGGTTTACGGGATTTTACATAGATATAGTTGTCTCAGGATGTCATTTCTCCGTTTTTAGCACATCACAAAGTCGTCTCCACCATCTTATTCTTTTTATATTTTTAGGGTTTCAGGATTGATTTATAATAAAGGTTGGAGTTAGATTTACTCGTGTAAAATCTTATCTTGGTGAGGGAATGTATAAGTTCATTTATTTTATGTTAATTATGTTTTTTTTTAATTGTTGAATGAATTTAGTATTTTTTTTTAAATTGGTGGATCTAGATTGTGCAAATTTTTAACATTTTTTAATGGTTTCTTAATATTCCATTAAGAATTTAAGAGAGCAATCTTTTATTTATCAAAGAGTGTATGTTGTTCCAAAAGATGTAACATTAGTAAAAAGTGAGAACATCAAAACACAAAAGTTGAGTACATAGAAGTATATATAGTTTATAGCCTTTCGAAGCCTCATCTAATATACTATAACAACGAGAGTTTATCGAGTAGACTCTAACAAAAAAACAAATTAGTATCCTTTCGAGCCCTATAACAAAGTGTACAGTCGTCAAAGTCAGACCAGGTGATAACTTCAACTGAACTAAATCAACATCAATGTTGATTTTTGAGCAAATATGAAGATCTTTGAACTTTAAAAAAAATATCTATGAATTTCTAAACATGTGAATCAAGATAACATTCAATCACACAAATCATTAATCCAAAACACAAGATGTACCCTGGGAAAACCCTCAACATAATGAGGATGAAAAACCCAGCAAGTCTTCATAGTATAACAGATAGATTGTAGAGAATGTATTTTTACACAATTGCAAATTGCTCGATAAAAGAGAACACTGAGCAATAGAGAATAGAAATCAACTACATAAACTTGTTATGTGCCCAGCACATTAATAACAAGCACGAAACATTGTCATGCAAACTAGGGAAAATGGTTGCATCCCAACAGTGCACACATGCACCACAATTGTGAATTACCTTCTATGGAATAATAATTCCTTATATTGAAATCTTCATCATGCACAACTAATGTGCCATGCTTTTCGTGCAAACTAGGGCAAATGGTTGCATGCCAATAGTGCACACATGCACCACAATTGTGACTTACCTTCTGTGGAATAATAATTCCTTATATTGAAATCTTCATCATGCACAACTAATGTGCCATGCTTTTCATCTTTGACATTAACTGAGGCTTAATTGACATCATAGTAAACTCATCATCCGACTGAATGTATGAACACTTAGTTAATAGTCTAACATAAGTGTCGTAGTGTTTTAACTCAAGCGTCGTCATGCAAACCCTTTGTAACTGAAGTGTCTTCTTAAAGTATAAATACTTTAGTTAACTGGTCCTTCTTTCTTAATACTTAGTTAACTATTATTAATTGAATCGTGTTGATTGATTTACATCGGAGTGATCATTGAGCTCTTCTTCTTCTTTTTAACAAGAACGAGTAGAGTTTTGTATTGAAAAGGTGGCGAAGCCACAAAACAAAATTACATCTGAAAGTTCGAGAGGATTTTCCAACTCAAATCCAAAATTGGTAGCTAAAAACTAGCAAAATACTACAAGATACACAGTCCACCCCAACTCAAGGTGAAATTAAAGAACTGAGAATATCCCAATTACTGAAAATCCAGACAAAACTACTTAACAACATTAGATATTTACACAACATTTAGACAAAATTAGAGAAAATGGAGAAAGATCCTTCTCCAAAAACTTAAAAGCATGCTCAAAAGCTCTGGTTCCAGCTTGATTAGAGAGGAATTGTCTGAGGTCTTTGACTACTGGTATTCAAGAAGGCCCAAATGATGCTCCAAACCCAGGACACTCCTACCATGAGATTCCAGATTCCTGGTGGTGGTTTGCTCCTAAGTCTTGAGCTCTCATCTTTCAATCCCTGCCTCTTACACTGCTGAACTCAATCAATTTAATTCGAAAGAAAGAATAAATGGATGTTTTTTGAATTAAAACCATTACTTCAAATGGGATGCATTTGAATCCTTGGAACGATCAACAGAATGAATTGCTCTCCCTATCATACATTGTCGAACCCTTGCATTAGTGAAGCCAACACACATCACGGTAATGCCTGCTCAATAGATTATCTCTACTGGTTGTCTACTTTGCCATGCAAATCTGTGAGATTGAGACCATGCTAGAATTTTGGGAATTTCCCCATCCCACATATTCTCATCATAGTTCACAAACCCCAAGAAAGGATCATCTCTCATGAAAGAAAATGCACTATCTAGCTCGGATTGGTTCTAGATCCCCTCGTCGTGCTTACAAATGTCGATCTTCCTAAAATGACTTGAAGGAGGGACATCCATCTTTGGGCATAATTCTCCCTTTAGTTGACCAGGGCATCAACAAGCTTAATATCCTGATAACTGAATGCTTATGGAATTGAATGAAAAGAGCTAGTCTCCCCATTGATACTAAGAAATCCAGGAGAAAGGAAGCATGCCTTATTTGCCAGAACATCTGCTGAACTATTTAAATCCCGTAGAATGTGAACTACGTCAATCTTAGAAAATACTTTCAGATTTCTCCTAACTCTCTGAAGAATTGCATTCAAGGCAAAATTGATGAGAATGGCCGAAGAATTTAGAGAATTTATCAAAAGCTCATAATCACCATATATTAGAACCGACTTAAAACCTTTTTCCTTAGCCAGCTGGGATGCCATTAGCAAACTGTAACATTCCACCTGATTGTTGGACATGATGCCAAGCCCCCAACAGAACCTGAAAGCAGATAATCTATCTGGAGAGAGAACCAGACCACCAACCTGAAACCTAGGGATTCCCTTTTGAAGCTCCAACGAAAAAAATGGCAGCTGAAGGAGAACTCCACCACAAAGAGAAAATTTTCTCTTGACTTCCACGAAACCTCCAGGAAGAAGCCAAGACCGGTTTAAGCAACCGCACAGATGGAGAGGCCACCGAACGCAGAGAGGAAGGCAAGGAAGAAAGTGGGCAGCAAATCAAGTCTGAAATCAACGCTAGATTCTTAGAGGCAGCTTATTGGTAAACCGACCTCTAGTTATTAAAGACACAACTGTTCCTGGATATCCAGATAGACCACAGGGTAAATTTCAAAATTGAATGCCAAATCATATGTAAAACAGGAACCCGATTCTTAGAGGGACAACCACCATGCCAAATTAAATATAGATCTGATACAGTTGATTGCGTTGGAAGAGATAATTGAACACCAGAAAGAACCATTGCCCAAACATTTTTGGCAAATTCACATTCCACAAAGAGATGATCCGTAGTCTCCATTGCCGACAAGCAAAAACAACAGCAAAACAGCCCAACAAATCCACGCTTTAGAAGATTGTCACCAGTTAAAGAATTATTTTTCAATAGCAACCAGACAAAAAAGTTTACCTTCAGCAGATAGGAATGCCATACAGATTTCCAAATCTCTGGAACAAAACAAGTCGAAAGAGATGGTTGAAGAAGCTTGAGTCCATTGGCTGCTGTGTATTCTCCATCGTGACCCTAACCCCACCAATCTTGCTGGGAGAAACAAATAGGAGCCAGACCAAAGAGAAGAGGGAGAAACACTAATTTTTGGGACTCTAGACAAACAGGGAGATCTGGAAAGCTCCAACCAGTCCAAATCAATCGAAATCCCAAGTACAAATATCAGCAAGACGTAAAAGTCCTTTTATTCTTAGACGAATTCATAAAATCAGAAATCTGTAAGACAGAGGAAAGAGGAGGTTTTCAGGAGATATGATCCTCCTAGAGAAGAGTCTGCAACCCATTGCCTAGAACTCTAAAAAGCTGTTGACAGAAGAATTCAAACCCTTTCCTACAGGAGTTCCAAATTGTTGAACCTGAAGGAGTATTAGCAGCTGAAATGTTTCTTAATGTACCTCCTTTCAAATACTTCATCCGATAGATTCTACTGACAAGATGTTTCGGATCATCAAACAGTTGCCAAATAAGTTTCCCTGCCATTGCCAAATTAGCAAGAGCTGGATCATGAATTTGAAGACCTCCTTCTGACATAGGACACTTAAGATCCTCCCATTTCACCAGATGAATCTTATTTTGCCCATGCTTCCCGCCATTCCAGAGAAAGTCTCGCAAAATATTTGCAATTTGAGTTGATATCGACTTAAGAGCCAAAAGCAGAGTGGACTAGAAAATCGAAAAAGCTGAGAGGACTGATTTGATCAGGATCAATTTCCCGACTTTAGACAACCACTGACCACCCCAGGAAGAATTTTTTTTCTTTAACTTAGCCAATACCTCAAGCCAAAGAGAAGGAGTGGTCTTACGAAGAGTTAAAGGAAGCCCAAGATACGTAATCTTATCCCACTTGTCAAAACCTGAGAATCCAAAGAAATCTGATATCCGAAGAAGGGCACATTGTTCAACATTCCATCAGTAAACAACACTTTAACTTTTATTTATCAAAGCTCCTGAACTTTGACAGAAATTTTGAAGAACAACATTGAAAGCTCGAGCAATCATCAAAGAGGCCCCTCCAAGAAGAAGGGAATCATCTGCAAAAAGAGCATGAATGATAGGATCAATTCCCTTGGAAATCTTAATACCCGGTAAAAACCCAGCTTCCTTTTCAACTGAGAGTTTTCTGCTAAGGGATTCAGCCATCAAAATGTACAAGAAGGGAGACATCGGACAACCTTGACGCAAACCTCTAGAGGCTTTGAAGAATTCAGTAGGCCTACCATTAACTAAAGGTGTTATCCAAGGCTGATTCGTACAAGCTTTAATCAAATTTACAAACTCAAGACAAAAACCAAAAGAGAGAAGGACATCATAAAGGAAGGGGAGCTTCACTCGATCGAAGGCGTTCTTCATATCCAGTTTATAAGCATGCCTTTTTCTTTCCTTTGAAAGCTAGAATGGATAGCTTCTTGAACTTGAATGACATTGTCAACTAGATGCCTGCCTTTTACAAATCCCCCTTGAAGAGGTGAAATCAACTTACCGAGCAAGGGCTTGAACCTGTTAGCTAAAATCTTGGCTATGATCTTGTAAGAAGAGTTACACAAGGAAATTGGACGGAACCTATCAAAGGACGACGGATTGACATCTTTAGGGATGAGGGCAAGAAAAGTTGAATTAGTACACCCACCCATTTTTACTTTACTCTGAAAAGCCAAGACCATACGCAGCAGATCAGATTTGATAATGGGCCAGCAGACTTTAAAAAAATGAATGGAGAAGCCATCAGGCCTAGGAGCTTTATCAAACTCCATAGCCCAGATGACATCTACTATTTCCCTTTCCGAGAAAGGCTTCATCAAATCAATATTTTCCTCATTATTGACTAGAGAAGGAACATTATTCAAGAAATCCTTAGATACTTCTTCATCATATAGGCCATAATCTTGAAACAACTTCTGAAAATGAATATAAGCTGCTTGTTTTAAAAAGTCTTTCCCTTTGATAACAACACCATCATCATTAATAATTTTCGAAATATGATTTCGGGAGAGCCTAGCTCTACATTAACGCTGAAAGAAAGAAGTATTCCTATCCCCTGCCTTGAGCCAGATACTTCGAGATTTTAACCTAAGATGCTCCTCTTCGAGCTTGAATGATTGAGTAGTAAGGAACTGGGCTTCCCTTTCAAGCGCAATTTGGGAAAGAGAAATATCACAGTTTTCCATCCCATTCTAGATTGCAGCTAACTTATCTACACGATCTTTCCTACTGAGCGAAGGAGAAGGAAGAGGGACTATAAGCCATTTCTTCAACGCTTTTTTAGTCTGCATCAATTTTTGTTCCCAGATAAAATTGGGGGAGCCATGAACAAACTGATTCCAATCCTGATTGACAGTGGCCATAAATCCATCGCATTCAATCCAGAGTGGACAAAAATGGAAGGGAATAGGACCAAGCTCATCTTCCTTTTCAAAAACCAAAGCAATGGGATGATGATCCGAGGAGAGCTTAGGGAGGATTTTGGAGGAAATATTCTGATTTCCATCCAACAGAGAACTATGAACTAGAAACCGGTCTAGTCTAGCAAAAATGCTAGCGGCCCCAACCCTTTGATTAGACCACGTGAAACGCCCAGTCTTAGGTTTCAGATCGATCAACTCCCAAAAAAGAATTAATTCTTCAACTGTGTCTTGTAGATGGTCTTTACCACGATTTTCTCCTTTCTTTTCATTCGGCGCAAGAGTAATATTTAAATCGCCGGCTATGATAACGTTTGCTGGAGATTTGCACACCAGAAAATCGGATAATGATAGCCAGCACTCTTTTTTTTCCAAATTATTAACTGGGACATAAAGGTTGAACAGGGCAAAAGTGGATTTACTGGAGCAATGATATAATTCAGTAAAAATCTAATGCTGAGTAGAGTACCAATTAGTTAACTGGAAATTCTCTTCACGCCAAAGAGTTGCAATTCCATCGCAAGAGCCTCTGGCACTAACTGATTTACCTAAATTAAAATTCCAATTGTTTTTACCATTGAGGAGAAGTGCTTCCCCATCAATTTTAGTCTCCTAGAGAAGTAGGATTTCAAAAGGGGCCAACTTTAATAATTTTTTGACAGCTTCAGCTTTAGATGAGTTTCCCAAACCCCTACAATTCCAAGAATTTATCTGCATTACTTACCCAAAGGAGATGGAGTAATTAGTCCCTTTGGAGGTCTATTTCTTTTATTCCTTTCGTTAGACATCTCTATAGTGGCCTGACTACCTTGAGTCTTAAGCCTTTCTGCCTCTTCTTCCCGAATTTCCTTCTTAGACTTCCTGCCTTTTTTGGATTGCTCAAAAGACTCATCTTCTGAAGAACCAGAACTAACTACATGCTTCTTCCGAGCAATGTCTGCATAAGAGGGGCTAATCTCCTTAGGAAGAGGAGAAACACCAGGGCTCAAAAAAGAAGAATCAGCTTGATCCTTTGGAGCAATAGATTCATTTGTAACAATATCTAGAACATCTAATTGCTCCATTTCACCTTCTTCAAGAATAGTTTCAGAGGTACTTAAAACAGAAAATGGATTGGGGAGTGCCTTCGGGGAGACAACATCATGAGAAGCAATTGGTATTTCCTCAACTGCAGGAACACCTGAGACGGATTTAACTTCTTTCCCTTTCTTTCTAGCTCCCTGATTGGAATTTCCTTTCTGAACTTGAGTCCACTGATCTTATTTCTCAATTATGGTGACTTCTTCTAATTTTTTTTGCAATTTTGAGCAAAATGCCCATAACCATGACAAAACCTGCATTTAAACGGGATTTGCTCATAATCCAACTCCTGGATATAGGACCACTCTGCTACTGTTAACTGAATTGCTTCAGGGAGACCTATTTCCAAATCAACCTCTACACAAATTCTAGCGCAAGCATACTGATCTTCATCTCAGCCCTGTCAATAAATTTGCCCAACTTATTCCCAATGATTTCCAGGGATTCTAAATTCCAACAATGTAAAGGGAGATGCGGAAGTCTCACCCATACAGGAACAACATAAGGGACATCCTGCAAGGGGTCAAAATCAGGGGTCCATTTATTCAAGTATAGAGCCTGAGGACCCATGAAGTATGGCCCATTCCGAAAGATCAGAGCTCGGTCCTCCACAGAGTCAAAAACAAAAACAAAAAAACCTTGTCCAACAAAGTGGCTATGGATATCTGCTGAAACAAGAGGCCTCCAATTCCTTTGCAACCAACCATCAATTTCCTTAGGGGAAGACCATAGGCCATAAATTTGACCAATAAGCCCCTGATCAGCCAAATTGAGAGTTGAATGACAGGTCCGTTCAGCAGGGAGTTCAAACAAAGGAATATCCACCTTCTTAACGAAATTTTGAGAACCTCCCCCATTCCTCTTTCTACCAGAAGCAATCAACTTCTTAAAATCCTCCAATTCGGGAGGAAGGGGAAGTGGAGGAACCCCACCATGATCCATGAGGACTCCACCACCAAAACACCCTACAGAGAGACAAAAAATCCCAAAGAATAGGCCACTAGCAACAAGACCAAGCAACAAACCCACCAAGACAGGTTGACAGAGGAGTCACCAGAGAAAGTCAGCAGACAAGCTGAACTCGCAAGCTAGAAAGATTACGACCTCAATCAAAAGGTAAGGAAACCCTGCAAACAAGACAAGCCCACCAACACTGGGAACCTCCACCAGAAAACCTCTTCAAAAACCAAAAGAACAAATACTGCAGAGACCAAGAACGATCCCAAACAGCCAGTCCAATCCAGGCCGATAGAGAGAGCCTCCAGCGCTACCACAAGCCAGCAAACAAGAAACCAACCCTGTAACAATTCTAAAAAAGAATTTAAAAAATGGAGCTAGCCTCTAGATCACATCACGGGCCAGGGCTGCAACCTTAAGCTAAACGCAGACTCTAGAGAGCCTCCAACCCGAGCAAAGGGAACAAACCTTTAATTGAATCTTGGAAAACCCGTCCAGATGATCAAAATACAATGATTTAAACCAGAGCAAAGAGCTCCATTAAGAACCAACAGAAAACTCAAAGCAAAGCCTCAAGCCACGGGCCAGAGAGCCAATGGTCACCTCCAACAGCCAATCCACCAGCATTGTGGACAGAATGACCAAGAAATTTATAATAAAAAAAAGAGTCTCGACCTGCAAAAAAAATCCTATCACTGAGATCTTCTTTACTTAACTAATTGTATACATTAATATTTCAACTAATACGTTAACTGAAGCATTGATTGAGGCATGCATATTTAACTAGAGCTTTATAACTGAAGTTTTACAATTCAAGTTCACTTAGTCATTCATTAGGCAATTTTGAATTCTCTTAATCGCTCTATGCTTATCTCTTTATCTTTTATCTTTACTACATGGTCTATGTGCTAACTTTATTTATCTATCATATCATGTTATACTCAGAAGAATTGTCGCATTTTATGATCATACTATATTACTTTCGAACCATATACTCATGTGCTAAATTAATTCACTCTAAAGGTGGTGGTCAGTCTCTAAAGGAGACTTAATAACTTTAGCCATCTCAGATGACCATGGTTAGTAATATATCACATAACATTTATGCTGCAACATGCAAAGCATTTCACCTCTATAACTGGAGGCCCACCACATGGGTACCCACCATACTCTTGGTGTCCGCATGAAAATCATGACTTGATATTACTCACAAGTCTCATTCGATATACCCACAAATTCTATTTGATATACTCATAAATCCAACTCTATAGTTGGAGGTCCATCTCATGGGAACCAATAGGAGAATCATGACTTGATATTACTCACAAGTCTACAACCTCGATATTATTTATAAGACTTTACAACATCACCACCTCAACACGTGAGGATATAAGACTTGATATTACTCAAAAGTATGGAGCCTTTATAACTGAAGGCTTAGTCATCCTTAGGTTCACCCTAATGAATCTACTCCAACTTATTGAGTCCAACTCAATCTCTCTACCTCGACACATGAGGCCCAATCATGGTTGCACAATATTGGCTTGGAGAATGACTCTTGATGTTGTACATTTAACACTACCTCACAGCGAAAGGAGGCATTCTCGGCCATACCAAGCTTGTCTTGAAAGTACCTGAACTTCATCATTCATAGAGCCTTTGTCAACACATTTGCAGTCTTGCAATCTGCTCTTCAGTACATTGTTACTGAATTCTTACCTCTCTTGACCATGTCTATGATGAAGTGATACTTCATCTCAATGTGTTTTTTTATCATAAAACACGGTGTTATCATTCCAGGAAACTCCTATAGGTTGTAGCTCGAGGATGCCTGGAAACTTAAATGTTTTTATGGTTTTCTAAGTGGATCAAGTTAGGTGACCTACAGGACCTCACACTCTCAAGACATGCATGAAACTCAATCAGGGATAAGGCTTCTAACTACCACTATTCAGAGGTTTGATAATATGGTGCAGAGATGGAGAACTTATCATGCTGGCATATTCATACATAAAACATATATATATAAATGGTTAATCCTAACAAGGAAAGTACTTATAATTCAAATCATCAATATGCCAATAGGATGACAGCTATCAGACATCAATTAACCTAAATAAACTTGAATAACACATTCAAGCATAAGCACAGAATAGACAAGAAATGGAAGCTGAACATATGATAGCAAAAGAGATTATATTAGGTCATGAGCAATATGAGAAGCTTGACAATAGTAATGGTCTACAGGTCCCCGAAGTCGAACACTTTCAATAAAATAAGTCTTAGGCTTTATAGCCTTTACAAAAATACTCAGATCCTGAAAACTTGGATCTGATTTACTAAAAATAGACAAAATAATTGTTTTTGCATAATTAGGTCAAAAAACCCTAATTAACTACTAGTCTAACTAACTGTAGAATTCGTTCACTGTATGAACCTTCTGATAACTAAAGTAAGTACTGGAAATCACTACCACTGGTCCTCTGCTGGTTAAGTCACTATTTCACTTTGACAGTTGAGTGTTGGTGGCCTTTTCTTCTTTTTATGTCACAACAAAACTGAAGCATACCTTCTCTGATGTTTTCTTCAGCGTCCTTCAGCTTTATACTTTGTCCCTGAGCTATCCATGTTCGCCCAAAACTGGTCCTGCATGTCAAAATTCACTCCTATACTTCTTTCTGCTTTTGGTGGTTAAGAGGCAAAAATATCGGAACGGTTAGCTGCCGAAAGCGGGGCTTTCGGTGGCTAATGAACTACCTCAGCATCTGCCTACACCACCGAAAGCCCTGTTCTTCAAAAATTCTTAAGCCACCTCCAAAATTGTTCTTTCAAGTTTGCCTACTCATCTTTCTTCTTCAGCAGGCTCTATGTTAGGAGGGTTAATAGCAACCTGGCTTGCTTCTGAAGGCTGAAGGCTTACTGCAGCTTCAGCTAGGGTTTCCAAGGTGAGGTGAGTGCTAGGGTTTAGCTTGGCCTCCTTCATCTGCAGTCTCTGAAGACTAATCATCCTATACAATCTCGTGTTGTCTTTCAGGTACCTTTTATTTAGTCTTTTTAGGAAAGCATACCTTTCCCTCAGCTCTAGGTAAGATTTATGCAGCAGCTTGTTCCTGCTGGTCAATGTAGTATTATTTTTCTTTATCTCCCTTTCCAGAATCTCCATCTCATAAACTTGCCTCATTAACTGATTTATCCTTTGAGTCTTGGGCTTGCTAGAGGAAGCCTTCTCTGCTGGTTCATCCTGCTCTTTTGGTGTAGGTGATGGGAGTTCTTTAATGTCTGCTACAACTTGTAAAGCTAGGTCTGCACCTTCCTCTTGTTCCTCTTCTGAATCTGAGTGGGGCAGGTTCAGAATGTTCTCACTGTGTGTTGTAACTTCCTGGCCTTTTCACTAAAATCCAAGTTTCTTTTGACCTTCTTGGCTTTGGAAGAAGAAGGAGGTTGTTCTGTTGTTGCTAGGGATATAGCCCTTCTCTTCCTTTTCCCACTTCTTGGTGTGCTAGACTTTTTAGCAAGAGACTTCCCCTTCTCTTCTAGTTGCATGCCTGTTTCAAAACCATTCCAAAATAAGAAATAAGGCCATGCCATATTCCTCCTCTTCAGCAATTCTTGGACCAGAAGTTGGATAAGACCATGATGAGACAGTCTTCCAGCAATCTTGGTTGGCTGAGCCTTCACCTGGTGTGCCATTTTTGCCAAGATCCTATGTAAGTAAAAAGGGAAATTCAGTGGGATTTTCCCTGTGAAGTGGTTCATCAATTTAAAATGGTAAATCATGGCTCTGTTGTATCTCCCTTCACATGTTATGTAGACAACAATGGCCTTCTGCAGTTGTTGCCACCTCTCTTCTAGCCAGGAGGATGGTACACTTTTCTTCCACACCACCTCCCTATGCTCAGGCTTTAGGTAAGATATGAACTCTACATCTTTTGGTATGGTGGTCTTAAACCACTTCTCTCCTGTGCTAGGGGGTTCAATCACTTCAGTAATTAGGGTTTCATTTATCATGAATTCTTCTTTACCTATGACTGCCTTGGAGCCATCGAAAGAGAGGGCAAGTGCCTCAGCCACTTGCTGGTGTGAACCTTGAATCTTCTCACAAAACCTATAGCAGCCAGCATCCTTGAAAAATTGACAGACCTCTAGATGTGCCTCCAGGTAGCTAATGTCTCCCAACTCCTGCCTGAGAGCAGGTCCTCCCTTCTTCATCTTGCTGAATGCCACTCCTGGGTACCTACAACAATAAATTCAAGTTATGTTGGATAGTGTTTTAGCAGGCTGCTTCTCAGAGATGATTTTCTGGTGGAGAGAAATGCTAAAGTCGAGGGTGGAGTGTACTGAAGATTTGGCATTGACTATGAGGGATTTCAACTGCATGATTGATGCTGAGGTCAGAGGGTGATGGTTCTGTTTGATCTTTTCGAGACCCCTTGCCCAGTAATCATGTTAAAATCAACCCTGGATACTCAGTGGGATTTTTTGCAGTTCTGTGGACAAATGGAGGGAGAAGGAGGGTTTCATCACATCAATCCTTATCAGTTTCAATAACGACCTCCTTACTCATTTCCTCACACAATTATGCAGCCTCTTATCCTTTTAGGGGTTTATCACTCCCTTTAATGACCACTGCTTTGCTGACGGGCTCTGATTTGATAGATTTATAACCGTTTCTCTTTTACCTTTTTCGGCAGTTAACAACCTTCAGGAATTTGTCTGCTAGCCGCCGAAAATATGGATTTCGGTGGCTAATGAAATGCTAACCCTTTCGCCCAAGCCATCGAAACCGTTTTCCCAATGTCGCGGTGAAACTCAGCTTTCGACAGATAGTGGTCTCTCAGAAAATCCCTTTTAATCACCGAAAACCCGTCCTTTTGGTGGCTAATGAAACATCAGAGCTTTCGCTTAAGCCACCGAAACCGCTTTTCCCCCAACACCATTTTGCCTGCTTTCGGTGGTTAACACCCTTCTTCGACTGTTCACTAAGCTGCCGAAAGCAACACTTTTCAATGGCTAATGAGTTTTTTGAAATCTCGCCTAAGCCACCAAAAGTGCTTTCACCATTTACTCAATCGGGCCCGCTTTCGGTGGTTAACCTTTATTCTACGTTAAACTATTAGCTACCGGAACAAAGCCTTTCGTTGGCTAATGAGCTATTAAGAACCCCACCTAAGCCACCGAAAGCTAAAACTTCCAATTTCTTCAACCATAGCACAAACAGAGACTTTCAATTTGTTAGTCATCTTTAACTCTTTCATGACATGACTCAAATTCTTCATACTATCAAAATAAATTTATTTTGGGAGATAACACACGGGGTTTTAATAAATCTATAGACTCAAACTTTTAACCTAGAAAGTGGCTTCCCATGCTACTCTGATTCTAGACAAGTAGTACTATTCGCAATACACTTTTGCTTTTGTAATACTAACCACAAATGTACCTCAAAGGTACCTAAGCATATGCTTAGCAGTAAGCATAAAATACAACAAGTATACTACACATTAAGAGACCAATAAGCTACTTATTCATCGTAGCATCTACTGGATCCGATCCAGAATGTAGCTTCCCTAAACTAAAAACTATGGATTTTGAATCCATCATATATAACATATCAAATGTGTAATTTTCTTACAAAAGGAAAAAGCTTACCTATGTCAATCTTCAACATTGACTTCTTATAATCTTCTATTGTATAGAGAAGTTCTCTGTGATGTTCTCAAGGCTTGATCACTTTCATAGTGATTTCATATTCTTTTCCTATCTCAGGTATCCCACTAGCCAACTATATGGCTATCTGATTTCTCCAAGATGCTTGACTGCTCCCCAACAGTCCAAACTATAACTTTTTTTGAGTATCTGATAGTCTCTAAGACCTTGACTATGTCTTTGCTCATGTGGATGCACTCCAAAAGAAATACTACAGCCCTTGGCTATTTGATTCATGTAACCATGACTTATCGTATCTATGTGCAACTTAGTGGCTTATTTGTTGCATGACTTAACGAAGCCATTTACCACTACATAGCTAATTTGAACCACATATTATTGTATGGCTTCATCGTTGTCAGAGTCATGTATCACTACATGGCTTACCGGTGGGGAAAAATTTATGAGTCATGCATGCCCCACATGACTAACTGGTGAGGGTAGAATATATATGTTGCTTCCTGTGGAGACACATCAATACTCCCTCTTCGACTATAGGAGTCTTTCTGTATTACACCAAGCTTATCCCAAAAGTACTCAACTTTATTTTGAACAGAGGCTTAGTAAGAATGTTGGAAATTATGCTCATCTATGGATATGTATTGGAGTTTGTATTTCTCCTATCTGCACCATGTCTTGGATATAACTGACTAGGAACTTTTTGAAGCTTTATTGCTTTATAATATGCTCTGTTTGGAGCAACATCTCTTATGTGACTTTTCTTGTTTGCTACACTAGTCAAAATCCACATATCCCTGAAATTTCATTTCATTGTTCGATACATACTGATTCCATATACACTTGTACCTTGTAGGTACCATAACACATGCTTTCTTGTACATGTCTATGTACTGACTGCAAAGCATATTGTACTGACTGCAAAGCATATATCTAGTCCAGGATCTAACCGGGTACATTTCAACTGTCTTGGAGATTCTCCAAATCTGAGGAAGTATCAACTTCAGATTCATCATCATATGTGTGGCCATGGACTTACACTCCATCATTCAGAATCTCTTTGGGCTCTCTACTACATATTTTCCTTAACTCAGGAAAATCTTATCTTGTTTCTACCGCACCGCTTTTCTCAATAATCATACTAAGTTTCTTGAATACTATGATCTACTTCTTTTTTAATATGAGCCCCATGCAGGTATCCTTGTAGCAAGAGGTGCATCAATCTAATTTACTAATTCTTCAGGAGCTAGCTAATCTAGCTTCTTCCTCTCGCTATCAGGATGTGAGAATCATAATGTGGGTCCTCCATCAAGGAGTCTCATGCTCTTTTATGTTTGAACATACATGAAGCTCTTTTTACACATGAATGTATACAAGATAAATAAATATCTTCAAAGGTCTTCTCATCCATAATAGTACTAGGGCTTCTATTATGGCTTATTCCCATAAAAACATAGGAAACTCTCGATCTGCTCCTAGAAGCTTCCGGCTTCAAAGCATCTTACTCTCTTTTAGGATCTTCCATTGGAATGACTCATCATTAAATGCAGGTCAGGGCATACAAGTCAAATTTACTCTAATTGTTAGAAACATTGCATAACCATGAAATTCATTCACATGAATACTTCACTGCACTCGCAATTATTCACATAGTTATGTACATATATTAACTAATGTTTCATCATAACCCCATTCTAATCTCATGTAATGTTATGCAGACCTATATTCTTCTTTAATTAATCATAATATGTACTTCGTCAATTTTACTATTTGCAAATAAAAGAAATATTATAACATATGATTTAATCATATTATACCATAACATCATTCATAATTCCAAGAATACAAATCTCTATATAACAATAATGAAACACATTCAAAACCCTTCAGATATGATTTATAAAAACAAATTCTTAACTTTTATTGGTTTGTATGGGATCCCCCTCTTGATCTTTGCTTCCTTGTAGAGATTATTGTGGTCCCTCGGTCTTGGTCTTCTTTCTCCACTTGCAAATTTGAGTGTATGCAAGAGGTAGTGAGTTTTTGCATGGGAAATTAGGGTTCCATGTAAACTGAAGCGAATGCCCTTCTTTCGATGATCATCATATTTTTCCTCTGATGAGTTCTTATGAGAGGTTTATTCTTCCATTGTGATAAATGCATGAAACCTTTCTTTATTCTTCTTATTTCCATGGAACTCTCTTGCATAATGGCCCTTCTTTTGACAATTTTAGCATTGAACCTTCAACTTGTCAAAATATTTAAATATTGAACTCTCTCTTCTTCGAATGATAAAACTTCTTTGGAGTGAATGGTTTCCTCCCCTTCGCCATTCTTGTCGAGAGGGAAAGATTTTCTTCCTTGGTGCATACTAACTTGCTCTGGATTCGATCTGCATTGGATGAAGGCTCCTCAATCACTATGGATACATAGGTATCCAAGTCATGTTCCTCCAATATGTTCAATATACATGCCTTCTAAGTGTCAAAATTGGAGGTATCCTCTAGGTGGTCTTTTGGTCGAACATAGATAGATGTCATTGCTCTTCAAAAATTTTGCTCAACTTCTCAATATCTATGTAGGCTTCTTAGTTTCTTGCACAATCTCAACTCCTTCAAGTCCTGAGCTTTGATACAATGTTTATTTTTGAGAAAAATTGAAGATAATTGAACTTTAAAACTTTTATCAATGAAATACTGAACACACGAATCAAGATAACATTAAATCACACAAATAATTTATCCATGACACAAGATGTACCGTTGGAAAACCCCCAAAATAATGAGGACGAGAAACCCAACAATTCTTCAGAGTATAATAGATAGATGTAGAGAATGTATTTTTACACGATACCAAATTGATCGATAAGAGAGAACACTGAGTAATAGAGCATAGAGATCAACTATATGAATTTGCCATGTGCCCAACACATTAATAACAAGTCTAAAACATTGGCATGCAAACTAGGGTGAATGGTTGCATGCCAGTAGTGCACACATGCACCACAATTGTGAATTACCTTATATGGAATAATAATTCCTTGCATCGAAGTCTTCATCATACACAACTAATGTGTCATGCCTTTCATATTTAATATTAATTGAGGCTTAACTAAAATCGAAGTGAGCTCATCATCTAACTGAATGTATGAAAACTTAGTTAACAAGCTAACATAAGTGTCACAGTGCTTTAACTCAAGTGTCATCATGCAAACACTTTATAATTGAAGTATCTTCTTAAAATATAAATACTTTAGTTAACTAGTCCTTATTTCTTAAGACTTAGTTAACTACTAATAATTGAATCATGTTGATTGATTTATAGTGGAGTGGTCTTGATCTCTTCTTTACTTAATTGATTGCATACATTAATATTTTAATCGATTCTTCAATTGAAGCACTTATTGAGGCATACATATCTAATTGAAGCTTTACAGTTCGAGTTCACTTAGTCATTCCTAAGGCAATTTCAAATTCTTTTAAACTCTATATGCTTATCTCTTTATATTTTATCTTGACTGCACAGTCTATGTGTTAACTTTATTTATCTATCATATCATATTATACTTAGAATAATTTTCACATGCTATGATCATACTATATTACTCTTTGACCATATAGTCATGTGCTAAAGTATCTCACTTTAGAGGTGGTCAGCCTCTAGAGGGGAGTTAATAACATTATACATCTTGAATGGTTGTGGTTAGTAATATATCACATAACATTTATGATTCAACATTCAATACCTCTATAACTGGAGGCCCACCCCATGGGTACCCACGATACTTTGGGTGTCTGCATGAGAATCATGACTTGATATTACTCACAAGTCAGACTTGATATTACTCACAAGTTTGATTTGATATACTCACAAATCTGAACTGATATACTCACAAATCAGATTTGACATACTCACAAATCCACATCTATAACTAGAGGTACATCTCATAGGTACCAATATGAGATTCATGACTTGATATTACTCACAAGTTCGCAACCTTGATATTACTCACAAGAATTTACAATATTACAACCTCAATACATGAGGATATAGGACTTGATATTACACACAAGTCTGGAGCCTTTATAACTGAAGGCTTAGTCATCCTTAGGTTCACCCTAATGAATATACTCCAAGTTACTGAGTCCAACTCAAACTCTCTACCTCAACACATGAGGCCCAACTCTGGTTGCACAAGATTGGCTTGGAGAATGACTCATAGTGTTGTACATTTAACAATTAGAACATGAAAAAAAACTCACTAGTGATAACCGAGTCTTCCAAGTATTCTTCAAAACGCATAAGTCCATCCTTGAGTGAGACTATTTAAAAAAAAAGTCAACACTAGAATTCAACTCCTTGTATATATGCTGAAAAGTAATGTAAATGTAAGAAGAAATCATATTTTGGTACTCAAGCACCACTAATCCAAAGAGGCCACGTATAGAGTCAAATAGCCTAAGGATCAATGAATAATGATCTTTGAATCTCCCAATACCTGCAAAGAACTGATGCCCAAATACGTGTCAAACATCAATAAAGCCCAAAGGTCCAAAAATTTGACCCTAGAGTTTGTCCTCGGTCCACTTCCCATCCATGTGGAAAAAAAATGATCATCCTTGCTTTTGATAATCATACTCACTCCACATTGACCATCTTGTGAAGAACCATCAAAATAGCCCACATGTGTATTCTCAAAAAGTACAGGGTCTCTACAGATTCTTATTTTTTGCGTTTTTTTTGCCTCCACAATGTTCCAAAAAATAAGCCAAAATTTTGGAGTAGACTAAACTTATGTTTGTTTTTTGTTGTTGAAGACTGCATCCTTTCTATACCTTCAAATACCCAGCAAATGAAACCAGTGAGTTATTTGAACTTCTTCACATTTTTAGTTCATTGTTCACAATTATGTTCTAATGGGAGAAAGTCCCAAGAAACATAAATTTGAAGGTCATTCATAATTAGACTCCAAATATGCTTAGAAACATAACAAAAGACAAACAAATGTTGTACGGATTAAACATCCTGTAAAAAAAAAATCTCAACAACTCACATGTGCAATTCCAACCATTCTTCTAAAGTTTCGAAATAATTTTGGACAAAATAATTGAAAAGAAATAACTGAAAAAAAAAAAATCCAAATCTCAGCATCTTTAGACTACTCTTTAGTATAAAAGGCAATCTTTTGAAATGACATTTAATATAGCTTTTAAAACTTTCACTTATAATTTGTTAATTATATAAATAATAATATAATAAAGTAGTATTAGACCAATAATTATTAAAGACTTAGGTTGAAAGATTTAAATATGTATATTTTAATTTCCCTTTTAGAAATATCAAATATATAGATTTTTTCATGGAACAAAAATGACAATGAAGTTAGAGAATAACTTAAGTTTGCATAAGGGTTTTCAACCATAAAGATTTGTCAAGGATTCACCCTATGACGGAGGAGAGTGAGCCACTAGTAGGGTTTTCATCCATACTAAGGAAAATCCTTCTTCGGGTTTATATGAGGTTTATATGAGATTTTTCGACATAAACCCTTATTATTCCTTAGTTTCTTAGAGGTGATGATAATGAGGCTACAAGTGTTGGGATTATGGCTCTAAGTACTACATCATAATCCTGTGCTTGGAAAGAGGTTGTTGATGGTAGCATGAGTGTAAAATCATGAACAAGTAATGTGGTGGAAAACAACCCTTTGTCCTCAAATATTACCATTGGTGATAAGACGAGTGATTTATTCAAAATCACAAGGCCTTCTTTTGAATGCCCTTGTAAATAAGTAAAGTTGCCACGGCCTTGTGCATCCTTGCTAAGTAATAAATACTCTTTGGAAGGTTCAGACACATTTAAGTGATTTATGTCACTATTAATCCATAAATAAGGGAGTTATAGCCCACACTTATCACCAACACTAATCTTATATGGAATTGAAATGTGATCTCTACAATCTCTGCTTGTGATTAATCAGAGGACTCACGTTCTCGATGTAATATGTGCATGAAACAACTAGAAATCTAAAGTCCATAGTTGAGTTGAGTGATGCACTACTAAGCTTTAATTGTGTAAGAAATGGTTGTAACTCAAGAGTGCCATATCCATCTAGTTGTCCAGTTAAGCATACACAACAAAGCACAAGTCTATTCATTGTCATAGAATTATCTATAAATTGTTTTGGATAGCTTGGTAGAAACAGATAGTCACAATATAATTTATAATATTTTGCAATCTCTCAATTTCAAGTGTTTTACTTTAGATTTTAGATTTAATATACTGGCTTAATACAAAAATAGATTGAAACTAAAATTAATAAAGCTAGCAAATAATACACCATCTAGACAATGAACACAAGATGTGCCCTGAGAAAACCCAATACGGAAATAAAAAACAGCTAGAAGGTGAGGCCTATGCTTTGCTCTTTTCTTATCAATTATGAAATACAATTACAAAGAAATGGACACTCAAATATGGATTTCCATGGACACTATGGCTAGTGTGGTTGCTACAACATCATCTACTTCCTTTGTTCTAGTCCAAAACCCCACTCCAAAGTGCTTTGCTCAACTATGGAATGATAACAATACAAATAGAATGGAAACCATTATTTTCTTAGCCATCAAGTATTAACATATCTTGATAGTTGGCTAGAGTTAGATTTGAGGTTTTTGCATGTGCCAACCCCCAATTATTGTTAGGGTTTTGTAGCTTCTAAAACATTATTGAAATTCCACACATGACTAGCTCCACATGTATGAATAATGGAAGTTGAAGTGGCATCCACTCGATACCATGGTGGTCAACGATATAGGTTAACTTGTAGGAGTCATAACTTCCGCATACGAACTTTGGTTAAGGTGATTTTTGAACCATTGGAAAGCTCTCAATATGTAGAAGAAGATAAAGAGGTTGGAGCCATGCTCACAATTTTTTGTCCCAAAAAATGACTATTCAAGGCCTCAAAAAGGATTTGAAAGGTTTTGGACCCCAAATCACCAAAGTGAGACCTATCCATAAAATGGTCCTTGTAAATCCAAAACCTCCAATTTTTCACCCATAAAGTACCAAAATATATGACAAGTTATATAATGATCCATTTTAGATCATACCTCCCAATTTTGAGAGGCTTTTGGTCCACAAAATATTTTATTAAATGACACAAGGAGAATTTTCCTCTACCTTCTTCCTAGAGTACTGTTTAGCGTTGCCTAGAAGTTGTCCTTTCAACCCAACCTAACATAGTTCATATCTCCCTTGTATAGTTGTTCTAGACTTGTTTTGCAAAACTGTATCTTTTATTAACTCCTCTTACGCTTTTGGTGCTAAGTACTCTATGGCGGGTAGGGCTTGTTCATTAATTTCTTAGTCCAACATGGAAGGCTCTTAAAGTTTCAGATTCTTCACATTCATCACTGAGTAAATGCACGTATATGGGGTAAGACTATGTTTATGGGCATCATCACCCACCTTCCACACCACTTGAAAATAACCATAATGTAGGCCCTTCATCTTCTTGCCATGCCGTTGTAGTTTTTTTTGTTTATATGCAAACAAAATCTATCTCCTGCCTTAAATGTTTTCTCCATTCTGCATCGATCATGGCCAGCCTTGTACTTTTATTGTACTTCTTCAATATCATGTGTGCCTGCAAATGGATTTGTCTGATCTTATCAACAACATTTCCATCATCCAATGCTTCTCATGTGGCGTCTTTTGTCACTCCTCCTTGTTGTCCATATACAACATCTAAGGGAAAAGATGGCAAATACTCAAAGCAAGTTTCAAAGGGAGACTTATTGGTATAATTATGAACCACTCTATTATAAGAGTATTGAATATAAAAAAAATTCTCAAAGGTACTTAGATGCTTCTAATTGTAACCCCTTGAAAGTTGAGTCGATGTCTTGTTCACTACTTCTTTCTACCCATCTATTTGGGGATGGAAAGTTGTAAATCTCAACTTAGTGTCCATATTTTTACAAAGTGCAGGCCAAAAAATCATAAAGAAATATAATATATCTATTTAAGCTATTGCTCCTTGGCATCCCAAATTGCACTAAGACCTTTTCAAAGGACATGTTTGTTGCATCTTGTCCCTTGATTGTATCTTAATAGGGCACGAAAATGCACATATTCCTAAACCTATCAACTACCACAAAAATATATTCATGTCCCTTCCTTTGTCTTGGTAAAACACCCATGAAATCGATCGAGATGCTCTCCCATGGTCTAGTAGGCACAAGTAAGTGTAAACCTGACTTTGTGTTATTGGGCTTGTTGGTACAACATAGTATAAATCCTATAATTACTAAGAATCATCTTCGTGCATTCTATAACAATACATATACCTTTATAAGTTGGCAATTGCTTTCCCAACAAAAGATGCCTTTCAATTTTGGAGGGGTGAGTCTCCTAAATAAATTGCAATCCTTCACCATCAGGATCACAAAGTTTATCTAGCTCATAGAGAAACTTGTCATGGAAACAATATTCAACTTTATTGTCACCTTCTTCTACATGAATTTGGCCTTGTACTTGCTAAAACACCTCCTTAGAGTCCTCTTCTTTGATGCCTACCTCTTTATGTGTACCATGGGTGAAAACATGCATGGACATAAGAGTCCTCAAAGGTGTGATCTTAGATGTAGGTGGACTTGAATGCATGTTTACCAACTTATCAATGTTGTCTTCGTTACATTTGATGATTACATTAAATTGGTGTAAAAAACCCATCCACTTGTAGTGTCTTGTTGGTTGAGGCTTACTTTGGACCTGCAAATAGTATAGTTGTGTGGATGATGGTCTCCTTACGGTTCATATAGTGCTTCCATTTCTTAATATCTTGAACTAGAGCATATAGTTCCTTATCATATGTAGGGTATGTTAGGACTCCACCATGAAGCATTTCAAAATGATATCATACATGCTTGCCTCCTTGCATCAATATTACTTCCATAGCATATCCACATGCACCCATATACATTTTGCATTAGGAATGTAAGAATTGGTGCTGAAATGATCTTTCACTTAAGGGCATCAAAAAATTTATGTTGATGCTTTCCCCACTCGGAACTCTTAATTGTTGTTATGGCTTGGAGTGGCGTAGCCATCATTGAAAAGGATGCTATAAACTTTCATAGGTACTATGTTGCCCCAACAAAGATTTTAATTTCAATGACATTTATAGAAGCTGGAAACATGAGGATTACCTTCATCTTGGAAGGATATATCTTGATTTCCTCTCCACCAATTACATACCCCAAATATAACAATGATTGGTAATCAAATTCACGTTTCTTAATATTTCCAAAAGTTGATTTTTCAGAGCCTATAATGCTTTCCTAAGATGTGAGATATGCTCTTACCAAGTAGAGCTATAAACCAAAATATCATCTAATTCACTACAAGGATAACACCTTATAGTGGAGGTTTTTGTAGAATCTCCTAAAAAATGTTTCCCTTGTATGTTTATAGCGAAGGCTTCTATCAAAAGTGAGCAGTCGAAGGACTTAGCAAAGTTTTTTTTGTCTAGTGCCATTAAATCAACAAAATACACAAATGCACATCAAGACATCAACAATGGTGTGCTTTATATATCCAACACATCGAATAACAAACGAAACATTTCATTCCAAAATATATATATTTTATATTAAATATTAAAATAAATGAATGGTGTATTTAACTAAATGTTGACACACTAATGTGCCCACATATACAATGCACCATTGACTGGTACTTTGTAGGACATACGTCCTGGTGTGCTTGAAATAAATGAACCAACTATGGACTTGAAATTTTGCTATAAAATATATAGTTTCTATTAAATTATTCAAATAAACTTCACAGTGCATTGACATAAATCTTAACACCTTTGTGCACCATTATATATGATGCATCATAGGGTGGTGCAATACAAGACATACGCCCTTATGCACTTCAAATGTAAAGTGCATTGGAAATAGACATTATGACCAATTCTATAATATAGTTGTATACACTATGAATTTTAAGCGAGGGTTTCTACAGGGGTAGGGTTTGATGGCCTATAGTCTTAGGCCAATCCACTAGGGTTGTCAATATCCTAATTGAGAGTTGGGCCCCATTGGTGGACTACTTCAAGAATTCCTTCATGGAGGATATGATATTTGTGAGACCTCGTGCAAAAGGATTTGATGGCGCAAAGTTTGTGGTCAAGGAGGAAGCATAGAGGCCTTCAATGTGCCTAGTCAACTAGCAGGCCTTGGGATAGGGGATGGTTTAAATGACCATGATAGTTGCAATGGACAGAGAGGATTTGTGAGATATTTTGAAGCTAATATTGATGTCATGGACAAGGATAGTTTTTCCACCATGGTGTAGGTAAGTGAAGACTGTGTAGTCCTAGAGGGAAGGGTTGTTGTCCCAACATTCATTATATTTGGATCCATTCATTTCACGAGGGATCTTTGTGGATCGGTCTTCCCACTCTAGCTATGATGATTTAGGATTTGTTGGTAGGAAGTTGGTCCGTGAGGAGCTTCAAAGGCTCCATGAGAAAAATTTGCAGGATTCAAGGGGCATCAGAAGAGAAGGCTGGTAAAGTCAAGGAGAGGTGGATGAGAGGGCACCAATTGTGGGTTATGGCCCAATTATCCAATTCTTAGCTTAAGGGTGGATGGGATTCATTTTAAAGAACTGAGAGGATTTCAAGTCTATATTGTAAGTTTATGGGTCTTGGGATAAAACCATGCTTATTATAAATCATGGCATCCTTTATTTGATGTCGAAGAAGAGTTGGAGATGAGCATGCCACTGTGGATCAAACTTCCTAACCTACCTTTGGAGTTATATACCAATTCAAGGTTGCACATAATTGGGGACCCATTGGGTTAGTTTATAATGGTGGAGGAGAGTTATAAGGCAAGCTCATATCACTCAGTGGCTCAAATTTTTGTAAAGATTGATATACGTCAAGGTCTATTTAAATCCCTTAATATGTTTTGTGGTGGCAAATCTTATATACAGGTGCATATTACATTAATATTCATTTCCACTATGTTCATTGCCATAAAGTTGGTCATGTAATGGAAGAAAATGACCTTAGGTTCATGAAGAAAGTTGAAAAAGGGGGAGATATGGAGGTTGGGGTTTTAGGTACAAGTCCATCATTCAAGCCCTCAACTACTTTGGAGGTTACTCTGATTGAGATGATGGTTCCAGAAAGCCACCTCAAAAGGGACTTGCCTTTGAATTATGTTGAGGTTGTTCTAAAACTCATGTAGGAGATATTTTGATCCACTTCTTTCAAAATCTTAGGCCCGTGAAGCTAGTTATTGTGAAGGGATTTGTTTGCTTGGTGTCTTGAGGTTTATAAAATATTAGTGGAACAACCTAGAGACATTATGGAAAAGGGATATTTATGATATATTCCACGAGGAAATTCTATTGATGCCATTGTTCCCCAACTTAATGGTTGTCTATCTCGCTTGGTTACCAGTCCTCTCTCTATTTGTTCTCAATTTTTTATGGGGACAAAAGTGATAGTCTATAGGATAATTGGATAAAGGAGACACTTTTACAGTGAGGTGTCTAGTGATATTGACCCATTTTCCCATATGTCCCATGGCACACTGAAATATATTCCCCTGGGTTCTCCCTCATCCTTTGATGGTCTAAAACCCTATGTTCTTCAGTCAAGATCCTGTTCCGAAAACTTTTTTTTTTGTGGTTTGGGATATTATTGGGTCAAATAGATTGGTTTTTGCTATCACGAGTGCAAAGGAGAAGGATCCAAGAGAGATATGTCAAGGAAGACAATGTGTTCTTATCGGTGTACTTATAGTAGGTACAACCCCCAAACCTATTCCTTAATGAAGATTATGTTGGTTAGTGTTAGAGGCTTGAGAGAAAGGGTTAAGAAGCTAACCCTCAAAGGATTTAGATCAACCAAATGTTGTGTAATGATTCAAGAGACAATGGGCCCTTTTGATGGTTTTTCCATTGTGTTGAGGAAACTATTTCCTAGGTGGGATTTTTTGGGTTCGATTTTGTTAGTTTCTTTAAGGGAGTTATTATTGGATTCAATTTGAATTGTACTCTAATCAATGTATTTATTGTTGTTTCTGGGATCTATATAGATATTCATAGCAAGGATTTGGGGTTCTTTCTTTCCCCATTCAACCTATACATACCCCATTTCAGAAGGGAACAATTTTGGAATGAAATTTGCTCGTTGTGTTTCTTTCATAAGATTGTTTTCGCTTCTTTGGGATGACGGGAAAACCAAAAACACCATTCTTTTTCAACAATCAAAGACTATTGTAATTGATGTGTCCATATCTATCGTGCCATACAAGACTAGGAGACAATGTACATTCTTCATGCTGAGAGTGGCAAAAAGAATTCTAAGCTCTTGAAAATCTTCCTTTCAACTTCAACGACTTCCCATCTTCACATTCAATCATGATGACCTAGTTGTTAGAGGAACTCCTTGTCTGTAGTTTCCCATCAAACTTGTTGATGGAATTCCCTTGTTTTCGAATGTTCACCATAGTCAACAAGTTTCACTGCAAGTCTAGAAGATAGAGAGTATTATGCAATAAAAAATCAGGGAACCTAAACAATTTGAGCATGATGGAGCCATTTCCTTTGGGCTTGAGGTTGGAATTATCTGCAAAATACATTGTCATCCAATTCTTCAAAAAAATATTTTATAAATGCCTCATGGGATGTTACACTAGTGCCGAGCATCTAAGTATCTCTCCAAGACGAAGTATTGAAATTGACTTCATTTATTCCAGTATTACAATGTGCAATAATAAAGTGAGTAGATCCAAGAGATTTATTAGTCTCTTGAGTTTGACCTTTATCTTCTTTATTTTGGTCATGCTTATCTTTAATATTTTCCCATGGAGCCTAACAATGACCCACATCATGTCCATCCTTTCCACAACGAGTACAATGACGAAGATCTCTTATGTTTATTATGTTTACTCCCCCTACCTCTGAAATTCTTTTGTCCACGTCCTCTTTTACTGCTTTCTCCTCTAGAAGAATCATTGGATTGTTTCTTCTCTTTTTAAGCAATGCACACAGTCTCTCTAGTGGGTTGATTTTTCTTCTTTCCAAATGCCTTCTTATGTTTTGCAACCTTCTCCACCAAAGTGCCAAATGTGAGGGACTTCATTTGGCCACTGCATTGTAGGGACTCAAGGTAGTGTGAATATTAGGGTAGAAGGCCTTGATAAAGGTTGTGAGAAGAATGTATATATTTACTCAAATGGCATCAATGTAATGCATGATGGATTTGATTTCTAATGTTAAACTTCATGAGATCGTTGTCCTTAACCTTACGGTTGAATCACTTCACCAACAATTGTATGATTTCCAATTCTGTGTGTGAGTCATATAAATCATTTAGTTTCTTCAAAGCACCATAAGAGTCTTTAATAAACAATATATGATGACTCACCTCTTCATTTACAACATCAATGATCAACACATATGCCTTCTTGTCTTTATTCTTCCATATGGCAAGCTTTGTGTTTGTTGTAGGTGGTTTTGGTGCAATGAACATAGGACCATCAATTGTTTCAATGGTTTCTTCTTCACAGATGGCCTCCCACAGATTATTGAAGATGAGACTGTGCTTGATGTTCCTCAACCATTTTGGGTATTTTTCCTTCTCGGTGAGCACTGCTTCGATGATGGAAGCCGACTAATGCATTTTTTGGCTAAATACTGTACAAAAAAAATACAACTTCTACATGGTGTAGGTCTAAGTCTTCGCAGTCGCTTACAATCTGGTACAATAAAAAGTACCAATAATGATTATCTTCCGTAATAAACTCTTTGCACTACACTAATATCTACACAATGTAGGTTTAAGTCCATGCACTACAATATTTCAGAATCTACAATACAATACTTGGCATTCTTCGATATTCCATACAATATTTAACATGATTTTAAAGTGAGCTTGGGAATGGTGATTGCCTTGAGCAAAAAATAAAAGTAATATTCGTACCCCATGATGTTAATATGTTACTCGATCATTAAATATCCCTTATTATTGAGTCACTACCACCAAAAATCTCAAAAAAAGAGGGTAAAAGCATTCAAAGAGGATATAAATTATGGGTCAATACTGCAGAATTTGAAGAATTCAAATTCGAGGATGGCTTTTCCCAACTAGTGAAGAGTTTCCTAGATTTTTCTCAAGATTCACATCATAAGGACTTCACATGATCCCTTGATCAAGTTCCATTCCCAAGGAAATTCTGCACTTTGAAGTAGCCAAACTTATGGAAATCTCAAAGTATGATGGGAAAACAATAAATCACAATAATAAATACTACGACTAAATAACCAAAAACAAGACATTCACTGGCTTGAACTGTTAAAAAAGGGACTGCAGGTATGATATTCGTTGGCTCGTACCGATAAAAAATGGACTGTGGGCATCACATTCTTGGTCCTTGTTGAGAAATCAAGGATAAATGAGTAGCATTAGAATCCCCAGAGGTAGACAGTGAGCAAGAAATATATCATTTTCAAGCTTGAATGGAGGTCAAGGTTTTTGATTCAGCACAAAGATAGAGACATAGAGATATATGAGGAGGCCATGGGTTAGAAATAGAAAACTCCATGTAGCATCCCATACAATTCCATATAAGGAATTAGGGTTACTACATAGGAAAAAAATACAATCTGCAATGAGAAACTGGGTTTAATGTTTACAATCCTAAAGGTGGATATTGAGAGGAATTTATAGTGCATAGGTATTAGGGAGGGAGGAGATTGTGCTAATAAAAAATGGGCAACAAAGATAGAATGCATTTGTACGACCTCAACTAAGTAGCTAAGTTGACCAAAAAAGTTGGTAGTGGAGAGCTAGTACACATGTCTTGTGTTTGGTAGGTCTAAGCAAAATGATGATATAGTGATAGGATTGGGAGCTAGTAGAGAGGTAGAGGGCATAGGAATCTAGAAGTTGCAGGTCTTAGAACTGATAAGAGACAAGGGAGTTATGGTAGATTTCTCTAATACCATTAATGTGGAATAACTCCATTGCTTGATTTTTCATTAACATTACTTGATTTTTCATTAACATCAATGTCGTATTAATACATGAGAGGTGACCTTTGGATTTCATCTTCCAAAAAGTCCTTTGGTATTCTCAGGCTTATCCTTTAATAACCAAACACTAATTATTTACAATTTTTTACACCTAGAACCAATCCTTGTGGATTAGGTTTCCAACAAAATCTAACAAAATAATTACTCTTCCCATTTTATACAGTGATAATATATTGCATATTAAATCATGAAAATGATTCTAAATTATATTTGATTAATTGTTTACATCAATTTGTTTGATAAATATTCAATTAAATAATGAAACTAATTCCAAAATTTTATATTAAATATACAAAATAACACAATACCTTCAACTAAAGTGCCATAAACTATAATTGTCGTTAATAATCTTACAAATAGTGAGGATGTGTGTTGTTAGTATTGATCTTACAAATGGTCTGGGCAACAACAGTGGGAGGGATTCTCTTTAACCATGAGGGACAAAGAAAATCCAAATTCGCATGGGGTCTGGGCATGGTCTCTTATAATCGAGCTGAAGCCATGGCTCTTCTTCAAGGGTTGTTGTTGGTTTAACAAAGAGGCATCTATGAAGTATGGGCTTGAATACTTCTTTAGCATCATCGGATTGATTCAAACTCAATCACATCCTAAAGACCTCCTTCTTCGAAGACTCGTCGATAAAATAGGCACCTTTCCTCGCTTACTGGTTCTTGGATCTTTCATGTCCTAAGGGATCTAAATAAGAGTGTTGATGCCCATACCAATAAGGCGACGAAATCGTTGAAAGGAGGATTAATGTCCATAAATGGAAATCTCTCCTTCCAATATATCCCATAATGACCTCCCTTCGTACTCATGACGATGGGTTGTATGGACCCAAGTTGCATAGTATCTTTGTACATGTGCCTCCTTCCCACCATCAAAATTCAAGGTGATGTATTATTTTCCTTTCAAGTCAACTAATGTTGAAAACAAATGTGTCGAGGACTACTTGGTACATCCGAGGTATGATTTCATCACCTTCATGAATGGATATGATGAATCTTAAGTTGGACTGTGTAAAGCATTTAATCCCAAGCAAGGAAATATTTATTCTGTGTAATTGAACAATGATGAGAAATGGTGGGATGGGGAAATTTAAACCAGAACACTTGAAGCAATTGATACAGTCTTAGGAAAATAGAGTTGCTCGACAAAGTTGGTAAGCAAAAAACAACACTTAGTTTGGCAAGAGGCATCACAACGAGAGTCGGCATCGATAGGGAGTGGAGTCAACAATGGAAGATATAAGAGCATATTGGACTAGTGTTCATCCCATGGAGTAAAATGCATCTCATATGAAATTAAGGTTATGCAACATAAGGTATCCATTCTAAAATACCGCATGAGATCCAACGAGCAAAGTTATGAAGAACGTTTTGGGCAACTTGAGTGAGAGGCGGATCAGGAAAGAAGGGAGAACTAGACTCAGGAGTATGAATCCACCTAAAAAATTGAAGATTAAGGAAGGATAATTCAAGAGTTTGAGTGTCGCTTAGGTCTCCTCGAGGACTAGCTGACCAAGACCTTAGGCAATTCCTTTATGATCAAGCAGGAACTAGAACTCCCATACATGTTCTTTAGAGAAGTATCTTTCTCCAATTCTATATAACTTGTCTAATGTTTTGCAAGTATATTAAGTGGTTAGGAGTTTTTATCTGAGTTTATTGTAACCAAAATAATTTCAGAATTGCTAAATCCCCTTAGTCTAGAGGAAATTTTGCATTAGGCAGTAGTAAATTTACTCTTTACTGCTAATTTTGGCTTTATAGGTATCAAAATCTCATGAAATTTTAAATGAAATTTTGTTGAATAGCTTTACCACATTTTTAAGACAAAATTATACTCCTTCTTTATATATATATTATTATTATTATTTGCATTTTAAATCATAAAAACAATTCCAAATCAAGTTTGCTAAATTTTTTAAATCAAATTTTTATTATTAAATTTTGAAAATATTTCTAAAATTATATTAAATATCAAAAGATATAAAAAAAATCTTCAGATAAAAGGACATGACCCATAATAATGGTTAATTTGAATCTTACAAATTGTGATAACATGATGAAATTTAAATCATGAAAATAGGTTTAAGTCAAATTTGATTTTTTTTTAAATCAATTTGTTTCATTAAATCAATCTTTTATTAATTTGGAAATAAATTTTTTTTTATTAAATAAAAAAGGAGATAAAAAATGCATTTAACTAAAATGACATTAATGTCAACATTGGTTAATATTAATATTAATATTAACAAAATAGTTATTTTTTTATATTAAATACAAAAGGAGATAAAAAATGCATTCAACTAAAATGACATTAATGTCATTAATATTAATATTATAAAAATAGTTGAGTACAAATTTAATACATTTGTTAATATTAATATTATAAAAATAGTTGAGTATAAATTTAATAATTAAAAATACTCATAATTCATTAAAGAATTTGAAAATTTAATTTTTTTATTTATGATAATTGTAAATAGTTAATTTTTCATATTCAATATTATAAAATGAAAAAAAATGTTTTTGGTATTGTATTATAATTAAAAAAAAAAGAATTTAGTGATAATTTATAATGGTTAAATATACTCTTTAAATATGTTGTAAACCATCACCAACTATAATTTTTTCCTCTACCATGA
Organism: Pseudotsuga menziesii; assembly: GCA_001517045.1. Taxonomy (NCBI): domain Eukaryota; kingdom Viridiplantae; phylum Streptophyta; class Pinopsida; order Pinales; family Pinaceae; genus Pseudotsuga; species Pseudotsuga menziesii. The sequence continues at coordinate 214,124 of LPNX011050659.1, read as the reverse complement.
TTTGAGTTGGTCATTTCTCTAAATAAATGTCATTGTGCATAATAATAAAAACCAATTGTAATTTTGATAATTAAGAATACATACAAAGTTGGTCTATTATAGAAAAACCATAATAAAATGGCAAATCCACAACATGAATGTTGAAATAAAGCATGTATATATCACTATTCATTGCCATCATCCTAATTATTTTCCTCGCTTTGCATGATAATATTGTTGTCCTCAAAAACATGTTTTTATATAAGACAATGTCTTAGTACAAACCCCCATCCAACACATCTTGGTAAAAAAGCACTTGGTTGCAGTGTTTCCGAAAAATATTATAGAGTTAATGCATATTAGCCCGCTATCACGATCTTCCTTTATGTTACTTTGGTTGAAGATATCACACCACTTGCACCTACAAATAACACATTGGAAATATGAGAAAGGCACTTGCATGGTCTCTTATCTTTTGTTGATGTAATCTAACTTTCACTCTATTAAGTTCTAAACATGATGACTAGCACGAATAGATTGGTGTCCATATCAACATCCTTAGTGCAAATATGATGTCGATGTGCCCACATATATGGGAACAAATGCACTTACAAAAATGCAAACAAAGGATGGTGTCATATATCTAGTAAACTAAGCATTAATTAAAATATAATACATGTTATCATTCGATTCTATATTAAAATGAATTTTTGACATAGAGAGATTAACATAGAGCTACTGCATCTTAATTCAACCATCTAAATTATTTCCCGCCATTGTCCCATTTCCTCCTTTTCTCTTCATGCAATACAACCTATGGCGGTGTTGCAAAGAACAAGTTTATTGATGGCATTGATTTATGAATTTAATATTGTATTCATGAAAACAAAACAAATAATATTTTATTTATGGAATCAAAACAAATAGTAATAGGTTAAACATATTTTTTTTTCAAAGAGAAAAAAGCGTAATTTCATTCATCATTTGAGAGCAAAATTACATTTTGTAGATTCACTGTAGCCGTGAATTTCCAAATCCTATAATCATAGGTTCCACTGATGAGACTTTTCCGTCTTCTGTCAAAATGCAAAATAAAAAAAAACAGTCCTGTTTTTCAGCAAAAATAGTGTTCTGTCCCACCGGACTTAAACATGCTGTTACATTTTCGCATAATATTGCATGAAGGAAAAATAAATCTAAAGTTTTACTGCAGTTTTAATTACATATAGAAAATAAAACATGCCATGATTCAGTCCATAAATGGACGGTGGTAATACTCAAAGCACTGCCCGGCCCTTACTTCTCTAACTTTCCAAGTGCCCAAATCCAAGCGCAGCCCTTCTTTGGATGCCTGGTCCGCCTCTTTGTTATTTTCCCTGTACACATGTCGGCAGGCGAATGTATCAAATGATTGAATGACTGTTTGAATAGAAGAAAGTAAATTTGCAAGTCTAACATTTCTGCATGCTTGTGTTCTCTTGATCCAGTTGATAGCATTCATGGAATCACCAAGAACAGTCAACCTGTTTATACCCTTCTCCGTGGCAAAGATAAGTAATAATTTTAGGCTCATAAGTTCTGCATAATTATTCGTACCCGCCCCCAATCCCATAGTGAGGGAGAAGAAATGAGAATCAGACAAATATAAGAATGCCCCCCCTCCACATAAGTCATTTTGTGCAGCACCATCGAAGAAGCCCCATGGGTAAGATTTGTCCAAAACAAGGTTCAAATTCCTTCTCTGTTCAGCAGCCCGAATGTGTTCAGGCAGAGCTTTGTATAAACCCACTGATTGAGCGCTGGTTATTTCAGGGATACATGCCTTGTTTTCAAAAATCGCCCCACTCCTTGCCAACCATATGCCCCAGATAATGATCAACGGTAAGGTTTTTAGTTTTGAGCGAGAAAAGGATCTCCACCAGCTATCCCACGCGCTGTTCACAGTATCACCTTCCCATCTATGATTCAACCCTACCTGACTTAGACAGTCTTTCCAAACAGCAATCGTGTAGGAACATGTGATGAAAAGATGTGAAATCGATTCCAATTCCTTCATGCACAGTACACACCATCCAGGGCCCTGAAAGCCTCTTTTCTGTAATAAATCCCACGTCGGGACCTTGTTCTCAAGAACACACCACATGAACATTCTCGCTTTTGAAGGGCACTTTAGCTTCCAAAGAGATCTCCACCACCAGACCTCCTCCCTACCCCCATCATCAGCACTCAAAAACAAATATCCCGCCTTTGGGGTATAGACCCCTGCCGGATCCAAGTCCCAAACTAGGTCATCCTCCTGCTCTGTGAGTTGTATATGCGCCAGTTGTAGGCCTCTGATATAGGTTCCAAGAGAGGTAGCTTCAGGTTCCCCCAACCCCAACAAAGCTGCACTTTTCCAATGTTGGATCCAGGGGTCCTCAGGTCTTTGTTCTGCCAGCTGATTTAAAGTAGTGATCCCCCTTACAGCCAAAGCATTAATAACTACCTCGGGAATCACATGTTGTTGTTCACTCCCTAGCCATGGATCCCTTCCCACTAGTACCTTTTCACCCGTACCCACATCCCAAGTCAAATTTGACTCTATCAGTGAGAAGGATTTCACCACAGCCTTCCAGATTATCGAGCCCCTTGTAAGTGATTTCCTGGGCTTCCTAATCCATTCCTCAATACTCTCATGAGGAAAATATTTCTGTTTGATTACACGAGTCCATAAGCTTGTAGTTTTGATCAGTCTCCACCCTCCTTTTGCAGCCAGTGCTTGTGCAAATAAGAAAATGTTTTTAAGGCCCCATCCCCCAAGCCCCTTTGGGACCGCTATCTTCTTCCGTCTGACCCAGGGGGTCACCTGTCTATCCTTTTTCCCGCTCCATAGAAATTTGAAACAGATCCTCCTAATTTGTTCTAAAATCCCTTTTGGGATCCATGCTAGTGACATCCAGTAAACAGGTATTGCTTCCAAGACAGCCTTAACCAGCACCAGCCTCCCAACTCTTGACAACCACCTAAAACTCCAAACTTGAAGTCTTTTCTCCACCTTTCCTATCAACCAGCTCCAATCCTTTTTCAGATAACAGTTAGCTTTAAGAGAGAATCCCAGGTATTTTAAACCCACATCTAGACCTGTGAGGTTAAAAAGGAAATTCTCAATGAGTTCAAGCTCTTCTTCCGGGCGCAACAAGTGAGTAGTAAGAGTTGATTTATCTATGTTTATATCCATCCCTGTAGCTTTCGAGAAAAGGTCCAGTAACTCCTTCAAGGCCCGCGTATCCCTTCTATCTCCAGAACAGAAGATCAAAACATCGTCCACAAAAAGAAGGTGGGTAATAGCTAACTGTTCACCAATACTGATGCCAGAGAAACGGCCGTGCCTCTTAGCCTCATGTAAATCCCTGCTTAAACCTTCAGCCACCAACAAGAAAAGTAATGGGGAGAGAGGGCACCCTTGTCGAAGGCCCCTCTCAGCATGGAAAAAAGGTGAGGCCGCCCCGTTGATTAGCACAGAGAAAGAGACTGTAGTTATACAAGACATGATCCATCTAATGAAATTTATATCGAACCCCAAGTGTGTAAGTAACAGTCGGAGATAAATCCAACTTACCTTATCATAAGCCTTTGAAAGAACAATTTTCAGAATAGCCCCTTTGATACTCCTGCTCTTCAGACTATGCATGCCTTCCTGTGCCACCCCTATGGCCTCATGAATCTGTCGCCCTTCCAAAAACCCAAATTGCTCAGCTGATATATTCTCAGATAATATAGCTTTTAATCTGCGAGCAATAACCTTTGAGACAATTTTATAGATACAATTGCATAAAGAGATGGGCCTAAACTCATTGAGAGTTGCTGGGTTGTCCGTCTTTGGAATGAGTGCAATGAAGGTAGAATTCAAGCTTGCAGGAATTCTTCCTGAAATCCGGGTATCTTCTACCACCTGTAAAAGATCCAAACCCAGAACCTCATAGAAACCCAGAAAGAATTCTATCGTCCACCCATCCAGACCAGGACTCTTATCTTTTGAAAACTGCCCAGTACTGCTTTTAACTCTTCTTCGATCACAGGTCTCATCAACCTCCTATTGTCCTCCTCCTCGGCAAACCTCGGAAACATCTGAGCAACCCTGATAACTTCCGCAATGGAAGCCTGTGCTAGTGCTCGGAATAAATATGCAAAGTGATTCACCCCACATCTAGCTTTCCCTTCAAAATCAAAATGTTTTTGCCCTGCCTCATCTTTCAGACACTAGATAGTATTAGCAGCCTTTCTTCCCCTGGTATAAGCATGAAAAAAATTTGTATTCTCATCCGCAGACTCTAACCAGATCGCACGGCTCTTTAGTCGCCAGGCTTCCTCCCTTTCCAGTAAAATAGTGTTCCTTCTACCTTCCAACCTAACCAGAGCTTCTTTTGATTCCAAGGTCATGAGCCCCCCCCCTACTCCTTCATAGATCTGTAAAAGTTCAGCCTCTACAAGCTTCAGTTCAGCATCCTCCCTCAGTCTTTTTGCTATAGCCCATTATTTTACCTCCCCTTTTAGTCTTCTAATGTTCTCAGCAAATTGAAAGGCAACTGTTCGATCCAGAGACTCATCGTAAGTCCTCCATAAAGCCAAGAAAATATTTTTGAAGGATTCATCAAGGAGCCATGATCTGTTATACTTCAGTGGGCTGGGCGGATTGATAGGCCCTTTTTTAATCTCAAAGAAAATAGGGAAATGATCTGAGTTCCCCCCACTTCCTACCCACTGTCTTACGAGAAAAAACCTGTCCACCAGAAACCTGTCCAGCCTTTTCGCCACCTTAGCTTCTCCTCCCCTATTATTCCTCCAAGTAGGCTTCAACTTAATAGGCTCAACATCCAACAGGTTCTTTTCAACCAACTTTTGTAGAAAATACGCTGCTTGGGGATCCGCTTGAGCATGAGGGCCCCAAATTTCTGTCTGACCCAAAGAAAAATTTAAATCTCCCCCCACCACAACCGAGTCTCCTCCAATAAAAGGGTCCTGTAAAAGTGAATCCCAGAAAGGAACTCGATTCAAATAAGGCCCATAGACATTAATCACAGATAATTGTGTACCTAAGTCTACCGACAAGAGTTCAACTCCCAAAACAGATTCTCTCCCCCAAGAGTTTAAGAGCTTGGCCGTACTTAACTTCCATCCCACAGCCAACCCCCCCGAACGACCCCGAACATCCAAAGTCACAAAAGACCACCCTACCAGCCAACTCTCCAATCTTTCCTTGATAATATCACCTAACCCTAAAGTCTCTTGTAGCAAAATCATATCAGGGTGTTCAAGAGTAAGCACCCTTTTGAAGGCTGATTTCTTTTTGGGCCCAGCCAGACCCTGGCAATTGAAGGACATAATCTTCATATCCTAACAGGCTTCCGGGCATTCACCGCTCTAAGTGCCCTCTCAATGGAGAGTTGTTTCCCCTCACGCATATCATTCTTGGCCCTCAACTGAGCCTTTGAGAGATGTGAAGTTCTGCCCCTTCCCTTCCGCACCGATACCTGCTCTTTCCCCAAACCCCCCCTAGATTTCTTTATGCAGGACCTTAGGAAGTACCCGGATTCTGAAGATTCCGGAGATGAAATACCCAGATCCTCAATCCCCTGCCCAGGATCTGGCTCAAGAATGATCGAAGGGTTTGTAATCGACTGAGTAATTTCAGGGGAGGGTTCAGGTAAAGGACCAGTAGAGTCATCCCTCAAAAAAGTTGAAACCCCAGCCCAGACAACCCCCGAGGGCAATAAACCCTCTTTAGAGGAGCCTGATAAGGTCAAGTTTTTTAACCCCTCCACCCAATCAAGCCCTACCAAAGTGCACTGATGCAATAATAAATTTAAAGATGGAGAGAGGGAGAAAGTAGTATTACCTGGGATGGAAGATCCTGGAGTTTTATCGGCTTCCACAGGTGCAGTAAGTGCGGCCATGACTGCTGTAACAGGAAGAATGTCTTCTCGAACCTCTGGTTCCCCCTCTGAAACTTGACTGGTCGGATCAGAATCCTCTGAAGTCCTCTCGCCTCCTGAGCCCTCTGTCGCCAACATAGGATCAGTGGACTCCAGATCGATTTGGTCTCCTTCAGTAGCAGCCTTTTGTACTTTTCTCTTCCCACCGTTTAAAGTACGCAATGGAAGGCGACAATCCGAGACAGGATGTCCATATGCATGCCATCTTCTACACCGAAAAGGCACGTTTTCATAGTCCAAAAGCTGAGTGATGCTATCAGGCCCCCAAACCAAGTCTATAGTCTCAGGAAGACCCTCGCGGATGTTCAAATCCACCAAGATGCGGGCCACCTGTTTGTAATGGGTCTCCATGAAAGAAAGGTCCGCCTCCAAATATTTTCCCAAGATATCACCGATCTGTCGAAAATGCAGAGGTTCCCATAAATGAAGAGGCAGGCCTGGGAGCCGGACCCATATCGGGATCTTGTCTACTCTCTCCCGACTTGCATCAAAAAGGGGATGCCAAGGCTTTAAAAGGACATGTGAGTGGTTCAAATGCCAATTTTGATTTAGGATCAGCCTCATGTCTGCCTCTGATTTCACCACCACCGCAAACCAGCCACGAAGTAACATATCCACTTCCAGAGCATAACCCAGAAGCACCCTCCATTGTTCATCCACCCAATCCACCACAGTTTTGCGGGCAAAGTTCCTGCCCATAACCCTACCCACCAGCTTCTTCTATGACATCATTAAAACCCTATCCCATTCAATATCAACTCCAACTGCATAGCACCCCACAGGTCTTGATTTTACCCAACCCCTCTTGCGCCTCTTTGAAGTTCCTCTGATGTTCTCCTCTACCCCTGTCGCATCCCCAACAGTACCCTTTGACTGCCCAGCAGCAGAGATCGGGCTCGCGCATCCCCTGTGCTCCGATGATACTAATGACACCCTCCTATCCACCTCAGCTCCTCCTCCCCCCACTCCACATGCTTGCTCCACCTGCCATGCCACCCCAGCCGCTGCAACACAATCAAAACCCTGCACAACTTCAAAACCTTCCTCCACACCTGACACAAACCCTAAATTCCGGGAGAAGAAATCCCCTGCTTCCCTCCAGCTAGAACTACCCAACAGGTCCACCTGACGCCCATGGCAATCCTCATTAACACCAGAAAAATGACATTGTGGTGAAAAAGAGAGATAATCGGATGGTGAAAAGTTAGAAACCGGTCCCTCCTGACCTCCACCGGTCGTTCCAGTTCCTTCAGGTCCCAACCTCGGGAAATCCTCCAGGCCCTCCATCAACCCTCCAGCTGGGACCCCCCACACATCCTGAGCCTCTAGATGGTCACTAGAATAATCAACCAACTCCAAATCTTCCATCGCAGCCACAGAAACCAAGCTTAACCAAACCCTGACAAAAAACCGTTCAATAGCAGCCACAGTAACCAAGCTTAACCAAACCCTGACAAAAAACCGTTCAATAGCAGCCCCAAGGTGAGATCAATAAACCCTACCAACAGAACAATAAAAAACAATAAAAGAAAACTCTGTGAAAAGTAAGAAGTCCTGCATAGGAGCCACGGCACGCATGATGATGGCGACAGGGGGTGGTACGGTCAAAATGTCCCACCCCCCTGTCATGGCTGTACGCCCTGATCGATAATACGCCTTCTCCAGAGCCTTCGAAACCCTACCTCCCCCATCTCTCACCCAGTAATAGGTTAAACATATATTATCAAGTTCAATCTAAATAATTAAGTTGTAGAAAATTTTGACAAAAGGTAAGTTGCTTTCTCTTTATCATTCTCCTTTTTCCATTAGTTTAGACTAGTTCCCCTTCCCTTTTTTCCTCATCCTAATGGTCATCCCAAACCACTCCACCTAGTATCATTGATTACTTGATATCCCCACTGGCACAATAGAATGACTCATATAGTATGTAGTCATTTTCCTTAGGCCCCTTGGGTTTTGCTATTCGTTGAACAAATCCCTTCAAATTTGGAATGTATTCTCTTTCAGAAAAATATCCAATGACACGACGCCACCCAATCAAATTTAACTTCATTATCTCGGGGAATAAGTAGATGACTTATAAGTCCAACAAATTTGTGGGCATGTCCTTCTTAAACATACAAAACAATCTCAATTGTCTCTTGTTTCCATAGTTGAAAGATAGTCATGTGAATATCCTTTAATGTAATTCGATGTACAAATGCCAATAAGTTAGATATGTTGTGTCATAGGTCCTAATGGAAGTCATGGTTCACACAACCATGCAAGAGCAAAGGATAATGACACTACAAAACAAATGCATGCAAAAATTATTGGCATAAATTTGTGAGTGCATAGCATGTAATCTACATTGCAAAAAAAGAAAACATGTAATTGACAAACATAGCCTTAAAAGTTTTAGATGGTCATGTGATTTCAACCCTCACAAATGACATTTTACAATGAAGCAACATTGTAGAGGTGACATCTAAAGAGATTGTCGTGCATGGAGGAAGTGGAAATCCATACTTGATGATCTAGTTTGCATAAACTAGTTGTGTATCTTTCGGTGGTTTCATCGTTGAGTTTTAATTTATAACATAACCATTTTTGTCAAAAAAAAAACATTGTAGAGGTGACATGTATGAAGAGGATCCTTTACACCCAATATAACATCCTTTCTTAGAGGCTAATAATCTTTTTTCAAAATCCACAGGACATCACATTCTTTATAATACCATGAGGGATTGGCCTTTTCTATACTTTCTTTTCTTGATTAAAGTTTCTTTTTAGTATTCAAAGAAATAACATCTCTCCAAACACCCAATGTGCCACTCTTTTTTTATGATTCACTAGATAATAGATAGGGATAATGGGAATCTTGTTAATCCATTCATAAGTGTTACTAATTAGATAACAAGCATTTGGATACCTTAAGAGAATCATAGTTGTCATTTCGTAAACTATGGTTTCACAAGATGAAACACTTTTTTAATAAATGCACAAAATCTAGTAAGTGGAAAATCTTAAGATGTTCCCAATATGAAAACTCATAAAATATCTATTTCATTTTTATCCCAATGGGCATTTTATCAACACAGGTGTTGACAAATTTAGGATAATCGAACATAGGTTCTTATCCCTGAGGGCTAGCTCAAGTGGTCATGAGCCCGATGTGAGATCTCTCCCACAAAAGTTGGGGAGGTACCAAGTTCAAGTATTTTAATCCTCTTAGGGTTAGGCTATGTAATCAAGATTGACAGTTTACCCTATTTACCATCCATGAATCACAGGGAAGTACTTAGAGAATTTTTCAGGAGGTTGTTCCTTTGAGAAAAAAAAGGTTCCCCATTTGAATCGAACAATTTTGTAATGCCCTTCTCCTTCTCTATTTCACATGCCCCAAAATAATATACTTACATAATTATTTAATGTCTTTTGGTTCTCTTTATTTTACCATTGAAATAAGATGCCACTCCTCTATAAGGGTGGTATTCCATGAAGAATACGCTCAAGTAATTGTATAGAAACTGCCATAAGTGTTTGGACCACCTAATATTTATATAAGGTCCACAACATTTAAATCAATGATACCCTTTTTTACAAGACCTTCAATATTAATGTATATGGAACACATTAGCACTGAAGAAAATACTTGCACCAAATCAAGTATGACAAGTAATGTTATGGATATACAAAGATAATTTAACATGATTACCCGAGAAAAATTGTAGTCTTGGATAATCATGTTTAGTGTAGAAACATATACCATACAACATAAAACAATTCTTTGCTAGGATGGATCTTAATACGTTGTGTTTGTTAGCTTGTGAGTCCCTAAACAATCACAAAGTCCTAGATTACCTATTATGAGTTGTTATTCTCGTCCCTTGATGAGGTGTTGTCATTATCCATTAATGATTTGTCACTGAGATCTAGACCTAGAGTTGCTTACATCCATGTCTTATATATTGATATCATTATTTGAATAACTTGCTCCACCATCTTGTGTCTACTCTATTATTTAAAAATACCTATTTCCTTCCCATAATTTCTTCAATTCATCACTCAATAGTTGGAGTTATAAATCCATTTTCTTCACTTGTTTTCTACCATGAATAATATCCAACAGAAGGTGTTCATTCTTCAAATACAACCTTTTGGGGATATTGTTTTATTAATACCACTAGCCAAACATAATCCAAACTTTTCAATGGTCGATTTTCCTCTTCACAATTTTCGGGGATTACATTATCACTTGCAAGTATCTTATCATTGAATAACTTGTAATGAGTGGGAAATATAAATGTATGTTGTCATTAAGCATGAATCAAAATCCCTTTTAATTAATGATTGTGTGATAACATTCTTAAAATATAAGAGACTCAATGGTTGACTACCTCAATAGTACCAAGAAAAACACATATGACATACCATACATTGCTTTCAACTTTTACAATAACATTGTTGTCCCTAGTTGTGTAGACCTCAAAACCCATGTCCAAAGAGAGGGATGGTGGAAATAGATTTTAGATTTTCAAAGAAGGTATTTCCAATATGAGCATTGTCCCTTAGCTCTTCTTACTAAAATGCATTTATCGAAATTTACTCCATGCCAAGTGTATCCTAGAATAAATCATCCATGTTGACCTTTGTATCAATATTTTCTCCCTCACATATGAAAAATGACTATTATTGTAGACATTTGAAATTCTTGATTTGAGATGTAGTGGGAATTGAATATGTGGTTGATTTAAGAATGTTTGGTATGGTTCCTCTATGATTTGTTCTTCTTTAGCAACCTTATCTCAAGTTGACATCATAGTGGGGTGCAATGGTAGATAGTAGACACATCACTCATCGTCCAAATATTGATTGCAAAAGTATTGAACATTAAATTTATGGCATTAGTAAATGAAATGCATTTAGTATGTTCAAACATTGATTGGAAGCATGGATAATTTTTCCAGTACACATGGTACCAACCACTTTAACAAAAAATGTAAAATTAAGAAAAAAATTTACATTAATTCCATAGAAAATACAATTACTCGATGATATTTGTCTTATGCTTCAAGGGGAGGTCTAAAGGTAGCCCCAATGCAAGATGCCTTTTACAAGTAGTAGGAGGTCTACAAATGTTATAGTTTATTAACAACTTGTCACCAAGAGATGAACTATGTCTTATATGCATAACAACAAATATGGATGGCTTCCTTGTTATAAAGAACTCTTTATCATTCACGTGTTCTTAAAACAAACAATTTGCATTGAATAATGAGCACTTAGAACTATTTATGAACCCTGTGATGTTTCCATGAGTGCAAGGATGACCATTGATACATAACATATTCTTCCAATCAAAGTTTCTAGAATAATAATTGTTCATGACATACTATACATGGAAATTCCACGTTTGTATTTAATAATATTCAAATAATTAGTCCGACTATAAAAATGACCACAAAATGACATAAGTGATACTGATTGTTTGGGATGAATAGACACATGTAAAAGAATAAAGAACCAATATTTGCAACATCTATTTTAGATTTGGTAATCATGTAATTATTACAACAATAAGAATTCAGTCTTGATATTAGGCACAAGAAGGGAACTATTTGACATTAAAAACATGGATGTAAAATGTATGATATTTACTTTGTAGATAGATAAGAATATATAAGTCATTGCTTCCCTCCATCAATTGAATTTATCTTGTTGTGTACTTGGATATTGTTTCTCTCAACCCATACAACTTTTTGGATCTCCTACTAGATATGTTTTGGGTAGTACTGATGTCATACTTTGGCTCACTAGAACTCTTGGTTGATGAAATAAAATGAGACATGTTGGTCAATTTTAGACGAAACACAATGGATTTGACTTCCAACTTTTAAAAAATGAAGCACATGGAAGTGTTCCTATGTTTCTTTTCTATATCACACATTGGATCTTTGACCATAATGGGTGGTATCGAATTGTCAACTTTGGGAGTCAAATTTTAACATATAAAGTGACTCGCTGAGGGTTCACCCTCAACCCTTTACATTTGAACATCCACACATTATTGGGGTTTCATAAAAGAGATTTAGTTCATGATGAAGTATCATTGGACTAGGATGACCATCGAAAGATGGCATGTTACAGTTGGTGGGGTAAGTTGGCTCTCCAATTTCCCTCTTGAATATGTTTGTGGTATCTTACACGATATAAGATCTTGTGACATTTTTGAATTGGTGAAATATGTTGTACATCCAAGCTCAATCCTAAATTAGGATCCAACAAATTTTAATGCACAAATATTCAAATGTATGTTCAAAGATAGCATAAATTCAATCAAATAACCAAAATATAAGTAAAAGTCATACTTACTGCAAATTATAAGGGGAAACTTGGTAAGTTATAGGGTTTCCACAAGATCGTATACCTCATTCAAAGGCTCCTAGGTGCTTTATATGCCCTCTCCCTTGGCATGCTATAGATTGTGGTTTAGATTTGGAGGGCTACAATGAGGAGGATAACCTGAACCTATAGTTAATCTTCTGTATGTGGGAAGAGTTGATGGAAGTGTGGAAAAATGATCACGCATGTGATGATGAGGTAAAGAAGGATTATCTTCTGATAGACCTAGGGAATCACACTCCAAGTGGCTTCCCTTTGAAAGCAAGCAAGTCTCCATATCACTGCAACCTCTAATTTATTCCCCTCCACCTTATTAGATGGGGATATTACCCCTGGGAATCCACTCTTGTAAGAATCCTTTCCTCTATTGAATTATCCTTATTTTGAGCAGTGTAGGGTGGGTGATCCATCTAGTTCCTATCCCTAGAAAACATAAGTGCAAACATAAACCTATTTGTTGGCAGCCTAATCACTTGAAAATGGTTTTGGGTAGAGATGTAGGTATGCAAAAGGTAAAGTTCTCGGCAAATTACTCTCTTGCATGTAGATTCATGGGAAATACAGTGTCTAGAGCCTTCTTGTAGTTGTGGCTAGACTCAAACTAGAATACTTTCATCAGATATCCTCCCATGTTCCATGTTCTAGTCTATGGATGGCTTTATTTCAAATTCAAAAGTATGGAAGAAGTGGGTTTGATCTTGTCAAAATCGTGGATTTGGGGCCCCTCTAGTCTAGTATTTAAAGCTTGTCATGTGGCCTTTGATACAAGTCAGGAGCCATTGGTTATTCAACATCTTTAGGTCTTTCTTCCCACCTTTCCTTTGGAGTTGTGGTGTGACAAGGCTATTGTGGATATTGCAAATCTCATAGGTTGTTTTATAGTTCTGGATGGTTATCCATGACATTTCCAAGACAAAATATCAATGAAAGTAGTGGTGGAGATGGACCTACGAATAAGACTCCCAACCAAAATTTACATCGAATGGGACCCTCATTCCTTCACTTACAAAAATTATTATTGGTGGATTCCCTTTAGGTGTTCCACTTTCCATCACCTATATAGAGATTGTGCATCTCCCTCTTCCTCTAAGCTATATAGAAAAATTCATTGGTAGAAAATTTAGAGAAAGGGAAAGGTTCCAGATACTCTCTATAGAGGGTAAAATAAGGAGGGTTCGAGGATTCCTCAATCTTCAATATAACCTAAGAATTTGACCTTGGAGCGTTCAACTTATACGACTAGAAATATGGAGTAAGTTATTCAACAATATTGGGAGGCCCAAATTACAAAGAAAGGCATGCCATCTCCTTCTTGCCCCCCCCCCCTCCTCCTTTTTTTCCTATTTCAACTGTTAGTTCAGGTCGGGGTTCATATATTTTAGATTTCCTGTATTTCCCTATTATTTGTGTGCACGTACTAGATCCTCCCTCAATCCCATATTTTTCTTTGAATTAACCTCTTACTTAAGGGGAGGGGCGTTTGAAATATAACCTATCTTATCCATCACCTCACAAAGATAATAGAGATGAATCTATTCCATAACCTAATTTCCAATATCACTACCACCTCAAGTCTTGAAAGATTCCTACCTTGGACAATATTGTATAAATGAAGGGGGGATTACCCATGAACCCCTTGAATCCCAACCCAATTGGAAGAAAGTCTCACTTATCCTTAGCACAATCCAAATCCTCAAAGGAAATTCTCAAGGGTAAGAAACAAACCATAAATGGGTCACTTAGAGTAGGGAACCCCAAGAAAGGCGTTAAATTGTCATTTTATCCCTCAACATGCATGGGGTCAAGGGTAAGTCCAAGATACTAGCCCTAATTAGAGTATTATCCATGTACATTCCATATATCATATTGTCTTAAGAAACTATGTGTCAAGGTGCTAAGGCATTGGAATTTTTAACCTATATTATAGCTCAAATCGAAACTTCTCTATCTGTGACGATAGTTCAAAAGATGACACTTCAAAATGTCAATTGTCCGTCACTGATAAGGACAATTTTGGATGGAAGAGCTTTTATTTGACTCCAATTGATATGGCCTTAATCCTTGGACTTATTCCTCAATCATTTTCCATTTTTCTTGAAAGTTGTAAATATTTTAATTAGAACATAATCGTTTTCAAAGATCATGCACCCTATGATTTAATCACTCATTGTATGTGGATTGTAAGCGATTTCAATAAAAAGATGAAATTACATGTTGAAACATACTTGTCTATGATTTAATCGCCTTATGCTCATGATTTAAGAGCTATTTCCTCCAAAAAACATGAAAAATAAAATAAAATCTGAAAAAGGAGGAGTTAGAGTGGTTTTGGTAACTACCCCCTTGGTTACAAATTCCTCTTATCTAATGGAAATTGTTTTCATGAAGTATTAAAAGAAGAGAGTTAGGCGATTTGGGGGATATTTTTTCCATAGCAAGTTTATGCTAGAGGATTCACCCATCACTTATTCCCATTTCCCTTCCTATTGTTGATCATCACTTGGTCTTGTATCCCTATATGTTAAGACTATTGCCTTCAAATAGTTTTAACCTTTGTGCATGTGGATATTTGGTGAGGTTTGTGGAGAATTGGAGTAGGAGAGACCTTGAGATCTGGTTTCGAGGAGGTGTTGAGCATAATATATCATAGGTTTTACTATTTGCTTTATTTTAATATAAATTAGACATCTTTCCCTTCCGAATTTATTGTCTCAGATTTGGCTTATTTATTGATGTTCATTTAGTTAACTAGTCTTTGAATATATATGCTATATTTGTATTTCAATGTTATTTTGTAGCCAAATTGTTTGAGGAGGGTTTTGTATTTGTTTTGCAGGTCTTTGGGTTGTAGCTTTGAAGCAAATCTCATGAACACGAAAATCTAGGACCATCTGTCATAAACCACATACATGAGCTTTCTTCCCTTTGAACTCTTGAAGTAGATTTGGTTATCTTTTACTTTAATTAGGAGTTTAGATTGCTGGCAACCAAGCCTTAGATGTCCATCTGAGTCAAACCCAATATTTTGGTGATAAACCCAGTCATGTGGATGAAATCCTTAGCAACAGAATTGGTGACTCCTCTAGGGAAAAGCCATCTGCTTTGGGGTTTCTAGGTCAACTCCTCTAGTTTGATTTATTGTTGCGAGTCTTTTTGCAAGTTTGGATTGGTCCTGAACCCTGTAGACACCTCCAAATTTTGTTCATCTAGGTTTTCCTTTTATTTTTCAAACTTCTCGTAATAAAATCGCATGTTGCAATACTTACAGTAGCAATTTCTCTATAAAATTGTTGTTAATAAGTTGAACATAAGCAATTTAATCTCTCGTTGTTGTAAACACAGTAGTGATTTTCCTGTAGGTTGTGATTTTTTCATATCTTGCTTGATTTGTAGTGTTGCTTGAGTTGTTTTGATTTTGATTGAATGCTTTAGGTTCTATGTTAATGCCTAAAAGTTAGGGTGTATGTTATATGGTCATTCTTGGTTGTCTTATTGTATCTTTGGGTAAAAAAGTCTTTTGAAAAAGTGCATTGGCTCTTAGCCCATTTCTTTATTTGTTTTGAAACGCTTTGAAAGTGTCTGTCTGTTTAGGTCTAGTAGTGACCTTTTAGAGGTAGCACCTACTCTTTGTGATTATTTTTAGTTTGTCCTTTTCAGTCTCTTGGGTGAAAAGTTTTTGGAAGAGAGTATTTTTTATTTTAGGCTTCTTTTTGCTCTATGAGTTAATGCTTTTGGTCTTCCTTTGAGGTGGAAGCTCGGGGCATATCCCTGTTGTATATGACCTTGATTGCACTAGCTTGGGTGCAAAAATTAGGCTTTACCAAACTTTGTAGCCTAGTAAGTCTCTTGCTAGTTTGAGTCTAAAATGCATGTTATGTAATTTTTTACACTTTGAATGCTTGTATGACGAAACAACCTTGTGTTTGTGGCCACTTCTGTTGAGTTTGATAAGGCTATCATAGGTGTTTTTCATTGTTTGTATTGTGTAGTTGTTCAAGTTTGGTTTCTTGGTTATTGTTTCTTATTTGAAAAAGAGAAACATAGTTGGATCATTTCTTGAAACTGAGTTTGAGGGTTGTGCATTGCAAGTGTCTTTAAAAGTGTTATATTTGCATTTTGCATTAAAAACAAAAGTTTCATTTTGGTTTTTGTCATGACTATTGTGTTTTCATACAAAGTATGTATTTGCATTTTGCATTAAAAAGTTTTATAAAAATGTATTTCACTTGGCTTATGAAGTGTATGTGCAGGTCAAATTGAGTCTTCATTCATATTTAGGATTGATTTTGAACTAGTTTACTAGCTCAAAGTTTGCACTTGCATTCAAATTTAAAATTGCATATGTTAATAAAATTAAAATTGCATTTGTATTTCAAAAGGTAGCCTTGCACTTACATTTTAGGTTTGAACTTGCATTTAGGTTGTAAAATTTAGCCTCCATTTGCATCAAGTAGGCTAAAGGCGCATTATGCATTTCAAAACTTGTATTTGTTTTTGAAATTACATCTTACGTATAGGACTTACATGTACAACACAAAGGCATTGAAAATAAAAACGTTCGTCGAGTGGGTTTATAGGTGCTCCATATTTTCATTGTAAAGAATAATAACAAATGCATTTCCACATGGATATCTTTAGTTGCATGTCATAGTGCTTTATATATCATTTAAAAGAGTGTTAACGAGTGTTAATTCATTGCATTTGAAAAGTCTTTAGGTGAACATAGTTTTATTCTTTTGTAAGTTTTTGAAATTGCATTTTGAACAAGCAAGAAAGTAATTGTGATAAGATACTAGGCTTTTTGTTTTTGGTACGAAACTCACCCATTCCAATAACAATGGTTACAGGGAACACGACATTAGAGACAAAGAAAATGGCTAGTCCATGTCTCCAAATAAGTCATGATTTACTTTGATGAGGCCATATGGTGCATGAAGGTAAAGTATGGATCATCCCTTGGTGCTTGGGTTAGTGGGGTTATGCGTGTCTAAGAATTAATTAGGCGTGACACCACTACTCACTGATAGTTTAGGGTCTAGGAATTGTTTGCAAGACCTACGTTCCCTGCCCATTCACATAATCCCTTTCCAAAGACTGTCCCACCTAACCACCTAGTGTGAAGTGGTAACAATAGTTGATTTTCCGAGGTTACTCCTAGGTGACTCCAAGGGGAATATCTTACGACACTTGGGATAGACATAGACTCTATTTACCAACTCCTTATGGAGGGTATTTATCGAAGGCAAGTGCTTGCACCCTTGGTGATTGGTTTCGTGGAGTAGGGTAACTATCTCTCGAACTTTGTTGGTTGGACTTGGGCCCTAATAGTCCTAGTATGGCCTCCAGAATACCCTAATTCTCATTCTCCATTGAATGGTAATTGGTTCTAAACACCCAACTACTTTTCGTTGAAGAGTTTCTTGTTTGTTTTAATCTTTTTAGGAACTTCATAGCGAGTGTTGTTTGTTGTTTTATTTTTTCCATATTTCATCCTGTGAGTCTTCTATGAGCCACCATGAACGATCAACATTTGCGTAGTTCTAGAATAATTCAAGGACACCCTCCTAAATAGGAGGAAGTCCCTACTCATAGGCAAATACTAGATAACAATAATCGACCCCATTAGGGGGTAGAGGAAGAAAATCCAGAACCTGGTGTTGAACAAGAAACAGAAGAAAACACGTATAGTTATGTTAAATATTAATCCCTAATTTGAAGGAGGACATTTTAATGATGTTGAGGGTTAGTTAGATAAATATCCCCTAGTTGTGTCTTCTCATCCATAGGAGAATTTAGATCTTCCCTCGATTGAGGTTCTCACATATACTTCAAGCTTTTTGAACCCGCATTTAGAACTCTAGTTCTATCCAATGAATTGAGTCTGATATTCTTGGGCCAAGAGATCCATTATCCCTATGGGCTCATATGGAGAACGTTGGAGAAGTGTCTTGTACTAGAGAGGTAACTACCTCAGTTAATACTACTCATATATGGGTAGGTAGTGTGGATGCACCATCTACTATAGGTTTTGGATGGACTCCATAAACTTGAATGATTCTTCCTAGAGGGCCTACATATGGTCCACAAAGTAAAAATCCCTTCTCTTTTGGAGTGACTGTCCTAGTTTCCAATCCATTCCTACTTTGTTTCCTCCTATATCCACTTCTACTACTACTTTCAAGTAGTAGTATGTCAGTACCTCTCCATAATTTCCCACCTTTAAGTGGAAAAATTTCCATGTCTAACCCATCCCTTGTCTCTGGAGCTATTGTCTGTTCCAACCTACCTCAAATAAGATTTCCTTTTGAGTTGTTGGGAGGCATTAGTATTAGTACTCCCCTTGCATCTAACATCACACATAACGATATATTTGAACTATGAGGCATTCGTACTAGATTTCCCTAGGGGTAGAATGCTCCATATGGGAACATCCCTTCTTCTGGCCCTTCTTCTGGCTTAGGATGTTTAAGTATGGTTAACCCAATGATAGTTAACACTTTTCTATGTAGCTAGCCTCTCAGAGGGATGTGAGGTACTTTTGGAGGATTTACTCAACCTAGTACACAACCTCATTTTGGTCTATGAGAATCATATGTGTAGTTATTTATTGATAATTTTTTTAAGTTCAAGCATCTCCATAATTTCTTAAACATTGACAATAATTTTGGGCGATAAAATCTTCTTTTCACCAATCCTGGAACTTCACACATTCTAGGACCAACACCCATCAATACAAATTAATGCGATGCTAATGCTCTCAGATCCTGGAACTCGATGGCTCAAACAAAGTTGCCGATCTTGGCCACTTTGAACTTGCCTGACTTGACTAAGTTAACCAACGATCCAATATTACATGACACTACTTGGTCACTGCTCTCTACCAAGTTACCTTTAGATATTCCCAAATTTGCAGGAAAACCAAAAGAAGATCTAGAGAAATGTGTGATGACTTTTTGTCTCTGTTGTTCCTTTAATTTTCTGATGGATGAATCCATTATATTGCAACTTTTCCAGGGGACTATGATAGAGAAGATAGTAAAATGGTATATTGAGCTCTCACCTACTTCTTTCCAAACATGTAATGTTGTTGCGACAAATTTTCTTAATCACTTTCAACTTCTAGTTCGTTATGAATTTGGTACTAAATTTTGAATCCATTTCATTAGGATAATTCCACCTACATCTCCGCCCACATTCATGAATCACAGAGGATACATAGCTTGATTAAAGCTCAACTTCCTGACGAGTTTTTAACTAATTGTTTCATTAAGTCTTTGCAACCAAGTATTGCAAAATATGTGGCTCTTTTTCGGGTACAATCTAAAGAACAAGCCATTATAAAATCCCAACAAATGGACTTAGTTTACTCTTAGTCTAGGATTCTTTATGAAATCTTTCCAAATAATCCTCGAGCAGAGATCAGTCCAACCAAGCTAGTACTTGGACCACATGTCGATGGTGTGATTGGTTCAATAGTTAGTGTTACAACTAGCTAAGGTACATGCCTTATTGGTGAAAATTCAACCACAATTGCCCTAAACAACACACAAAACCCTAGTCCCAACCCTCATATAGATTTTTTGATAGTTCAGACAACTGATTCTAAGGGCAACTAACAACTTAGAGGGAAGAAGAATAAGCATAAGAAAATTGGAACAAGGGGACCAACAATGCAAATACTAACAACAACAACAACAATAATGTTGGTGGGGCCAAGAAAAAAGAGTAAGATGAAATTCCCCTACTTGTTATGTAAGGAATATCATTTAACCTATAAGTGCCCTAAGATGGAAATGGCCCAGAAACTGTTGGTTCAACATGAAGGTTCTACCTAGCTTGTTTTTGTTAACTAACCCATTTCCACCACTGCAATAACAAATGATTACTACAACCTAAACTAACACTGGGTCCTTGCAAGGGGGCAATTAGGGTGCCCTCTCTCAAGGGGGGAGTATTGGCCAAAATCAAGTTTTCATGTGTGAAAAAGATGTTAATCTCCATACTAGAAGAAAATATTATGATACCACTACGTCTATATCCAAATGTAAAGAAACCTATGAATCTAATGTAGCTTCCCCTTTACACATATAAAAGCCAACTAATGCATTATGCCAAAAATACCAAAAGGTGTTATGGAGAAGGCCATGTGTAATCCTAATGCACGTGTTGCCTAGAACTATAGCATAATGGAGGTCTCACAAAATATCTTTATGCAATGTCCACTCTCAAGGTTCAACAGAGTTTTCCAACCCAACGAAGGAACTTTCTATCAGTGTTAGGAGCATTTGTTCCTACAGATAGTTAGGTTATAGCTTTTGATTGTGAGTATCTAAAGCCTTGTTTACCCCATCATGTGACTTTCAAGATCCAAGTGGCTTATAGTAAGTCCAATATACACCACACGGGTGTTGATGAGGGTGCCTCCACCTGAGTGATGTCTTTGTCATACTGGAAGGATATAGGATCACCTGAGGTAGTTGTCCCTGTCACAACATTAAAGGATTTTGATGGCCATTTGTTCAAGTCTCATGGAATAATCCCAACTCTTCCAATAGAGTTGGGGGAGAAAATAATCACAATAGAAGTTGCAGTTGTTGACACTCCACTTGATTATAATATGTGATTAGGGAGAGTTGGACTCAAGTGATGATGGTTGTAGTATCTTCAATCTTATGTATCATTAAGTTTCCACATAATGAGAATATTGTTACAATTTATCAGTTATCATTTTGTACCAATGGCTCTAACCATCAAAATGGTTCCAATATCCACCTGGTAAGTATTGTAATCTCACAGATCACAGAGGGTTACCAATAATGCACATTGAATAATATAGACATAACAAACACAAGAGACAAGAATATAGATATGGAGAATAACATATTATATTATAACATGAGGGTCCATACATACACAGAACTGAACCGAGTTCTCCTCTGGCTCAACAACATAGTATATATGATTTACAAACAGTTACATATAACTACCTATCGGTTCATTCAACCGACATAACCTTACGCGGCCGACCTAATCTCCAATTAGTCAGCTATTCTACTAGTTGGCTCACTGACTANTAATAGATCAATGCTATGTGCAATGATGCTAAGAAGAAGCACAGGAAATAGATCTTGCTACTAAGAATTCTCACAAGCATACACAGGAAAAATAGAGAGAACAAAAAAGACTGAATCACATGAATGAAGAGATGAATATTGGTGTGTATCCTTCCATTGAATAATTATGAATAATAGTGTACATAAATAGTGCTTCCCTCATGGGAAAGTTGAATTGTATGGAAACAACTCATAAAGCTCAAAAAGGCTGAATTACCAAAATATAGCAAACCCCCATAGGTGGATAAAGCACTTGCTAAATCTATCAAGGACCTCACGAGTTGGAAAAATCATGAGTGAGTTGTCAAGGAGATGGAGATAACATGCTAATCCTAGAAAATGGAGAAAAACTAATGGAGGATGGGTTGGAAACAAAAGCTCACAGTTTCCTAGTTGACTAGCTTTTATAGAAAAGCAGGAAAAAACAGAAAAAGCAGAAAAAAGCAGAATCTGCTATAAAGTCCTGTATACTAATTCTGGATCAACCTAGAATCAGAAATAAATCATTCCTAGGATATAGATGGCATGTATTGACTTTAAGGTGCAAGTGGATGCCAACTAATTAAGCTAGTGGGTGAATAATTAATCAAATAATGATTAATTATTTTATCCTAAGTTGTGAGTCGGTTTAATATATTCCAACACCCCCCTATAAGTCTGACTTTATGATGGTATGACAAAAAATATGGATGCATATGGATGAATATAGGGCCCAGCAACAAGGCTATGGTCACCCTTTAACAATTATTATGTCCAGAAAAGTGAGGAAAGAGGCAAAACCACATGGGGAAAATCCTCCCTCAAGATAGGACAAGGCACAAAATTTGAAATATGTCTTCAACATATCTTCATATTCACTTTAATGAGCTGACTGAACTGCTTTTGGATGAAGGACTTGCTAAAGAAATCATGAACTCCATGATCATGCGCTGGAGAGTAGAACCTGCAAGAAGGAAGATGAGAGACTCCTTGTATCTCATCAACTGATGAAGTAGGAGCATTATCTAAATGCTTCTTTCTGCTGTCAAACTCTGATCTGCAAACATAATCTGAAATGGAAAATATATTTGTGCATACTCCTTTCCAAAGAGTACAAAAATGAAGACAATTTATTTCACGCCCAATTCCCTGAATAACTGCAAAATTGTGATGTGAATCACATGTCAATCTTCCAATCTGATGTAGCACCTATGTAGATCTGATATGAGGCTGATAAAACTCTGATATATCATAAATATTAACATATGGAACAACAAGGACAAAGGCTTCAATGGCTCCATGAGGATATAGGGCTAGACTAGGAAAATTATGAGCAAATGGGGAAAACTGATAGGTGTAAAAATCTGAATGATGGATGGGCATAAGATCTGAACCATAAGTGTTTAGAACAGATCCAAACATGTTTAATATCAGTCCATATATGACTAAGGACATGGATAACCAGCCAATGAAAGCTAGGAAAGACTTCAAACCATGTAAAATAAGTATCACCGCATAAGAGACCAATGAGGAATCAACTATTGATCTTGGGATTTGTATAGTATTTGGATTATTCAAAGGTATGGTAGATGGTATGGATGGTGGTATTATATGTATATCAACCTACAAATATGCTTCTAAATCAGAATCCAAAGGATCACATATAAGCATATCAATAGAATCATGGGAATACACTGGTAATGAATCCTCTGTATGAAAGGAGGAAAGAATGAGATGTTCACAATATTCAAGAAGGCTCTGAGTATTGATGCCAAGAACAAAGGAGGATATGCTAAAGCACATGAGATCAAGTAAGGTAAGTGTATGACACAAATAAGGCTTTATGTGGCTAAGCAAACATCCTGTAAGTCACTGGGTTGCACACCATCAATGAGAGAGGTATGCAAGAGGTGTAAAGAATCTGGCACATAGATCTCAGAATCTAAGATAGGAGATTGAGAGAATAATGAATGGGTTATAGGATCGTAATCAATATCAGCAGCAGCTCCATATGTTACTTCTTTTTCATCAATAGTATCACAAGAAGAAAAATCACCTTCAAGAGACACAGAAAAAGATGGCTCTTCAATATTTGCTTCTTCATTAAAGGAGGAAGCATTCAAATCAAAGAGGGCAGCAGCAACATGAAATATATGAGAAACATCTTCATCATGATCAACTTCATCAGAGAATGTAGAGGCCAAGAAATCTTGAGAGAGAGAGCAAGAGGATATGCTAGGTTCGCTCCATGCTTCATCTTCAATTTCCTGCAAACCAAAAGCTTTGTCCAAAATTTTCCAAAGCTCAAATGGAAATTCAGCAGAATCTATGAGATGATATATATTTGGAGACATTCCCAAACACATAATTCCATAAGCTCTATCACAATTATTTAGCCAATCAATCTTCTCTTCATAAGACTCAGGTTCACTCAATGCACCAATGGAGACATCAAAGAGACATTGCCTCTTCAAGTATGCACTCATCTTTGGCTTCCAATAAGCATAGTTGAAAGGAGATAGTAGAGGAACTTTTGAATCCATATTGAAGTTGTTGATATTCTCTAAGAGATACTCTCTGCAACCTGCAAAACAAACTAGGAGAAAATCTTGTAAGCTAGACAAGCTCTTCTTTAGAAAGGGATAGGAGACTGGAAGCGCTCCTCAACTCTGCAGAACTTGATCAACCTTGTAGCTCTGATACCATGTAGAAATAATAGATCAATGCTATGTGCAATTATGCTAAGAAAAATCACAGGAAATAGATCTTGCTACTAAGAATTCTCACAAGAATACACAGGAAAAATAGAGAGAACAAAAGAGACTAAATCACATGAATGAAGAGATGAATATTGGTGTGTATCCTTCCATTGAATAATTATGAATAATAGTGTACATAAATAGTGCTTCCCTCATGGGAAAGTTGAATTGTATGGAAACAACTCATAAAGATCAAAAAGGCTGACTTACCAAAATATAGCAAACCCCCATAGGTGGATAAAGCACTTGCTAAATCTATCAAGGACCTCACGAGTTGGCAAAAGCATGAGTGAGTTGTCAAGGAGATGGAAATAACATTCTAATCCTAGAAAATGGAGAAAAACTAATGGAGGATGGGTTGGAAACAAAAGCTCATAGTTTCCTAGTTGACTAGCTTTTATAGAAAAGCAGGAAAAAACAGAAAAAGCAGAAAAAAGCAGAATCTGCTATAAAGTCCTGTATACTAATTCTCGATCAACCTAGAATCAGAAATAAATCATTCCTAGGATATAGATGGCATGTATTGACTTTAAGGTGCAAGTGGATGCCAACTAATTAAGCTAGTGGGTGAATAATTAATCAAATAATGATTAATTATTTTATCCTAAGTTGTGAGTGGGTTTAATATATTCCAACACTAGCTCCTCCAACATCTCCCCCAAGAACAAAATATTTCTTCATCTCGAAGAAACAAGGGAGGTACTTCAACAGTGTGTTGTCTTAGGTAGTTGTTTCTGGTATTGTTTGTCTTCATGGACTCTGTATTCGGATGGTTGGTCGTTTCTGTATGCATATTTCCACAGTTGCTTCTGTTGTAACGACCAGTTGGTGTTGAAATTTTGCCCAGCTCTGTAATACTTTCTGGATTTCAATAGTCAATGTTGTGATGCTTGATAAGGTCGACATTTTATACTGGATGGAAAGGTCTGCTATGCTTTCCATGTCGAGTCCCATAAATTGATATTTTTCCTCTACTGCCTCCAATAGTTTTTTCATCTGTGGGCAGATTATATCCAGTTTATCAAGGCTTGGGAGTGCTTGTTGTACCCACTAGTGTGCTTATTTTTCCAGTCTTTGTAGTTTGGTTGTTTCTAATACAATTTGATCTTGTATATTGTTTGTCAGTGCTTCTTCGGTACCTTTTCTTTTTTCCAGCGCTTGAATTTGTTCTCGGGTCTATCGGGTTTGCTGAAATACTTTCCCATAACAAGTGGGCCAATCACGGAGTACTTCTTCTGTAATGACAGATTCTTCCAGGTGGTCTTGCAGCACTTTGTGAGCTTCTGAGAATGCTGTGTATTGCTGCCTTAACAGTCTGGATGTCTCCTCTTTTTGGTCTTCCTTTGTATTTAATAGATGGGATTGTAGAGTCGACACCATGCTTTCAAATAGCTGGTATGCCTTTTCAAGTGGCTTCTCGGTGTCGACCTCTAAAGGTCCCGATATTACTATTTGAACTAATTTTCTGCATTTCGATAGAAACTCGACTTGTTCATTCTTACTGTTGTCGAGTTGCCGTCGTCTGGTCTGGCTTCTTATTTTTGCTTTGGTGGCTAGGGTTTCTAAGAGTTGTCCTAACTCTTTGTCTCTTAGCTTTGTTGTGTCGACTGCAGTAGTCGATCCAAGTTGGCTAATATGGACCATTGTCGATTTTAATTCTTTGTGGTGTTCTTTCTTCTTTTTGTCTCTTTTTCTTTGATGTTTATGTTGTTATGTCTGTTGCTGTGCTTGTGCATCTGTAAGTGGTAGATTCTCCTATGGATGATTTTTTGGTTGCTGATCTTCAGTGGTCGATGGAATTTCTGGTTGACTTTCTTGGGTGGAACCTGTAGCTCGGTGTGTGTTTGGAGGATTTCACACAGATGGTTCAGGGTTTGGTAAAGGTTTTGGATTGGGAAGTGGTCATGGAGATGGTGAATGGTCTGGTGTAATTGGTGTAGTGGGGATATTGTCAGTCGATGTCGGGTCTTCGACTTCTGGTGGTGAATCGTCTGGGTCATCAGAGAATAGGTTGTCGATCACCTGGTTGATATCTTCCAGGTTATCTTCCTCTACATCTCTTACTGGTTCATTGGTTGGTGGGGGGTGTGAGATGTCGAAAGGGATAATGGATGAGGTGTGACTTGCGACAATTTGAGATGTCTTGTCGAGGTTCCTCAAGAATGTAGACTTGATAATTCCCACAGATCTTGGTTTTTGGGGTATTTGGCCAATTTTATGAGAGAGGACCTGGCGTGCTACATTAGCTTTAGTTAGTGGACATTTGGTGGTAATATTCTGGACAGAGGTGAGTAGTTTAGGTAATTTTTCAATTTATGCCTGGAAATCACCATCCTGGTCGAACCGTTCTTTCAGGGTCTCTGTCATAGCATTCTTACAAATGTCGACTGGGATTATGGTGGATATCTGCAGAGTGTCCTCCTGTGTAATCTAGGTTTGAGAAGGGGGCGGAGGTGTAGAAACTAAATCAACAATGTTCTCATCAATTGAAGTGGTTGCAGTTTTTACCTTTTTCGATCGTCCTTGCTTTGCTTGTGCATCGACGAATCATCTGAATTGTGTTTCGACCGAAACTTTGTTTGTTGTTGCGCCTTTTATGATGTCGACAACGGTTGCCAACAGTTCTTCTTCATCTTTTGACTCTGAAAGGAGAAGCTTGCACTTCCCTTTCCCTTTTTCTTGAATTGCCTTCCTCTTCCTTGAGGCCACTACTT
This sequence comes from Pseudotsuga menziesii, assembly GCA_001517045.1. Lineage (NCBI taxonomy): Eukaryota > Viridiplantae > Streptophyta > Pinopsida > Pinales > Pinaceae > Pseudotsuga > Pseudotsuga menziesii. Next base: position 187,224 of record LPNX011050659.1, on the reverse strand, counting down.
CCCTTACTATTTTCCTTAAGTTTTATTTTGTCATAGCATATTCCGGGTTGTCTGATTCGATATCTTCCTCTAGTTCTTTTTCTCTCTCCTGTTGGTTGGTCAAACTGATATTTTTCTCCATTGGTCTAGTTACCTGTTGCTCAGTTGGTGTACTTCCCCTTTGGGTCGGTGGTGGTATGGTTGTTATTTGCAGTCTATTCGTGTCCTCTGCTGGTATATCGTCTGACATGAAGGTACCGATATGTAGTCAGAGTTCGTAGTCCTCATCTTTTTCTTGGTCTGTCAACGGTTCTTCTATTGGTTGATTTATTTCTTTGGCTTTTGTTGTTATTGATAACTTTATATTGGACTGTCGAGCTAGTTCTCGAAAAATCTCTTCGACTGTTGGGTAATAGTCGAGAGGTTTCACTGTGGATTTTTCCCCTTGCATGTACCAGACTGCTATTTGGTAAAGCTCGAGTTGAGTATGTGCTAGTTTCGGTAGACTTCTTCGGATGTTCTGAAGCACCCTCCATCTAGTTGTCTGGATTTTCAGGTTTTGGAACTAGTTTTCCAGCATTACTTTACCATTCACCAATTCTTTCAGTGTTCCATTATGTGAAAATGGCTTGAACCTCCACATGTGGTACTTGTGTGGTTACTGGAACTGCTTGTCCCTGACTGGGCACAAGTGGTACATTGCTATCCAGAGTATCAAAGATCGGAACCTTATAATCCCAGCCGACTCCTGGCATTTCTTGCATATACTTTTGAGCATGTCGGCAACATGCTGAGCCCAATGGTAAATTTTTCCTATAGTTGCTATTGTGTTGACTACTTCTAGCATGTCTAGCTTCAGATCACTCCCTTAACTTGCAGTAGTGAGTCTGGTTGCTATGATTTTGGCCACGATTTGCGGCGTTCGCGCTTGTATTTAACTGATCATTAGCCCTTTTGAGTTCTTCCCTTTTGGTGTGCCAGTTAGTCGTTCTACCAGTCCTTCTTTTATACCAATAGGGATAGGGTTTCCCTGATTTGATAGACCGGTAAGTTTGTATATTACTTCCCCTGAAATTTCTACCGGTCGGTCGAAGTAAAATTTACCATTGTGATACCAACTAACAATAAATTTTACTGTTGTTTCCTTCATTCCTCCAAAGCTTGCCATGAATGGTGTGTTCATGTAGCTCATCATGGTGTTGTAGCTTATCTTCTCTACTTCTGGTGTTATTTTCTTGTCCTGGTAAGCACATTCTTTGATTTTTGCCCAGGTTTTGGTCCACGAGGTTTCATGTACCTTGGAATTTTTTATATTTCTTAATATTCTCATCAGTGGGGTTTTGGTGGATTGTAGTTCTTTTGTTTTTGCAGCTACGACTCTGGTTTGATTCAGGGCCATCTTGTCGGTCTCTTGGTCGGCTTTTCTTACAGGGTCTCGGCTCTCAAATTTCTGAATGCTCAGTTGTTCTATTTCTTCAAAATACGGTAAATGATCTTTTTTCTGGCCTGATATTTATAGGTGGAGTGGGTGACGTTTTTGTCGATGGATGTATTAATGGCGGAAGTGATGGTCCAGCACAGTCTCTGGAGTTTGCGTTAATTGTGATTTGATTTTGGCTCTCCTTCTGTCCATAGTCATGAAGGCGTGATTTGACCTTCGGGGTCGTCGGTCGATGTTGATCATGCAAGCGATCGATGGTGATATGTCGATGGGGTTAGTCGGTTGTTGAAATGTTGGTTAATATATCTTTCGAAGTTTCCGGCCATTCTGTTTTATGGGTGTTTGTTCTGTTTTGTTGTTTTTAAGATTTTTATAGTTTTATAGTTTTTTTCTTGATAGTTATGGTCGTTATATATATATGGAACTTGTTTTAATTTTTGTACCGTTTTAGTCGGGGACCATTAACAAGTTTCTGAAACATTATGCCTTAGTCAGACTGATCCATTGGCATGAATCTCTTTGACAACGTAAGGTCCCATCCATTCAATGTGTAACTTTTTGGGTTTTCCTTTTACTCGACTGTTGTATATTAAGGCAAGGTACCCTACCGACATATTTTTGTTTTTGATATTGCGATCATGCCAATTTTTCTGCTGCTGTTTTTGGATTTCTTGGTGTTGTAAAGCGAGCAGTCGGTGCTCTTCTAGCTTGCTTAATTGCATCAGTCGGTCCTTCTCGCCTTCTTCGACATCGATGTGTAAAATATCCGCTATGATAAGTGTTTGTTGTCGGAAGTGTAGTGGAACAACTGCTTCTTGGCCATAGACTAGTCGAAACGGTGTTTGGTCGGTCGAACGTTTGTAGGCTGTTCTGTAAGCTCATAATACTGCAAGGATCTTTTCATCCCAATCATCCTTGTTGGTGTTGCAGATTTTTGTTAAGCCCCTTGTTAATGTTTTGTTGAATGCCTCTATTGCTCCATTCGATTGAGGGTGATAAGCTGTACTACATCGGTGGTCAATTTTGAACTATTCTGTTAGTGCTTTGATGGTTTTGTTAATAAAGTGTGAAACTTGGTCACTGATTAGGGTTATTGGGCATCCAAATCTGGTAATTATATTTTCATAGATAAATTTAGCAGCTATCTCACTGGAACATGTGTCGACTGGTTCTACTTTTGTCCACTTGGTTACATATTCTACTGCGATTATTATGTATCTTGCACCTATTCTTTTTGCTGGTATTGGGAATGGTCCTATGAAGTCGATGGCCCAAATTTCAAATGTCAAACTTGGGTTTACCGATATCAAGGGCATTTCTATACTAGGTAGAGGTCGACCCAATCGTTCACATTTGTCGCATTGGCTAACAAACTTTTTGCAATACTTGTATAGTGTCAGCCACCATAGCCCTGACTGTTGGATTTTCTTGGCAGTTGTATCTGCTTGAAAATGTCCTCCCGTCGGTCCATAGTATGCTTCGTACATGATATTATCTCTTTCATGTTCTAATACGCATCGTCTGAGGATGCTGTCCAAGCCCATTTTATATAAAAATCCATTTATGAGGCTGTATGGTGCATCCTTCATAGCTAATATTTGTTTCTTTTTCATGCTCATGCCCTTTGGTGCTTGACCATTTTCTACGAATTGAGTGATTTCCTCTAATTCTGTTGGGACTGCTTCTATTTGAAATAAGTGTGCATTTGGTAGGTCGTCTTTGACTCCTGTCGATTCCTCTCCCATGTCGATTCTCAACAAGTGGTTGGGTCTGACATTTAATTTTCCTGGTCTAACAACGACTTCAAATTCAAATTCTTGACATAGTAGTAGCCATCAACAAATTCTTCCATGGTGTAAACTTTTGTTTACAAGGTATTCCAATGCTTGGTGGTCGGTATAGAAGATGAAAGGGTTGGCTAGTAGGTAATTTTGATATTTTTGTAGTGCAAAAACCATTCCTAATGCTTCTCTCTATGTTGTCGAATAGTTTCTTTCTGCCTTGTTTAGTTTTCCACTGCTATAAACTATAGGGTAATCCATTCCATCGGCCCCTGATTGTGTTAATATCGCTCCTATTGCTAGGCCTGATGCATCGATATGTACGTGAAATTTTATTGACCAATTTGGGAACCTTAGGATAGGTGCCTGTACTAGTTTCATTTTTAGTGTTTCAAATGATACGTTACATTCATCTATCCAGTTGAACTCCTAATCTTCCCTTAATAGTTCTTCCAGTGGATAGGTCATATCTGAGTAGTATCCCATAAATTTCCTGTAATATCCTGTATGGCCAAGTAGTACCCTGACTTGTTTTGGGTTCACTGGTGGTTTTAAGTCGAGAATAATCTTTATCTTCACAAAGTCGACCTTGATGCCTTCTTTGCATACAATGTTCCCTAATAGTATCCCTATAGGAGTTAGGAATATGCATTTCCTTATGTTTAGAGATAACTGCATTTGTCGGCATCATTCCAACATGAGCCTTAGCCATTTACACTGATCTTTCAACATAGAGTATATCATCCAATCATTGAAATACACTGCCATTGTTTTGTAGATATATTCTTGAAATGTTCTTACAACAATTCTCGAAAATACTGCAGGTGCGTTTTTGAGACCAAAAGGCATAACTCGGTAGGAAAATGAGTCGAATTCACATACAAATGTTGTCTTTTTGTGATCTTCTTTGGCTATTGGTACCTGGTTGTACCCTGAGAATCTGTCTGTAAACGAGTAGCATTAATGTCCTGCAACTTCATTTAGGATTTCTTCTACATAGGTTCTATTAATGTGACGTTGTTTAATTCTTTGAAGTCGACACAGATCCTTAGCTTTGTCGGGTCGTGTTTCTTTGGTTGTACGACCGTTGGGCTTTTCCATTATGATTGGTCGATAGGGTATATAATTTTTGCTGCAAGCATATTATCGATCTCTTTCTTGACTATCTCTTTATAATTATGAGCTAACTTGTATGGTCTCTTCTTTACATGTCGGGCGTCAGGTTTAATGCCAATCTTCATTTCGCCCATTTCGTGGACTAGACCTTTGAGATATTTGTAGTCTCTAGCAAATACATCCTGGAATTCTTTTAGTAGGTTTACTATTTTGGTCGTTTGTTCTTCGCTCCAGTAATCGCCAATTTTTTCCATTTTTGGTCGATCCTCATTTGATATGTCAAACTCTTTAGTTTTAACTTTGGAATCTAACCATTCTGGTGCTTTAGCTTCATTGATCAGTCGTCTCCCTTCTTTGAATTGTGAGAATGTAGCAGGAAAGTCTGCTGCAGTCATTCGGTCGATATCTTCTTTGTCGGCTGTCTCGACTTTTAAGTACTATGCAAATTGGTTTTGTTGTTTTTGAATGGTATGATTTCCATCGAAATCTTTTTCCTTACAGATTTTCATTTTCCATTTGCATCCTTGTTGATGGTGGTATTATCTTGGTTTGTATGTTATTACATGGCATTGTCGGTCGATCGTAGTTTTGTATCAAAGTGTTGTTCCCGGTTGGTTCTATAAATGCTTTTATTTGTTTTGTATTTTTGACTAACTTTTCATTTTGCGGTATAAAGCTGAAGTCTTTAATGAAGTTCTCTCTAAGTTCATGCCATTGAAATGTTTCGCCTCGTGCTTCTTCCATTTTGTACCATTTGTTTCATAAGTCAGCTAGCGTCTATGGAAACGGGTGTGGCCATGTATGTTCGTCTTTATACCTAAGTCTTTTCCACTCTCTTTCACATGTTCTTATGTGTTGCTCTAGGTCTTGACCTTGGATGAACATAGGTATTTGTGCTTGTTTGGTTATCCTTTTCCCTCCAAATCTTTCTACAAAGTAAGTCGAGGCTGTTGCCCATGTCTGCAATCTTGATTGATGGGTATTCCACCATCTAGCAGCTTGTCCCGTAAAGGTTTCGACTAAGCTTTGTAGTTGGCCATGTTCACCAATGTTTTTAGATACTTGTTCCATATGCATAACTAGTGATTCTCTTTCTTTATATCTTGGGATTTGTATGATGCTTACATTTGTTGGATTTAACGTAGGATATTCCTTGCTTTTCTTTTCGAATATTTTTGGGATGATGGAAACTAAAAAACATTGTTGGACTGGTTTCTTCAGTACTGTCTGAATGGTCTAGCAACCTCTTGCTTGTGTCTCGTAATTTTCGACTTCCCAATCATATAATTATGCATCTAAGTTGTATTCTACTGAATCTTGATTGCTTAAGTGAATCTCGCCATAGACACTAGGTTATATGTAGTCTTCATTATTTTTTATTTGATATAGTTGTCGTATATCGACTTCTTCATCAATAGGTTCTATCCAAGGTTCTCCTTGGGATGGGTGGATAAGTACTATGACTTTCTGTCCATTCCCTTTTAGTTTTATCCTTTCGTTCTCTAAAGATATCGATGCTTTCATTTTTCTTCCCCAAGGTCAACCTACTAAAGCTGGGAAGGAACTAGATCCCTCCTTAGGGTCAATAATTTCAAAGTCGACTTTGGTCGATATTCCTTTTATTGTCGTATCGACATTTCTCCAAACTCCTATGGGTTCGATCAAACCTTGGTCGGCTAATTTGAGGTATATCCCTGACTCGTATAGTTGAGGTCTTCCCAATTGTTCCCAAGTGTCACGATTCATAATATTTACTTGTGATCCGTAGTCGAGCACAACTTGTCAAACATGGTATCCTTCGATTTCTAGGTCGACAAGTGGGTCGGCATCAATTTTGTCCTTTTGGTTTAGATTGCATATATTTTTGGTTCGTTTTTCTGTATTATTATTATGCTTCATATTATACAATAAGTCAATGAATTGAGATACCACTTTATTATCTTGTACTAAACGTATTAATTCTTTAACTGTGTTTTGTCGATCGTCGTCCGCTTCCTCCTATCTAGCAAATTATTTAAATATATTCGTTATGTCATTATACAATTATTTTTGTTTAGTTGGGTTAGGATAATCGTTCTTTTATTTTATTTTGCTTATACGTGGGTTATCACTCCCAATTTTTGTCCCTTGTCGGGTTACTATATGCAGGTTCTTTCTATTGATTACATCATGTTTTTGAACGCAGGACAAGACATTAACATTTTTCTTTTGATTGATTTTGTCAAGCATGGTAGGACAATCCTCTAATGAGTGATTTCCTACACCACAACGAGTACAAAACTTTAAATTGGTTCTGTCCTTGTATGGGCAGTCTGCATATCGATGACCTTCTTTGTAGCATGTAAAGCACTGGATGGGCCGACGTGGTCGATTGTCGCGATTTCCAGAGAATCGACCTCCACATCCTCCATGACGGTTGTCGAACAGGCGCTCATATTGAAGGCCTTCATATCTTTGATTATTCAGCTCGTTTTGATCATTGCTTCGCTGGTTGTTATCGTTGTTTTGCACGACTGCATTCGTCTGGTAGACTGCTTGGTAGTTCTGTCGGTTTTTTAAATTTAGATGGCAGTCAGCTGTTGCGTGACTTTTTACTTCACAGATTGCACACCAAGATGCTTTGCCATTTTTCATGTTATAAGGGCAATCTTTCATTTTGTGTTCTCCATGTTCTTGGCAGATGTCGTAGAAGCATTTTGTCTGAACAAATCGAACGTCCTGTCGACTTATGTCTTGCTGACAATTATCTTTAGTGTGTCCGACCGTTGAGCATTTCATGCAGCAAACATCTTGATTCTTGAGGTTCAACTCTTTCAATGATTTCTGCACGATTTCTAGCTATTCTTCCAGTCTAGTATCTGTGGGATATGCTGGGAAATCTTCATCCATCTCTACTTGCAGAGATTTGGTAAGCGCGTCTTCATACGTTTTAAACGTCTCCAAGATTATGTGCCGCTGGATTTTCTATGATAGACCTGCAAGAAACCACTGAATTAATAGTTGTTCATCAATTACATAGTTCAGTTGGCTGAGGAGGTCTTTCCATCATTTGCCATATTCTCATACATACTCTGCTAGATTTTGGGATGTTGTTTTCAACTTTTTGGCTGCCAGATGTTTTGCGTCTAGAGTTTTAAAGAAAGACAATAATTGTGCTTTAATTTCTGCTTTAGATGCTTGGGGAGTTCTCTCGATATAGGTCATGTACCATGTTAGTGCTCTTTTCCTCAAGGCATCGACGAACTATGCCATCTGTCGATCTTCAGCTGTAACTTGATTTGCCTCCCATGTTGACTCACAGATGAACCAATGCCGTCTAGGATCTTCGTCACCCTCGTATAGAGGGATATGCGCTAATCCATGACCCATGTCGGTATCGTTGTCGCTGTCTTCTCCAGGAGGTGGCAGCGGCTAGGGTGGTGGTGGGGGTAGTGGGATGTTTTGCTTGTCTTGTGCAGAGCTGTTGTCGATGGAACTTTCGATCCCATCAGTCATTTTGTTTGTCGTTTCTTCTTTGACAAGCAGTCGGTTCGGGTCGACTTCTCCTATCGATGTCCAACTGCACTGATTTGTCTGCAGGTCCGACTGTTTTGTAATTTCCAAAGCTGTGTTTGGTAGGGAGGGTGTTCCTTCATGTGTCGAGTAAAGTAAGTGGATACTTCGGTTGGAAGGGTACGCTTGAAGTGTTACCTAATTTCCTTCCTCCAATCGACGGATCACTAGATGATTATCATCATTTACCTCGTCGTTTAGTCGACTCCATATACCAAACTCACCAGCTCTTAGTCTTAGGTCTTCTTCGACAATGGCTTGTATCTTGGTACTCGAATTCGTTGGAGACAAAGATCTTATCTCTTGGGGGATTTCTACTTGGATAGCTTCGCGTTGCTCTATCCACAAGTCTTCTTCCATGGGTGATGCTTCTTCATCCATGCCTTCTTCATGTCGATCATGACCTGACTCTGGTGTATTTTTTTCCTAGTCTGTCACCCTAGTAGTCCTTCCTCTTTGCAGTGCTATAGCCCGTTCTCTTCTCTCTTCCCTTCTTTTCAGCCTCTTCTCTCTTTCTACTTTATGTAAGTCCACCGTACCTTTGTGTGTCACTGTTCGTTCGATTTCCTTTTTAGGTTGACTTTTCATTGTTGATGATGGTATCTTTCCTTTAGTCGACTAGAATCCTCTTCACTTTACCCTGACATATGACCAGCTACCCCCCCATAGCCTACCTGATGCATTAGAAAGCTCAGATACTTTTGTTTACTTGCTTAGGAAATACTCCCACTCCCTTTTGGCAATGAATTTTTCCCACTTTTTCCGTTTCTCCGCCCAGTTAGAATTTAGTGGCGGTTCATGTAGTGATGGACGAGGTTCTACAATATGACCCAGTGCTTTTTCTATTAGGAACTTGAACAACAGGTTTGGTAAGGAGCACAAGAACTGCTCGGTAAGGTCTGTATAGAATCTTTTTTAAACGGTTTCGACCGAAGTTCTTTCTTCTATGGCTTGCTCCTCGCAAAATTCATCTGTGATCTTTTCAAACCACTCCAACAGGTTTGTTCGTCCCCCTCGAATCAGTTTCTCTAGCAGCTCTTGGTCTTTAGTTGCTTCCAGCTTTTTCATCCAGAAGTTTTTTCAAAAGTTGGGGTACCGATTCTACAAACCTCTCATGTGTTTTAGTGAAGAATTTCTCCTTTGTCTAAGCAATGGTTAATCTGTTTCTCCTTGCGTAATTTTGCAAATAATTTGCTATCTTACCCTCCCACCAATTCTTAATCTCATGTTCTGATATCATCTGCTTATAGTCATTATGTTCATATATGTACTACCAGCAACATAACCAATGTTGTAATCTCACAGATCATAGAGGGTTACCAATAATGCACATTGAATCATAAGACATAACAGACACAAGAGACAAGAATATAGATATGGAGAATAATAGATTATATTATAACATGAGGGTCCATACATAATCGAGTTCTCCTCTGGCTCAACAACCTAATATATATGATTTATAAACAGTTACATATAACTACCTATTGGTTCGTTCAACCGATACGACCTTACGTAGCTGACCTAATCTCCAATTAGTCGGCTATTCGACTAGTCGAATCACTGACTAGATCCTCCAACAGTAAGCCATTTTGCGAAGGATTATGAGAATGTTTTTGTGGGAATATATCCTACATTGATGGGAACCTTTAATCTATCCCCACTCGACCTGCATGTAAATGCATCTCCAATACATGCATTATCTATTGTTTCCATGACTTCCATACTTAAGGTGTCTAAGTTTAAGACTTATTTTTGTAATGACCCTTGGAAGTTGCCAACCACTGAAGCTGGTTGAATTTGGATGAACCAATCCTTGTCTACAACTGAGATAGCTTATCAATATATTATTTCAAATGAAGCAAACCATGTTGGTCTACCTTCCGTTCTAGAAGTAGGTGACCAATACTCTATGCATGTTTGTGTTGTTAGTTATTTTCCTTGTCATCACCCCTTAGACATAGTTTTGCCATATAATGAAGCAATTCTTGAGGAAATGTTAGGGGATAGGCCTCGGAAAGATATGGATCAATGCACATCATTCCTTCCAACCAAAAATGACCTAAGGATTGACAGAAAAAAAAAAAAAAAAAAACCCATTAAGCCAGGTCCTATAAAGTGGTATGGGAGTTCTATTGCATCTTCACAAGTTTATGTTGAGGGGAATATGGTGAATATTTCTAAAACTATTCCTATCAATATCTCCAAGACCTGAGGCATTGTTGAAAATGTCTTTATTGGTGTTGATTGTTCACCCTATGAGATTGAAATGATGTATCGAATATTATTTAGAGAATATAAAAATGTTTTATCTTGGTATTATGAGGAAATGTTGGGAATTGATCCATCGATTGTCAAACTTGAGATTAATGCACATCCTAATGCAAAACCTGTTTAGCAAAATCTAAGACCAGTCAGCCCTAAAAAGGTTGTTGTTGTCTAAGTAGAGGTCAATCAGTTACTCTGAGAAAATTTCATCTATCATGTTCCCTTATCTGAATGGGTGTCCAATTTGGTACCTATTGATAAGAAACAAGGTAAAATTCGAGTTTGTATTGATTTTCAGGAACTTAACTTAGCATGTCCTAAGGATAAATTTCCTATGCCATTCATCGATGAAATTATTAATGAATGTGTTGGAAATGATATCTTCTCATTCATGGATGACTTCTCATGATATAATCATATTAAAATACGTCTCAAATATCAACACAAAATTTCTTTTATATGTCCTTGGAGACCTTTGAGTATAGGAAGATTCCATTTGGCTAGAAAAATGTCAGAGCTACCTTTCAACGTGTCATGTCTTACGCTTGTCATGAAATTAAGAAGATTGTAGAAGCCTACTTAGATGATTTGGCCGCCAAGTCTGGGAAGAGAGTGGATCACCCCAAACACTTACAAGCACTCTTTGATAGGTGTCATTGTTATTAGATTCATTTGAATCCTCATAAATGCATCTTTTGTGTTCAATCAGGTCGATTACTAGGCTTCATTGTGTCCAATCATGATATAATGGTAGATCTATTTAAGGAAGGGGCAATAGTGTAGTCGCCTCCCCCACAAAACTTGAATCAACTGCAGAGCCTTCAATGAAAAGCAAACTTGTTACGTGGTTTCGTTGCTAATTACACTGAGTTCACTAAAGATTTAATGTGCTTGCTTAGGAAAGGGGTTCCATTTATATGGGATATAATGCTAAAAAATCTTTCGATGCATTAAAAAAGGATTTAATTGCTTCCCCACTATTGAGACTTCCCGATTTCAATGGATATTTCCTTCCATATTTAGCACATTTTGAATCTACCATAGGTATGGTTTTGGTTTAGGAGGGTGATCCTACCATGAACATATCATCTATTAATTGAGCAAGAATCTTGTTGGCCCTAAGTTAAGGTACTCGCATGTTGAAAAGCTTGCACTCATTGTTGTTCATGTAGTTCAACAACTTCGACATTACATTCTGCTTAGGCGAACAACTGTCATAGTTGATGCCAATCCATTCCAGCATATCTTGTCTTGATGGATCATAAGATGCAAGTATAATAGGTGGATTTCCATCCTTCAAGAATTTTATATAGGATTTGCATTTGCAAAATCAAAGAAAACATAGGCCTTTGCCGAGCTGATGTCAGAGTTTTCTCGAGAGGATGAGGGGTATATTGAAAATCCATCGTTAATTCATGAACATATATTCCTCATCAAGTCATAGAACCTTTGGTATAGCAATATTTTAGTTTGCATGCAAACCCAAAGGGTCCCATCTCAATCTATTCATCAACAAATGTATAATACATTATCATTAGTAATACCTTATATTGTCGAGATGTTGCTACTACTCAGATCTTGCTTAGTTCATGACAAAGATGAGAAGGTTTTGAATGATTTCCACGGTGGATCATATCCTATGGAGGTCATTAATCCAAGCTTGCTACAACCCAAAATATTTTGCATGTTGGACACTTCTGGCCTTCAATGTTCAAGGATTGCATTAAATCTATTAAGAAGTGTCATCTATGTCAAACATTTAAGAAAAATATGCACGCTCATATGGATCTTTACCTAGTTATCAATGTTGGTTCATTCACCAAGTGGGGGATTGATTTTACAACTTGTAATCCATCATTGACTAGCGATCATAAATACATTATTGTGTCATAGACTACTCCACCCAATGGTTAGAGGCCATGCCTACCTTTCGTTGCGATGGTGAAAATGCCACACACTTCGTTTCTAATCAAATCATTGCTCGTTTTGGTATGCCAAGAGAGATTGCTGCTGATAATGACACTCACTTTCAAAATAAGATGATGGCAAACCTTGATAGAGAAACTTAGTTTTTGTCAATATTTCTCTTCACCACATTATCATAAGGGAAACATACAAATAAAAGCTGACAATAAGTCTTTGGAAACCATGTTGCAAAGGACGGTGAATAAGCATAGGTCCAATTGGTGTATCATGCTTTATCCAACTATGTGGGAATACCAAAATTCTGTCAAGGCTACAACAGAATTCAGTCCCTTCCAACTTGTTCATGGAGTTGAAGGAATGTTACCCATTGAGTGTGAAATTCCATCTTTGAAGCTAGGCATTGAACTCCTACCAGACACCAACAAGCTTGAAAACCACTTGTTATATCTGGAGCAGTTCAATAAACATAAGAGGGATGCTCAACTGTTATTGAAGAAAACAAAAAACGTGTTAAATCCCAACATGATAAGTCCTCTCGTGGATATTCTTAGAGGGAGATCTAGTGTTAGTCTAAGACCATTAACACAATGAGTTAGGGTCTCGAGAATTCACTTCTATGAGGGTTGGTCTATATATAGTTCGAAAAGTCCTCGGTAAGGGGGGCGATGAGCTAGAAGATTTTGATGGAAATATCTCGAGGTAGAAATGGAATCTATCTAAAGAGGTACTTTGCATACTCTTTGGGTCTAGGCAAGTCTCTCTTGTAATTATTGTACTGTAGATAGTTTAGCTTGTTTTATACTTTTAATGTTCGACTAGTGTTGGATTTTTTCTTATTACGCTTTATGCTTGTTGTCGCACTCAGAACATTGCTTCCGCAGCTTGGGTGATATATGACCATGTTGGCCAACATTAAGTTCATGTGAAGTGTCTCTCGGCCCAACCACTAATAATATCACATAATATAGTGCCATGATCGAGTTGATGTTGGGAGCTATCTCTATTGGTATCCAACATTTAACTATCTATCTAGATTCATAGTTGGTAGTGTCTCAACTAAACAATATGTATTGTGTTTGTTGTCCTGTATTGTTGCATAAATTTTTTAAGGGTTCGCTTGTTATAACACCATTTTGATTTCATTACGTGTCCCTAGAAGATGTAATAATCTAACTGATATGTTGACTAATTACATATTAGATAGACATCCATGTCATAATTGAAAGAAAGCACACACATAAAGCATACATAAGCATTGCACAAAATGTAAATATAGCCAGTAAAAGTCGTCATCCATGGATCTAAGAGTAGATCAAAAGTGCAAAACTATGTGAGTTTAGTTCAAAAAATATATGAGTTCCACATCAGCAATGTGACTCATCGTTAAAAAAGGGGGCATATCCCTCAAAAGATACAAGTACATATCTGGTAGATACAAAAAAACTTTCATAAGAGACTATAGTCAATCCAATGTAGTTGTGGACGCCTCAGGGTAGCATAACAAACAAGTATATACCCACCTCATTAATCTTATCCAGCTAGCAAGTACTCTTACCACCTATCGTTGCATAGCCTTGGGAATTCGGTTAATCTTGAAGGTGGGTATCCCCTTGGTAAGTCTAGTCAAGTTCTGCTCTATTGTAGTTAAGGTGACTATTGTTCCCTCCTATGGTAATGGCTCACAGTTACATAGTAGAGGGTACCCAACAGGTCTCACTTGTGAAATGTCTACATCATGGTTCAATTTTGGTCTTAGCTCCCATGCGTCATTTTTTATTATTATTTAAAAAAACCTAAAAATGAAATATAATAAGAAAAAATTTACTCACCCATTTTCCCCCATGCACCTCCAAGAGGAGGTACAAGGTTTGGGTCTTATCAGAAATCGAGTCTTGCATATGAGAACTCCTACACACCTAATACATGTCATCCCCACCATGCATGCCACTCATTGCCAAAAATGTTGCTGGCTAACCCTCCTCCTAGTTGGTAAAGTAAACCTGCCCATTGAGCCATCCTATGCTCCATGGGATCTATGGGTGGTAGAGAAACTTGTGGGCTCATTGTCGAAAGCATCTCGAAAAAAAGGATACTAGCATGCTTCCGTACCCAAAGTTTTTGAGTTTCCTTGTTCTACAATATGTCAATTGGCTTTTTGGATTGGTCAATAAGCAAGTACTCCAGAAAAATAGAGTCCCTTCTAGAACCTCTATCCCCACTTGTATAAAGTCCCTTGAGGCTAAATGCAATGTTGTTGATCCATCCACCCTTTTTATCATGGCGACTACTACCTTTAGTCGAAACCTAGAGATAATGTTGATACAAATATGGCTTCCTGTTTTTTTGGTCCCTGGCACACAATAAGTGTTGATGTATTCTTGCACTGATAAGACAACTCCACACCCTTAGAGGTTTATTTTTTGTCTTCTCCACGAAAGAATGGTAAAAAAATAGATGTCCTCAACCGTTATTTCAAGGACTTTACCCTCGATCATGAAGGCTCCGACTGGTCTAGATCCCGATAATAGATGAGAGTTTATAATAGGACCCTTTGGACCCTCATATTGGACACTCAAAAAAGCTTTAGTAAATGCAACAACGTAAGATATTTAATGTTAATGGGTCCCCAAATACATCTTGATCCATTTCTTCATGCTCACGTTCCCTCCAGATGATGGGCAATCTTCATTAGTTAAACCACAATTTTTTTAGAAGCTACTCTGTAAATCGTTGTCAAATTTATCCATATTTGCAAATTAATCGCTAACAATGTGCTCTACAATAGTGATTTTCTAGCAAAATCGCTACTCGATTTTGCATTACCAGGGATTACGCCGTAATTTTTTTAGAGTGGGGCAGTGTTATAAAAATTGTCACTAAAAGTATGAAATGAAACCATGAAATTGTAAGTTTAAGGTTGTAGAACCTTCCGGGAGGCAGTAGAAGTCAATTTGATGGCTTGTGCACTTGGAATCCAACGTTCAAACTGCTAGGAATCATTGCTCTTCAATTGGGTAAAAACACAATGAAATGAAATTTCACTCTTTTATTTCATAAATATGTTTTTAATGTTTTATTTTATACTCACTTTGTATAGTTTTTCAGCTTTATTTTTATGTTTTGGACCCATACCAATACAATTTTCCCTAGTACTTGACTTTTTCTTCAGTATGTGGTCTTTTACAGGTTTGTTTTTTAGCTTTGGTATTTAGGTTAGGTTTTCCCTATTATGCATTCTTCCATATAGCCTTTATGCCCTCGTCAACCTTAGATCACATTTCATGGACTGCGACATTAGCCATCTTTTTCAAAGTAAGTAGGTGTTCTTTTGTGAATAGATCCTACCCCACATGGGACACCCTAGTTAGCATCCTTCGTTCCGGTTTGGTGCCCATACTGCGTCTTTCATTGGCTCATGAACCTTCATAGTTATGTCATGACTTTGAAGAGAACCCACATCTCTTTCTCTCGTCCTTCTGGCCAACTCCTACAAGGCTCCCCCTTTATGATCATTATTCCATCCCTCCTTCGAGCTCATTAAAAACAGAAGGAGACCTTGAGTGGAATTTTCTCGTCTCCTTAAAATTCCACGAAAAATATATATATGGAGTTTTTTTTAGTTTTTTAGATTCCTTGAAACTGAAAACATCGGCGGGCACCAACTGGACTAGGTTTGANGTCTCCTTAAAATTCCACGAAAAATATATATATGGAGTTTTTTTTAGTTTTTTAGATTCCTTGAAACTGAAAACATCGGCGGGCACCAACTGGACTAGGGTTGATAAAAATCCATGTGATAGTAGTAATGGAGTATTCTTTAAGTTTTTGAGATTCCTTAAAATTGAAAACACTAGCGAGCATTAACTAACCTGGGCTTAACAAAAATCCACAAGTACAGTAACCTATCGAGCATACTTCTATATTTTTTTCGATCTTGTTAAAAAATGAAGAAGGTACTTAAAAAGATAAAAAGAGGGAAGGGAAAGATCTCTAATGTTTGCTTATTAAAGGTAGCTAGTCATGTTCTCCTTGAACTAAGTGCTAGTTTTGAGTCTATCGACAAGTTGGGTTATAGAATTTTAACATAGGATTTGAACCTTGATTATAGAGTTTAGGAATCCTCCAATTGGTTACTCTTGGACAATCATATGTGAATCATATGGAGAATATGACAATATCTCCTAGATTGCATATTTACATCATTATTACTTTGTGTCGAAAGCTTCCCAAGTCACTTTTGTGTTGTGCTCGATGTTCAAGGATGTGTTGGCCCTTCTACAGTTTCCTTGACCTCATGTGTCAACCATTCCCTGGTGTTAGTCCATTTCATCATGTATTCAGTGGTTCGTTATGCAAAAACTTTGTCCCAGTCTTCTACTAAGTCAAATCAATCCATAATTTCTCCTCGTGTTGTATGATGGGGGATGCCTTAATGCCTCCCTTTCAACGAGTCTCTTCTCACTAACTTCAATTCATCTTGCTTTAGGAATGCAACCTACAATTTAATCGCTCATTGCATGTGGATTTCCAATGATTTCAATAAAAAGATGAAATTGCATGCTTAAACATATTTTCCTGAGATTTAATCCCATTATGCTCATGATTTAAGATCAATTTCCTCCAAAAAATATGAAAAATAAAATATATTTTGAAAAAAGAGGAGTTAGGGTGGTTTTGGTAACTACCTCCTCAGTTACAAATTCCTCTTCTATGATGGAAATTGTCTTCATCAAATATAAAAAGAAGAGATTTAGTCCATTTGGGTGAGATTTTTTCCATAGCAAGGTTACGCTGGAGGATTTTTCCCATCACTTATTCCAATTCCCTTCTTATTGTTAATCATCACTTGGTCTTGTATCCCTATATGCCGAGACTAATGCCCTCGAATAGTTTCAACCTTTGTGCATGTGAAGATTTGGTGGGATTTGTGGAGAACTTGATCACGAGAGAATTTGAGATCAATTTTTGACAAGGTGTCGAGCATAATATGGTATAGATTGTACTATTTGTTGTTTTTTAAGATAAATTGGACATCTTTCCCTTCCCAATTTATTGTCTCATATTTGTCTTATTTATTGATGTTCATTCAGTTAACTAGTTTTTAAATATATAGGTTATATTTGAATTTCATTGTTATTTTGTAGCCAATATCTTTGAGGAGATTGTGTATTTGATTTGCAGGTCTTTGGATTGAATCTTTGAAGCAAATATCAGGAGCAAAGAAATCTAGGACCAACCTTTCTAAACTTGGTACATGAGTTTTCTTCCCTTTGAACTCTTGAAGTATATTTGCTTGATCTTTTACTGTAATTAGGATCATAGATTGCTTGCCACTAAGCCTTAGGTATCCATTTTATTCAAACCCAGTATGTTGGTGATAACCCCGACCATGTGGTTATAATCCTTAACAACATATTTTTTTTTAATTGGTGATTTTGATGTATTGATTTGGAAGTCCAATTAGGATGTCTAGCGATAGGATGGAACTTATGTTTGAATTATTGAACCGTTGATCTAAAGGCAATGAGTGCAATTGAAATGTATAATTGTGCAGTGGAATGGAATGAACAATGTACACTGAACATGACAAATTTAAGAGAAAACTGATAAAAATTTATCAGTAAATTACAACATTAATCTTCAATAATTCCAACAATATACAACAGTGTTACAATAAGGAGAATTCAAATCATGTGGATAAGATTCGAATCTAGCAACTCAATCCTATCTGACTGGCTAACTAGAAGTGTCTAAATCACTATCAGAGACCACTAGTCTAACTCCACATGTCTAATTCAGTCTACCAATCAATTAAACTAGTTAAACTAATGAGGTAGGTGAGAAATGATGCATACTCCCATGTAGCCATGCAAGACTGGAGCTAACTCAACTGAAAGAAATCTAACTAAATGTAAATGGATATTAACTTATCATAACTACCTACCAACTACAACCAACTAATGGAGGTTGTCAGTGGCACTCAGAGTGGCTCCTAATGTGTAGGGATTGGAATCAGTGGCACCAAATTGCACACCGGTGGCACTAATAGCACCAGTGGCGCCAAACTCTAGAAAATGAATCCTAAGCTAGGCAATGTAACACCCCAGTTTTGACCCCGTTTGCATTAAATGTATATGATTTATATATTGTAATTAATCATGGTGTCGAGCTATAGGCAAAATCACCATCATCAATTTAACGTTATATGTTCGGCGATTAAAATCGATGCCAATGGTATTTTGTGCTAGTCAGGCACATTGTAATTTGGACATCATGTAAATATGCATTTTAATTAAAAATACCCACAACCAGCTATGTCAATGCAACAATAATGAGAAGGGGCATGATTTCCTAAGGATAATGGGGGAAATATTCAAACCTTTGGGCCAATGGGGAAAATCCAAATGTCAGAGGGAGAACCCATCAAACTATCAACTACCTTTCTTGTCTCATTCACCCAATTATTTATTACTGCCATAAATTGGTTGGGTTGGTTATTGCATGGGATGGGCAAGGTATAACAAACCAAATTCGAGTTGGAGAAGCCATGAATTTTTGGGAAATGCATTTTGACTCCTTGGGCAAGCAAAAACCCAAAAACGTAGGCCATTCTACCATGCTTTTAGGTTGGCATGTTTTCCTCACCATTTTTTCCTTCACGTGAGCTCTCTTGTGCATTCAGAAATTCCTATGCGTGAAATCATTCACGTTTTTTATTGTTACCTCACTTTGCTCAGGTTGAGAAATCAATTTTGGTGATTATCGGTGGTTGAGTTTCCTTCCCCACGTTTTGCTGCGTTTTTCTCCATTGTTTCCAAGCTGGAAATCATTTTTCTAGAAATTCCCAATGAGTGGGAGAGGAGACCCACGATTTTGGGTGTTATTGAGCCCATTTTGGCCACGATAGGGCCAAAACGTCTATGGAAATCAAATTGTTGCTAAAGGGCCATTTTTTCCCATCTTGGAAATTTGTTTTGTTGCCGGAACTGTTTTTTCTCCAACCCATAAATCGTATTGTGTTGTGGGTGCATATTTTGGCTTTGGCCTGAATTGAATTGGGAGTGGAAATGGGGTCTGAGCCTGCTTGAAAAACCTAGTGTGTGCAGGAGCCTCACAGACAGAGCTAGAGGGTTGACTTTCTTCTCTGCACCCCCTGAATAGCATTGGAAGGGAGGACATAGCTCGAGGGATTGTACAACGGAGAAGGGGATGCTTCCTTGTGTTGGGTGTGTGTGGATGTTTTAGAAGCCAGGCTAGTTCTGGTGCAGGTGTCCATAGCTCTTGGATTGAGCTCTCTATCTTAACGGTCAGCCTTTCCAGCTCCCGATAGCCTGATAAACCCAACTATGTTGGCTTGGCTGAGTTGTGTATCCTTGGTTACATGTGAGCTTGCTAGTTTCCCCTTATTCCTTGTGGGATCATGCCCAGCTCGAGGGTGGCAGTGTTGCTGAGTGATTGATGAGCACACTGGCCTATGGTTGGGTGGAATGTTGCAGCGACGTAGATGGTTGTGGGTCAAGCTTCTGTTAAAGATAAGTATCTTCTTGTGCTTAAACCTTTGCAATTGTGTTGTTTTATAAATGAACATGATGAAATTTTAATTGTGAATGTGTTTTCTTCCACTGTTTGATAATCATTTACGCATCTGTATATGCTTGTATTTCATTGCATTTTTATTTTATGTTCATGGGGCTTAGTTTGCCCAACTTCATAGCAGTTAGTCACGTCCTCTTCACCGGTTAGAGTGGTGGGGACGTGACAGGAAAGAATGATCTAATGGACTATATATGGACAAGGGAGGATTATATAATACTAACACCGCCCCTTAATCCTAACTTGGACAACTTACGCCCTGGAAACAAGGTCAAAAGTCACCCATTACAATCTAAAAGAATTAAAAGTTACTTAATAAACCGAGGAAAATGAGGAAAACCACATGGGACCCCCCCATCGCCTCCCCCCCCCCTCAAAATAAGCAGGAACATGAAATACAAGCTATTCTTAGGATAAAAATATTCCTCTTTGGGAAATAACTTGCAAAAACTCTACTGTGTAGCAGCATGGTTCTTCTGTGCAGCAGCATCCGGAAGCTGTGCATGTGAACCTCTCAATGTTCTTCTAATCTGATGGATGTTGTATCTGTTTCTTCTTTCTGGAGGAGGAAAGGAATCATCAATTTTCTTCTTCTGCAGGCCAAATGGTTGATCATTTGCTGTCATCAAGTAGCACTTTCCTGGAACCTTGTTGCACCACTCTCTAGAGAGAGAATCTGTGTGAGAGAGAGCAACATGCTCGTTCTTATAATGGTACTTTGTTCTCCTTCTGTCTTCTGGATTCCCATCTCCATCCCCAGCCGCTTCAATGAGATTTTGGGCCCATCTAGGCTTAGTCCTTTGATTTGGAATGGAAGTTGGATCTGGATTTGATCTTCATGAGGTACAACCTCAATATCTAGATCATGTTGATCTTGTTCCTCTTCATCTGAATATGAAACATGTGACCAAAACATCATCATCAAAAGGTAGTGGAAGAGTGGTTATACTTTCTTGTGTTTCAGGTGGTGGTAGATCAAACAACCGATCTTCTTCAAACTGAACACTATGCTCATTGAAGCATTTCCTAGTTGCAAGTTACATCAAATTATATGCTTTTGCATTCTCTGCATATCCCAACAATATGCATTTGCTACTATGGGCTTGGAAGGCCTTTCTCTTATCAATGGGTATTCTAGCCCAAGCTTTGGAACCAAAAACTCTCAAGTGAGAGACATTGGGCTTATGCCCATGCACTGCTTCGAATGGAGTGGCCCCAACCACTAATTTACGAGGCACTCTATTTTGTATTTATGAAGCACAGTTTACAGCTTCTTCCTAGAGAGAAGGAGGAAGATTCTTGGCTTGGAGAAGACAGGTTTCCATCTCCTTTAATGATCTATTTTTCCTCTCAGCCACACCATTCTGCTGTGGTGTGTATGGAACTGAGTGTTCCATTCGAATCCCCTCTGATTCACAATAATGCTGAAAATATCTTTTAATGTATTCACCTCCATTATCTAATCTTATGGAATTGATCTTTTTCCTGAAACTATTCTCAATCAAAGCTTTAAAAACTTCAAAAATTCCAAATACTTCTGATTTATGTTTCATGAAATATACCCAACATAACCTAGAACAATCATCAATAAAAATAAGGAAATACCTGCAACCATTAATTGATGTTGTACGCATTGGTCCTGACTCATCACTGTGTATCAAATCAAGTGTAGAGACAGCCCTAGTTGCCTTCCCAACTTCATACCTCTTCTCTCGATGCTTACCTACCAAGCAACCAAGACTACTCCATCTGATGTTTGGATGCGAGGAAAGCCTTTAACCATTTTGTCATTGTGGATTTGTTGGAGATATTTGAAATTGAGATGCCCAAATCTCTCATGCCATATCTTGTTGGTGTTGTTAGAATGAGTCAATAGAGTTGTCGGATGCGAAACACGCAAAAAATGAGAGAATTCATAAGCCTTTGAGGCATGGTTAACAAACCCTTTCACTATGATATTTCCAGTAGCTTTTTCTGTGATTTCAACTAATTGATAGTCAAATGTAACTCTCTTGGGAGTTCCCATATGGGTCATCTGATAAACAAACAACAAATTAGCTGCAAGAGAGGGCACATAGAGAACATTCTTGAACTCACCATGTTGGATTTTAACTGAACCTCTTCCTACTGCTGGAAATTGGGAGTCATCTCCCATGTGAATGCTAGGTCATCCTGATAGAATGGGAGTGGAGAAAGATTCCTTGGAGGCAACCATGTGGTTGGATGCTCCAGAATCTATCAAGTAAGATTTCAGCTGAGTAAGGCTTGCCTTCAAGGCATGGCATCTCTCATGATCTTATGTTGGTGGTCAAGCATTAGACTTATTTGCTCCTTGTGGAAGGGAAATATTGTTTTGTTCAAGGAGGGCTGGCAGTCAGTCGATGTAATTCTTCATGCACTGGCTTTCAGGATGAAAGCCTCACATACAATATGGAAATCTAGCCTTTTCAAACTTTTTCTTTTTCTTGCAGCCCGAGGCTCCTTCAGAAGATCTCTGATTCTCTTTTGGCTTTGAATCAGATGCTTTGGGATCCTTCCCCTTGTGCTTCCCTTTGGCTTGTGCATTGGTAGAGTCTGACATCAGAAGAGCTTGGTTCTTGGAGGTTTGTAACACTCCCATTTCAACAAACTTATCCTGCTCCTATATTAAGGACTCAATAAACATGTTTAGAGAAGGAAAGATCTTCGGAATGGAAGGTAGAAACAAAGACAGAGTACTCAGAACCAATTTTGTTGAGCAAAGACATCACAAGCTGCTCATCTTTCCTCTCTATTCTGTATTACTTACATTGCAGTGCTAGAGATTTGAATTTTGTGAAAAACTGCTGGATAGTTTCGAAACTCCTGGGTTGCAATGCAATGAGCTCATTCCCCAGTATGTTCCCTCGAAGCTCATCTTGTTTTCCAAACAAGAATTCAAGATTTTCCCAAGCTTCTTTCGGAGTCTTCAATCCCTCAAGGTGAAAGAGAAGATCCCAGAAGATGTGAGTGCATAGGAACCCAAGGCTTCATCCAACTGATTCAATAACTTATTTTTCTCATAGGGTGATGATGCTCTGTCTCTCTACCCATAGTCATCCTAAACATGCTAAGCTTGAGCAAGGAGACCTGCATATCTACCCTCCAATCAACATAGTTGAAGGGTGTAAGGATCAGAGATACAAGAGCTCTAGAATCCATCAATTTTCCTGCTGACCAGACAATTCTTCAACAAGCTACGTAGGTACCTGCAAGTATCACTACAAAAACCACAATCAATTCACAATCATGTTAGTTTCAATCCTTCCACCTCGACATGTACGCTTTCTCAAGGTTCGTCACACTTGCAGAGACTTCTCTAGACGAATCCAGAGTTAGCAAGGCACATATTGTAGGAATTACGTGGAAAACTAGTTGCTTTTGGTGTACAATGGAGGTTGGACATACTTGCTGCTATCCTGAACAAGGCTTTGATACCATGTTTGAATTATTGAACCATTGATCTACAGGAAATGAGTGCAATTGAAAGGTATAATTGTGCTGTGGAATGGAATGAATAATGTACACTAAACAAGACAAAATTCGGAGAAAACTGATAAGAATTGATCAATAAATTACAACATTAATCTTCAATAATTCCAACAGTATACAATAGTGTTACAATAAGGAGAATTTGAATCATGTGGATAATATTTGAATCTACCAACTCAATCCTGAATAACTGGCTAACTAGAAGTGTCTAAATCACTGTCAGAGACCACTAGTCTAACTCCACATGTATAATCCAGTCCATCAATCACTTAACTAGTTAAACTGATGAGGTAGGTGAGAAATGGCGCCTACTCCCATGCATCAATGCAAGATTGGGGATAACTCAACTGAAAGACATCTAACTGAATGTAACTGGATCTTAACTTAGCATAATTACCTACTAACTACAACCAACTGATGGAGGTTGTCAGTGGCACTCGGAGAGGCTCCTAAAGTGTAGGGATTGGCACAAGTTGCACCAAATGGCACACTGGTGGCACCAATGGCACTTGGTGGCACCAATGGCACTAGTTGCACCAGTGGCACCAATATCATGGTATTACCAAACTCTAGAAAATGGCTCCTAAGTTAGGAAAGATGGTCTAATAGACTATATATGGACAAGGGAGGATTATATAATCCTAACAACTTAAGCATTTATATCATTTCTACTTGGATCATTCGACCTATAGGAATCATCTTGGAAGACATATCTAATGATCTTAGATAGATCTTTAATTTTGTAATTTGCATGGTATGTATGGGGACCAAAAACCTTACCGAGATATGTTTTATGTCCAACATATTATGTTTGGAGACAACCTTATTATAGGAGGGGATCTAAATCTAGCTATTAATGCTAGGGATGTTTGGGAAGAAAATGATAGGTTTGATCCCATATCTGACTATTTCATCAACCTATTTGAGGAGCTCAAACTAGTGGAAGTGGAGTCTATGAGTATTTTCCCATGCGGCAAAATTTTAGAAAAGGCGACGACAAAATATTAAAAAGATTGGACAAATTCCTTGTTGCTGGGAAAGTTTTGGCCAAGGGTGGTTGTTACAAGTCTTGTGTAGTGTTGGATGTATCTTTATGAAAGTTCACCATCCTATTTCTTCTATAATAAACAAACCAAAAGCCTCTTGCTCCCTTCAAATTCAATCATACGTGGATCAAATATAACACATTAATCTCTCTTATCCTTAACAATTGGAAGGCTTATGATGCTAACTCTAGCAAGTCTTCAATGTTTTAGTTTGCAACCAGTATGAAACTGGTCAAGAAACTCAGAGTTGAATGCTTGAAAAACCATCTAAGGAAGTTTAGAAGGAACTAATAGAGGTGAAAAAATATATAGTAGGTTTGTTTAACTCAAAATCCTCAAATTCTTTTTTCTAGATGAGGATCTCCTCTCTTTGAGATTGTTGGAAGGTAGGAAATAAAAGCTATTTTGGATAATGAGGATGTTAGGAGATGAATTCAACAGATCTCCAATATAATTCTTGTAGAGTTCTCCAAGGCAATAATTTCTATACCCTTGCAATATATTTAAGTTCCTTCTAGAACCCTCATATGTATTATATAAAAGGGAAGCGACCCCTCGCATTGTGACACAACAGAAGAAACCATAGGCCTTTTCCAAGTAATAATAAAATATCAAAGCTACCATTGCCTTGTGGTTTGACATTTACATAAGAGGGTTTCCATGTAAATCTTTGTGTTCTATTATTATTGTTATTTGCTTAAGTTATTATATATTTTTAGAAAAGAAGAAACTAAATGGATTATGAAAACCATGGCTATTTAGCTCGAGGAAAG
>LPNX011050659.1:94777-161229 GCA_001517045.1 Pseudotsuga menziesii | reverse complement strand
GGCTCAAATGGTAGATGGAAGGGGGTTGGATAAAATTTATGATGAAGATAGGGGTAGTAATGGGGGAGGTTGGCAAACATGGAGATAAAAGGGAGAAAGGATGGAGGAGAAAAGGGGGATCCTTACCTTAGTTTTTTTTTGAGAAGTTTGGGAGAGAAAGCTGGAAAGAAGGGTTTCTTGTTGGAGATTTTGAGGGGATACAACAGCTGAGGCCTTGTACTCGGTTTGGGCTCGGGGGTCCAAAGGGGTGTACCTTTGGAGCTGGGTGGTCGGCGAGACCTCGCCGGTTGGCAGGGTGGCAAAACTGGTTTGGGCTGGTTGAGTTTCGGAGCTTGGGAAGGACTTTTGGCTGTAGGGAAAAGCAAGGAGAAACGACAAGCAAGGACAGCAACAACGGTGGATCTACTAGCTATCTACAGGTATTTTCCAGCAATATTATGGCCAATTTTGTTTATTAAATTTTAAAAGTTTATATGGTAAATTCTGTTTATTAAATTTTGAAAGTTTATATGCTGTGATCAAGTAGATAAAATAGAATTATAGATTTAAAACTATATATATATAGTGAATTTTTTTGACTGTAATTAAAACTAAAGGAGACCCAGTAGGGGGCTCTACAAGGGACAACAACCTCAAGTTTTTTCACAAATACAGGAGAAGCATAAACACTATATGGGAAATAAAACTAGCATATGGCACAAAGGTGAACTCTTTCAAGGATATTACTAAGATGTGTCCATAACACTTCCAATCCCTCTTTAAAGAGCCTACCATCAACAACATTAAAACTGTGATGAAAGTAATTAGAATCTTCCACATATGATTTCATCAAGAAATGAATGCAACCCTTATGGTTGGAGTGATAAATGATGAACTAAAGATATTCTTACATCCATTCAAACATGCAAAAAGTCCTAGACCCAATGGATGGATAGTGGAGTTTTACATTTTTTTTTACTTTCTTGAGAAATATATGCTCATAATTGTTGAAGAGTCTAGGCTCTTAGGAAATGGGATGGGTGCTTTGAATTCGACCTTTATTGCTCTCATCGCTAAAAATAATGATTCTCTCACATTTAAAGAATATGCCTATCTGCCTATGCAACCTTGTGTTCCAAACCATTGCCAAAGTCATTGCCACCAGATTGAAGGGTATGCTTTCCAACTTTATTTCACTAGAGTAGTTTGGGCTTTTGTTGAATAGGCAGATCCATGATGATATGGCTACAACAAAATTTCCTATTGCAGTCATGAAAATTGAATTATCCAAGGAATTTGACAAGGTCCACTAGCTCTATCTTAGATTGGTGCTCCTACATATGGGGATGAATTTTCAAACTGGCAATTGGATCCTAGGGTATGTTTCCTTTTCCTCCTTTATAGTGCTAGTTAATGACTCTCCCTTGGGATTCTTCAATTCCTCTTGGGGCCTAAGACAAAGTTTCCCTTTGTCTCCCTTATTATTTCTTATAATGGTTGAAGGTCTCAGTAGATTGATTTTAGAGGCCAAGAGAGACGGGACAGTTAAATGAGGTAGGGTTTGGTGGATCTATTTCTATCTCCCACCTATTCTTTGTTGATGACAAAAAATTTTCGCAAGGCTCCTTGAGGAAGATAACCCAATTCACATTATTGGTAAATTCCTTTTATGGAACTACAATAATGGAAGTCAACATAAAAAGAAAATATTGTATGCTCTTTAATAAAATTGATGTAGAAATGCAAAGATAATTTTCACAAATATTGCCTTTGTCTTCATGCTCATTAGACCATGGGTTAAAATATCTTAGTTCCCATTTAAATCCCAATAACTATCACTATGCAGATTGGATATGGTTGTATAAAATATAGAAGCTAATGTCTCTCGCGGGTGTAATAGATGGCTCTCAAGAGGTGGCAATTGGTGTTGGTTAAGAAAATCCTTAAAAGTATCCCTATCTATAGGGTTTCAATTTCTCATAACCCAAACGGAATTTTGAATAAGAACGGAAATAAGTGCTTTAAATTTCTTTAGATAGCCAAGAGTGAAATGTAAGGCATGCCCCTGATAAAATGGTCCAAGCTTGTTAGGCCTAGGAATTCTGGGGGTCAAGGCCTAATAAACATTTATGTTTTCAACCAAACCTTGGATGCAAAAAGGCCTTTAGAGGCTTATCTTCACTAAAATTTATGGGGTCAAGTTACAAAAGAGAAATATTTTCAAGGAAATGATGATGAAGACTGGCTTATATTGCCACAAAAATCACTCAAGAGTGCCTTAATAGTGTGGAAAGGACTATTAAAAGGTCTTCCCATCCTTAGCCCGTAAAGAGATTGATTGGTTGGAAGAGGTGATAGGGTTAAGCTAGGCGAGGATCCTTGGTTAGGATGCACATGCCCCTTCGAACTATCCCCTCTTTATTTGAAGACATTTTGGATTAGTCACCCTCACTAATGCTTCTAAGTAAATGAGGTTAGGGGATTGGTTTCAAGACTGGCTATCAACTAAAGATCTAAATATCCAAGGAAATCTTACTGAAAAATGATCCCTCTACAATTATAAGCTCTAACATAGTGATATAGTTCTACAAGACCAAGAAGATGAATTGAGATGGTAAAATATCAAAATTTGTAGGATCCTTACTACCAAATTGGGTTATGAAGCATAGATGGAAATTGTGTTGAAGGAAGGTCTAGGTCTTGGTAAGGATTGGTGTTTTTTATTAATATGAAAAAATGGAAATCCTATTAAAATAAGGCTCTTCCTATGACTAACCCTCTTTAGTAAAGTCCTCACTTGGGACAATGCACAAAAAGGAGCTAGAATGGTCGTAATAGGTGTGTCTTATGTAAACAAGACAATGAATTAGTGGATCACCTCTTTGTAAAATGTACCTTCTCTCAATACACATGGAAAGAGATCTTACATGCCCTCAAATGCCCTATTGATTGGAATCATGGAATGTTATTGGACTCTTACCAATCATGGTTTTTTGAGAAGTTGTACTATAATACAAAGCTTTACGTTGTTATGTTCTATGGCATGTCTGGTTATCACGAAACAAGATGCTATTTTAGGATGCTTCCTTATCTATTGCAATAATGGCTCACTCCATCAAACAATCTAATAGAGAATGTTGGAAACTTCATTCTCTAATAGTTCCCAAAGTTTTAAAATAATTGTAATAAATTCTTCCATTTCTTGGAATTATTCGATGTGGACTATCGAGGAGCTCTAGCTATTTGCTGGCCTGGGGAACTTATCCACCTTTCTCCCTTACATAACATTTCTATTAAATTAGGGTTAGGTCCCATAACTAACAATAGAGCATAACTTCTTGTTCTTTGGATTATTCTCCAAAATTACCTACATAAATAGGTCATAGGAAACTTCAAGTGTCGAGGGATTCCAACCTACTGGGAAATTAACAAGAACTAGATGACCAATATAGCTCATGTTCCTATTATATAGAGATTACTAGACTTGAAGTCTTAGTTTGATTTTATCTCCTTTACTCATATCTACATAAATTTCAACTCCAAAGAGTCCTCCTTTTCAAAAGCTGCTTTGTCTCAACAGATGAGACACTTACTCTCTCAAGAAAACATGGGTGTTGACTTCTGGTCTAAAAATATTTTTTTAGTTCTATGAGGTGACTGTGTCCATATATAGAAAGCGATGTCTCTATGCCTCACCTTTGTTTCTATTTTAAATCTAGAAATTATCTGGAGAATTGTAATGTGTCAATGCATAGTCTGAATTTTTCTATGTGGATACTCGTCTTTCTTAGGTATGTGACTGTCAAAAGAGGTTTTTTTTTGTTGTCTTTTGATGATGACATCTTGTTTCTACCTTGGTTAAAGTCATGCTCTCTAAAAGCTTAATAGGCTTAGACAATGCATACTTTGATTTCTTCTTAACAATATCAAGCATAAAGTTTTTTTCTTAAAAAAAAAATTGGTGAAGTTGGAATGAGGAATCTAAAAAATCAACCATCACTTTTTCCCATGCATCTGATCCAAAATCAAAATTAATATGTATATGTTTTCTTACCAACAAAATAAGCACGTTACATTCTAGTTATAAATAGATCAACTTTGAAAGTCATTTTTAAGTGAATGGTTTGCTTAGCTTGTATTTACACACTAATACATTTAGTTATAATAAGGTCACTTTT
Source organism: Pseudotsuga menziesii (assembly GCA_001517045.1). Taxonomy (NCBI): domain Eukaryota; kingdom Viridiplantae; phylum Streptophyta; class Pinopsida; order Pinales; family Pinaceae; genus Pseudotsuga; species Pseudotsuga menziesii. The sequence goes on along the minus strand of LPNX011050659.1, from coordinate 157,072 downwards.
TTAAGTAAATGGTTTGCTTAGCTTGTAATTGCACAAGGACGAGGAAAACAAATGAACACAAATACATTTAGTTACACTAGCCACATTGGTGTACTTAGTTTTATGCGCATAATAAAAATACATATGCTAAAACCTTTTTATGGTGATCACACTAGAAAAATCAAGCGAAAAATAAATGATTTTGTGTGTGTAAAAGTGGCTTAAACAAAACATTAAACCTTAATCAGTTGTTGTGTTAAAAGTTAGAAGAGAAACTTGTGCAAGACAAATTTATCGGGTAGGATATGGAGTGGAGATTTTTTTTGAGGATCTAAATTTGTAAGGGGTTACTATGGTTGCATACAAATTTAAACGGTTATGTAATTTTTTATTTTTTATTTTAATAATTTTTTTCAAAAAAATAAATTATAGATATTTTATTTATTATTTATTTTAATAAAACAAAAGGCTTGTATATTTATTTTTAATGATATACATAAAAGTTAGAATATAAATTTTTGAAAGACAAATTTATCGAGTAGGAGTTGGAGTGGAAATTTTTTTCAAGAACCTAAATTTGTAAGGGGTTACTATGGTTGCATACAGATCTAAAGAGTTATGTAATTTCATTTTTTTATCTCAACCATTTTTTTCTTAAGAAATCTAAAATTTTTTAATTTTTTTTTCTATTCATATTTATCATTTATTTCAACAAAACAGAAGGCTTACATACTTATCTTCAATGATATACACAAAAGTTAGAATATAAATTTGTGCAAGACAAATTTATCAGGGTGGGAATTGGAGTGGAGATTTTTTTGAGGACCTAAATTTGTAAGGGGTTATTATGGTTGCATACAAATCTATAAGGGGTTATGTAATTTCATTTTGTTTATCTCAACAATTTTTTCTTAAGAAATTTCAAAATCGTAGATTAATTTTTTTTCCAATTTATATTTATCATTTATTTCAACAAAACAGAAGGCTTGCATACTTATCTTCAATGATATACTAGATTTGTTGTTGCTCCCCTTTTGTTTTATATTATTGCAAATCCTAACAGTAGAGCATAGAGGTTTAGTTTCTTTAGCCTTTCACAATGACATTTACTTTTGGGGCTATGGGTATTTGTTTGTCTTAACACTTCTTTTGTTGTAAATAAAAAATTAATGGATTGGGGCTCCTCATTACATTAGATACTAATCACTGTTAGTTTTTAAAAAATGTTTTTAGGTTTTGTGGTACACACTATATCGTAAATACACATTGATGCATTTATTAATGTAAAGCGTAATGCTTGGACTTTAAATATATCTCTGCACATTTTCACATTTTTTAAGTTTGTTTTAAATATATATGTGCATCGATGCTAGTTTGTTTGAAATCATTTTTCAGGTTTGTGATGCACATTGTACAATGTGTGTGTGTGCACGCGTGTGTGTGCACATGTGTGCTTTGTGATATATATATAGTGCACCAGTGGGTAATAAACATATTATACAACTTGACAAGAACTCACAAGAACTCTTGAGAGTTCTCATTTTTTTATAGGTCACATTTAGTGACAAATTTTACCCTAAATAAAAAAGTGGTGCTATTGATAGCACATTTTTTTTTGGGGGGCTAAAGTTACAACTTTTTGGAAACCTCGATTGGTGCCGATGTATTTAAAACCCCAAATAAACCCTCGAATAAAAAAGTGGAGTTATCTTTTTTTTCGGAGCTAAAATTACATTTTTTTCTTCTTTCGGAAATCTCGGTTGGTTTTGATGCAATCAAAACTCAAAGTCAACCCCCGAATCGAAAAGTGGCGCTACCAGTATCACCCCTTTCTTTCATCAGGTTAAATTGCATTCATTTCGAAACCACGCATGGCGTAAAATAATATTACTTTATTTTTCTTTAAAATAACTTAAAATATAAGAAATTGCCCAATTTTAATTTTAAAAATATAATTTTCTAAAAAAAATTAAAAGAAAAAACATTTAAGAAATTAAAAAAAAAATACACATTAAGAAAAACTTAGAAGAGAAAAGTGTCACGTCCCCCGATACCACTTACCCGATCTTGGAGAGGACATGGACTATCTATGGGGTTCTTTACTCCACCCCCATGGCCATATTACAAGATTCCTAAGCAATTAACTGTTTTGACACCATTCTATCACATTTTCCTTCGACCGATTGATACCAATAGCGCGACAACATAAACTTCCATAGGTTAAATTGTCTAATCATCCTTTATTTTGGGTTAATCGATGATTATCTTGGCCTCATAAACTAATCTGACGGTTATAATTAATCTCGACTGCTAAATCCACAGTCCTGACCGTCCCATTCCATTTTATCGACATTTTCGACATCTTCGACATCTATACATTGGGAGTCGAAGTTCAGAACACACATGAACCAAATACGATTTAACTTGTTGGCCTGTCAACTTCGATGTTTCCATTGTTGGGAGATGGAAGTTGGAACCATAAGCTGACTCCTTGTAATTTCTCCCAAACCACTTCTAAAAGACAATGATTATTGCTTTCATTTAACAAATACTTAGCAAACAAAAAAAATTGTAGATTACCCCGGAATTTCAAGGAGATCAATGAGTTTTGAACTTTTGGTTTTCACATTATATTCCAATACCCCATGAAAAAAAACATTTTAGCAACTCCACATTATAACGTCACATTTTTGCATCTTGAGAGGCAATTGCTAATATATTTTGTTTTCCTTATCCTTTAAATATAAAGAGTTTAAGGGGATACCCAAATATATGGAAGGTATTTTTTCTTAGTAGTTCAGTACTTATTTTGACTTAATTTACATGACATTCTTTTTTATGAAATTGATAAAAATTAACATATATTTTTTTCAACTTTTTATTATCCCCTTTGACGGTTGGCAGATAACGAGTTATGATGAAATTTTGTTGGCTTATTTTATCACATCTCACCCGCATGGTCTATGTAAAGTGCCTCTTGACACAATGATCTTACAAACTGATGGTGGATGTTATAAGCATATATGGGTTGTTTTACAGTGTGGTGAATTTGGTGTGTGAGGTATGCTTAGAGTTTCTTAGGGATTTTATTTAAGCTCAACAAATTTAGTTAGTATAGGTGTAGATGTAAAAGCCAAGATTTTACTAACTCAAGCTATAGATGTTGAAGACAATTTTGATTGTTGAGGCTATATTTTAGTAATTTTGATTATTTACAATTGACAATGAAATGCAATTTTGATTGTTGAGACTTTATATTTTGGGCTATTTTTGTTGTTGAGATTTTATATTTTGTATTACGGGGAAAATAAAATATGAGGTTAGATCTTCTACACTTCAATTGAAGGGAAACATTCTGTGGAAGATCTCAACATTACATTGACTATCCATTAAACCATCTTGAGGGGATTTATTTTTTGTTACTTCGATTTATGGCTGGAATTTGTATGCGTATTCACTATCTATAAATTCCAAGAATTGACATTAATAAGGTCAACCAATCCCATTTTTTAACAATGGACATTAAGGCTTGACCTTCACAACAATGCCACACATTACAACCTTAGAAGAGATGTGAATTGCACCATCGTTCTCCTTAAAACACTATACAAAGATGAAAGACACTACATATGTTTTGCTTCGAAAAAAGAAGAGGCACGTCTCCATTCTCTATCCCTTTAACACTTAAAATTGCAACCCTCAATCCTTGCACTCCCCCTAACAAATGGAAATATCAATGTCAATTGCCAACATAATTAGAGTAAAACTTGATCACTTCCTAGCCCTTCATTGTTTACTCATATATGTATACTTTCTTGTCAAACAAATTCATTTACATTTCTTCTTACTTGCCATCAATTACATTGGTTTTTATTTATTGTTTATTCGGTAACATAATTTTCATTTCAATTTCATTAACTACTATACCTACCATAAATTCATTAAATAAAATTATATTATTTACATACACACAATTTTTTATAATTTTACAACATGTTAAAATTCTCTCCAACTTTTCATTTTCATTTCCCATATTTATATATCATAAGTGTAACATACTCTTTTAAATTGGCAACAAAGTCTAACACCGATAATGTTTTAGGATGTCATTCATTGAAAATCAAATGCAATACGAAGTCGTTTAGACTACGGCAATGGCCCCATGACAAAAATAATATATATATATATATATATATAACACCAGATCCGACTTCATCCTACACGTCATGAGCACAGCTCAACAGATTTATCCCAAAAAACAATTATGCGAGGGAGCCCGAAGATTAAATATCTTGCTCAGCATTGCAGGTTTGGGTAGGCAGTCGTTGGTGGATTGAATTATTTCAGTGCAAGGGAGGCGAACCCGAGGAGAAGCGACAGCAATGGCGACGATTGCGAGGAAACTGGAGTGGAGGAGGGCGATGAGCACGTTGTCGTCTTCATCTTCAATCCCATCTGTGAATTCGTCGATTATTCAATCAGAGGGAAAGCGAATTAATCTGTTTACGGCCATAAATCAGGCCCTCCACATTGCTCTTGAAACCGATCCTCGGTAAGTAGTTTTGTTATCCTTTTCCAGTTTATTACAGATTCTTTTTATTTCCTCTCCGATTTCACAACATAAATATGGTTATTGATATTGCTACACCCTGCTTGCATATTAGGGAGTTCTCTTGTTTTCAGTTCTACAAACCCATTGTTGTAGAAATTCCTCTTAGTTCATGCCATCATGAATGGTGCAAGTGTTCCTATAAATGGCTCTTATTCCCTGCTTTCAATGGAAATTGTAAGCTACTCTCTGCCTGTGCCTGTGTGATGGTGCATTGGATATGGACCCTGGCCCAGACCCATCTAAACCTGGGTTTTGTATGTACCTCAAAGCTCCAAAACTTGGAGGACGCATATTTCAAGTTCACACAGCTAGCCAATGTATCTAATATTAATTTTCAACTTTGAGCTTCACAATCCTGAGGTGCATATCAGACCTGGGTTTTAAATAGGTCTGGGCTAGTTTTACTAATAAAACATTTTATGAGGGAAAAATTGAACCTCTTTCATTCAGCAATTCTGATGCACAGAAAAAAATGAGCATTCATTATGGTGTCTTGTAATAGCGTTTACGACTGTAAATCTCTTTTCTTTCTTTTTTTTTCCTATCTCACATTATCTGTGAGGACTGGACTGGCCTATGGCAACATATAAAAACCCAATCCAGCATGATCCTTATGCCAACAGGGGTATCTGCGAGGACTGGACTGGCCTATGGCAACAAATAAAGACCCAATCCAGCATGATCCTTATGCCAACAGGGGCGTCCACAGAGCTAGTGCCCCCTATTGATTAGTTGCTGGGTGATTGTGCTTGCTTGTTCATCCTTCCCATCTCTCCTATGTGGCCTGTGTGTTTGTTCTATCTTATGGTGTTCTGGAATAGCTTCTATGACTACAAAATTTCCTTCCCTTCCTTTCCTACTTCTGGCAAATTGTCTTCATGAATTATCTTCTGGAAAATATAGGGCCATGATTGTCGTAAGTGATAACTGGTGTTCGAGACACAATTTTGGGCATATTTCAACTGCATTCATTTATGCATGTTCTCCGGTATTCCAATATACTATTGCCTTCCTTATCTTTGAGGGTCCCTGGATGCAAACACTGTTAGTGAAATTGACATGTGCAGTTTATTAGGCAAGGTAGAAACATTGCACTCTTCTCTTTTTCAGTTTGAGAATTTTTAAATAACTTCCAAACATACAGATCTTATGTGTTTGGGGAGGATGTGAGCTTTGGTGGGGTCTTCCGTTGCACAACTGGATTAACAGAGCGATTTGGTAAACATCGAGTTTTCAACACTCCCCTTTGTGAGCAGGTATTTCTTCTGTTTGTTTGTGTTACATGTGGTTTGTTCCTGCTTTACTAACATATTTCGATCAAATGTCATTAAGTTTTCCTAGGTACTAGGGACATAATGTAAACAAGTACATAAATCTAACTATGTGACAGCTGATGTGCAGGGCATTGTTGGATTTGGAATTGGATTGGCTGCAATGGTAAGTGCTGCATTTTTTGCATCATCTTCTCACGCCTGATAATTAATCTAGTACATGACCTCTTGGCATTTTCTAGATCTAAAACATTCATATTCTTTTCAGTTTCTTGGAGCACTTATTAGCGATTATTAGTATCAATATTTGATTACTTCATTAAACTAATTAATTTCCTCAGGTGTCCCCGTGATTCATGATGTATGTCACATGTAGGCAGGAACAGAGATGATTAGTCATCAATTTCTATACTGATTTTGGTTACTGTCAATGTTTTAAACTATATGCTATGCGAATGCCGATTTCTGATTTTGCCCTTTTTGTGTTTTGGTGTAGGGAAATCGGGCAATAGTGGAAATTCAGTTTGCAGATTACATATACCCTGCATTTGACCAGGTAAATTATTCATTTATGTATGTACATTTGGATTACTAAATTTGGCACACAAAAAAACAGTGAAAGGTTTAAATCACTGCTGCTGGACATTAACTAAGTTCCCCATAATCTGAAAGAATGAAACTTAGAATGCTATTTCAGCATGCTGAAGTACATGGCTGTTGGGTTATGTTTTGACCCTGCATTGGGACCTCCTTTAATATAACTTTTCTTCTTTTACATATTATATATGCTTATATGCAGTGGTTACCTGTTTGTTGTATCTAACTAAAATGGTGGAAATCTGTCTTTCTCAAGAATTCCAATTGGAAGTTTGAAGTTGAACCTTCCCAAGGATGAAACTGATCCTGTTATCTGTAACGGGATGAAATGTGCAAAGAAATTTCTATCAACCACCATTTAGTGTCTTCCTTCATTTTAAAACTTGTTCTTTGCATTCAAGTAGATTTACATTGGATGGCTTGTAAGTTGTAATGGGTTTGTAGACTATTCGAAAGGGAAGTGAGTCTTGTCATTGGTAAGCTTTTCTATTCAATGTTCTCTCTTCTTTCACTGATTAAATCTTAGAGAATCTCTAATCCAGGCATCGAGTTTTAAACACTGATTTTTATATGTACCAACAATCATGTTGGGTTTCTGAGAAAACAGCCTCATATTCTGCTTGTACAAATATCAAAATAACAAATGAGCCGAATTATGGTGCAAAATGGAAGGATGTCAGTATGTGAGAAGATTGTCATGTCACAAGTTGTCTTCATTGGATGTGAAAAAGCTAATAATCTGTTGACAAGTATGTTACCATACTGGAGCCGAACACAGGGTGTCTACTAAATGTATTCGCTCAAAACATGTGCTTGCAAAGACAATTATTAAAGCCCTTCCGTGTACATCAGGAATCAATCTAAAACCCATTTGAACCCCAATTCTGTAGAAATTTTATCTTTAAATCCCTTTTTGCCCCTTATTTCTTCCAGTAACCTCCCCAGGAGCTGAATGGCTCAGGAAATATGTAGTTCTATCTAAAATACGAGATCAAGACATCCGATCTAGGTTCTCTCATTCCCTTTCATGGCAGAGTAAACACCATTATAGATGCATTTATTGTCTAGTTATTGGTGTGAATTGAGCTAATGATGTTAAGAATCTAAGATTATGTTCTAATCTAATAAGTGTTTTTCTTCAGCCACTCTTCATAGCCTTTGGGCTTACCCTATAATGGGGCACAACCTCCTATTCCAGAAAAAATTAGGTTGAGCATTTGCATGCTAGTGAAGTGATGTTTATTTTGATTTCTTATGTTTGAAACTATTGCCAATCACTGTTATATCTAAATTGGCAATGGCAATCTCCAGAATTGGGTCGTATGACCATTGACATGTGACGAATTCCAATTTCTTTCATTATAGAGGTTTAGTTTCCCTTTTAACATTTACATTCACCTCCTATGCCCTGTTCGTCAACTTGACTGTAAAGTTATGTACTGTGACTAATAGTATACAACTTCATTCACAAACTATTGTGGAAAGGAGATGGAAAGCAAATAACAGCTATAGGCACAGTGTACTGTTTATCTAATTTTTTAATGCTATTTACTGTAAGGGCATACTGGCATAGTTTCCATTGAACACTTGCCCTTGCTGTCTGTAGATTGTGAATGAAGCTGCAAAGTATCGATATCGAAGTGGAAATCAATTTAACTGTGGAGGTATATTGTTTCCTTCCTGAGTATGTTAGATGCTTCAGCCCTTATGTTACCTGCATATGATTGGTTGTTTAGGGCTGAGTTTCTAGGTGCATTCTATGAACCTAAAACTTGTTTCTGAATTGGTACCTCTACAGGACTTACTATAAGAGCTCCTTATGGTGCTGTTGGCCATGGTGGGCACTATCACTCACAATCACCAGAGGCCTTCTTTTGTCATGCACCGGGTATTAAGGTAATTCTTCTTTATTATGCCATTCAAGTTTTGACCAAGCATTTCACTTTGTATCTACCTTCCACGTTTCCGGGTTTAAATATGAAACATCTAAACTTATTGATGAAGAAAGTTACATGAATTTGTTGTGGATATATATGTTAAAGTTTTGGGTTAGATTATGGTTTTTCAAAAATTACCAACTTTGCACACCAATTCAGCCAATTACTTTGTAACACAAGATAAATTTCAAGATGCAGAACAATACTGAATAAAATTCCAACAGTGCTAGATGCAAACCAGTATAACAGTAGGACAAATTAGAACATAATTTTCATCTCTTTCAACTTTAGCACTCCTCAATGGTCCCTATGCTAAAGTTGGTCCTTGAGATGCAAAACATAGTAGCAGCAGTACTAACAAAATATAACAGCAGTGTTAAAACCAATGTCACAAGGTTCGGGTTCGGCGACCTTCAGGTTCGATTCGGGTTCGAATTTTCGGATGAAGTTCGGATGTGGTTCGACATAAGGTTCGTCTATATACATTTTTCAAATTATATATATATATATATATATATAAACTGTATTATAAATTATAATATAAAACATTTAAAAATAAATTCTTATTAAAAATTATAATGTAAAACATTTAAAAGAAACTATAATATAAAACATTAAAAAATAAACTATAATATACAACATTAAAAAATAAACTATATTTAAAAATTATAATATAGAACATTTAAAAATAAACTATAATAAAAAATTATAATATAAACATTAAAAATAAACTACATTTAAAAATTATATTGTAAAACATTGAAAAATCAATGGTCGATCAAATGCGAACTCCTCGAACCTTCAACCTGAAGCCGTGGAAAATGGAACCTGCCGTCGTGGATTATGGAAACTGTCGCCTAGATCTGGAGAGTCGTGGGCTGTAGCAGTCTGGTAGAGTCGTGGAAGAGCCAACAACCTTTGCCTCACGCAGTCGGAGCAACCTTTGCCTCACGTAGCCGCACAGCCGCCTCTATCTCTTGTCGAGTCACGACTACAGTAGCTCGAGTCGCGGACTCACAGGTTTGAAAATCACGACTACACTAGCACAAAAAACACGGAGGGAGTGCCAGAACATTTGCTCTGTTGAAACCCTAGCCTGAAAGCGAAAAACAACTGCCTGAACCTAGATGAACCTGAATGAATTTCCCAAATTTTTTTAGGTTCGGTGAACTTCGAACCTAAAGGTTTAGGTTCGGCGAACCCTGTGACATTGACTAAAACAAAGTGTATAACAACAATATTAAAATGTTAGCTGAGATTTGGTTTGGATTTGTCTTATACTCAGACACTTTTGGAATCAACTTTTGTCACTGTAAGGACAAGCTGCCAAAAAGGAATGGATGACATACCTTGAGAGAGAGAGAGAGAGAGAGAGAGAGAGAGAGTGCATGTAAGGTAACACCTTACATATTTATCTTATTAGATAAATAAATAAATATTTTATAATTGAATTGATGATCTTTACAATAAATTCGTGCGGCTTATATATATATATATTTTTAAAGGTGGTTCACCATGGAAGTCCTGTTTATACCATGGCTACGTCCACCCAAGAAAATATCTCTTATACTCGCTTAGCAAGTATACATGAACGGGCAACAACAATAACCCTGAAAGGCCCAATCACGATAAACGGCTCACCATCCTAATATTTCATTACATACAAGGGCTCCCAAGGAGCAAATGTCCCCGACGAGATTCGAACCCGGATGGGGAGCAAAACAAATCTCCCAACCACCCGAGCTATGCCCAACGGACAAATGTGGCTTATATATATATATATATATATATATATATGAATGAAGAGACACCTTTAAACAATGTGTCCTAATGCTGACTTTTACATAAATAATTAATAATTAAAATAACAAATAATATAATATACTTTTGGTATATTACAAGTCATTCCGCTGTGAAAAGATTTGGCCATGAATATTTTGTAAGCATGGTTCAACTAAAAATCTTGCCCCGAATAATGGTACCACGGTTTAAAAGTCTTGAAATAATTGGTCGCATTTCCATTCAAATCTTTTCATGCATATGATTATGTAGATAAATGCATAATAACTATATGGAGTATTCTTTCGAGCTTCTAATTTGACGGTGTTCTTTTGATTTTCTAACTTGACGTAGATTTCAGATATTTATGCATGCTTTGATATGGTTTTTTTATCTGTAGTGGCAACTACTAATAATGTACTTACTTCCTTGTCTGACGAGCTTATCTTTAGTTTCTCCCTGGGAACCTTTTGATATTGAGATTCTAGAACATCTTGTGTTGCGGCCACTAGTAGAATGTTCATCTCTTCATTTGTCGCAATGTCTTCTGGGTTTTGTTCTTCTACATTATCATGATTAAGGTAATCTTCGACGCTTTTATTTTCATCATTGCATTCTTCTACACCTTCAATTCTCTCATAATTTTCATTAACATTAACTTTATTTTTAACTATATTTTGTGTTTTATTTTTACAATCTACGTCATTGTCGTTTTCTTTACAATTGATATCGACATTGTGATTGTCAATATCATCTTGATCTTTCATATCCTCGTCTTCTACCTCTTCTGTTTCATCGTCCTTGTTATCGTCTTCCTTATCAAGTCCTTGTTTTGGAGTTTCACTAAACAATTTTATAGATTTTCCAATTGGTGTATTAATGTGCCTTACTTCCCTACCTTATAAGAAGCCGTGGCGAAATTCTGGTAGACGTACATATTTTTGTCTGAGTATCGTATTTTGAGGTTTGTAGTTGGAGTGTCTTTTGTTATCCCTCCTGGAATCTGGTGGCCTAAATATTTTATAAGGAGGAATATAAGGAGGCAGTCGTCGTGGCCTCCCGTACTTTCTAGTTGAAGTAGCGACTTCAGACTCTTCCCTACTTGAATATTTAGGAGTTGTCATCGTACCTTGTTCCTCTTTACTTAGGAACTTGGGAGTCGCAGTTGCTTCTTCTGTTGTGTGTGCAAATGCAGTTTCTAGCTTTCCCTCGCTTGAGATTTTGGATACTGTAACCACTTCTTCATAGGCTTCTTCATCATTTTCTCTCAACCTTGGCTTGGTTTGAGCAATAAATTGTTCGGGCTCTAATCTTGCTACAAGTTCTTCCTTGATTCTATCTTCTTCTGTCATGGGTGCAAAATAAGTTTTCGGCTCTTCCTTATTTGGAAATTCAGGGGGCATAACTACTTCTGCTATCGTCGGTGCCATAGCAGTTTCATGCTTTCCCTCACATGAGAAGTGAGATGTCGTAGCCGCTTCTTCTTCATAGGGTTCTTCATCATTTTCTCTCAACATTGGCTCGGTTTGAGCAACAAATTATTCGGGGCCTGATCTTGCTACAAGTTCTTCCTTGATTCCATCTTCTTCTGTTGTGGGTGCAAAATCAGTTTCCAGCTCTTATTTGGAAATTCTGGGGGTGTAGCCGCTTCTGTTATAGCAGTTTCCTGCTTTTCCTCGCTTGAGAAGTGAGATGTTGCAGCCGCTTCATCTTCATAGGCTTCTTCATCATTTTCTCTCAACATTGGCTCGATTTGAGCAATGCATTCTTCAGGGTCTAATCTTACTACGAGTTCATCCTTGATTCCAATTGCGTCACTCGTTTCTTCTTGGTTGATTTCTTGTATATTTTCATGTTCTTTTTCTGTTTCACATTTTTGCTTCAAATGATTTTTTATCATTTCCTTCAGAATTTTAAAGTCTTCTTCATATTTTTCCCACTTTTTGCTTATTTTCTCCACTCCTTGTAATTCCACAATGTGTCCTTCTAATGCTGACTTTTACATAAATAATTAATAACTAAAATAACGAATAATATAATATACTTTTGTTATATTATAGTGCAGTAGGTTAAGGTTAAATATAGTAGCAAGTAATATGACCCAGTCACCAAAAGTGAAAACCCCAAGTAGTGACACTCAGCCCCAAACACTATTAGGTACTAGCAGGATTACAACTAGCTCAAGAAGATTGACACAAGTCACAGCTCAGATCAACCCAACAAGGTCAAGTCTAAGTCTTAGCATCCCACAAGAAACATAGCTCTGTCCAAGCTTCACACAAAGATCACAACTTGTCCAAACACCTCATAGAGGTTACAACTCAAGTTCAATGGGCACACATAAGGTCAGAGCTCAGCAAACGAGACATCCAAGAATCATAGATCAGGTCTGAACAACCATACAAGGGTCACTTCCCACTTTAACAATTAGCAGAAAGGTTACAAACCAAGTCTGGGCAGCTAACAGTGGTCACTGCGTAGACTAAAAATACAGTAGGTACCAACACAAACTCACCCATAGAACAAGCCATAGTAAATAACAGATCCCAAAACAAGTCACAAATCAGTCAAAGGCATAGGGATCATTAATAAGGTCACGTAACAACCCAAGGAACACAAACATAGTCATGGCCCAACTCAATGAGCATAAAACAATCACAGCCCAGCTCAAGGAGCATGGAAACAATAGGGATCATTAATAAGGTCACGTAACAACCCAAGGAACACAAACATAGTCATGGCCCAACTCAATGAGCATAAAACAATCACAGCCCAGCTCAAGGAGCATGGAAACAATCACGACCCATCTCAAGGAGCACAAAATAGTCACGACTCAGTTCAAGAGCAACCACAAACAATCATGGCCCAACATAAACAGTAGCAACACATAGGGCAAGAGAGCGACAACCTTAAGAGGTTGAGAAAGAGGTGGCGATAGCTCAAACCAACAACAAAAGCCTAGATGTCAAGCCAAAGATAACAACCAGAAAACCTAGAACAATCCCTTGAAGCAGATCTCCAATCTTCTCTTGTCAAGACATATGTCAAATGAAAATTCAAGACTTGAATTTATAATCTTAATAAGCCTTCTAGAAAGGTCACTTAGGTAACCCCTAGGTTTTAGGGTGTTTACCAATAAAACATAAAAATAAAAATAGGTTGACATAGAATAGGGTACCAAATGTCCAATGGTCTTAAAAAATGAAAACCATAAAGTTAATTTGACCAATGGTCCAAAAATAAAAACCATAAAATTAAGTTGACTTAGGATAGGGTACCAATGGTCCAAAGGTCTTACAAAATAAAAACCATAAAATTAAGTTGACTTAGGATAGGGTACCAATGGTCCAAAGGTCTTACAAAATAAAAACCATAAAGTTAAGTTGAATTAGGATCGGGTACCAATGGTCCAAAGGTCTTACAAAATAAAAACCATAAAGTTAAGTTGACTGAGGATAGGGTACCAATGGTCCAAAGGTTTTACAAAATAAAAACCATAAAATAAAAGTCATCTTTTTAAAGGTACACATAATAAAAGTGCTAGGACCAAGTACAAGATAAAGGACCAAAAGTCAACCAAAGGGGTCATAATAAGAAGGTAAAACAACCCTCATAAAGGTGGACAAACAACCCCTTGTTACCCAAAGGACCAACAAGACCAAGGACTTTAATCTTTTCTCTCTCAAGGTATATTGTCACATGTGTTCCATATATATTTTATCATCACAGTATAAGGAAGAAAATCCAAACTGGATGATGTGATCCTTTGGTCCTTGGTATTGCTCTTAGAACTTTCTTTAAGGGAGATCACAACTTTTCTTTGTAATCCCATCCTGCTGGGAAATGAGGAGCACATCTTAGCTCCCTCTTGATCTCTGAACTTACTAGTTGTTCCACTCTATCAATAACAAATGCCTGGCAACTTTTCTGGGAAGATGAACATCCAACATAACTGATCCTGCATTTTATGGAGCCTCTTACTCCCTCTGTTCCTGAACATTAAGCTCTCTCTTGAGCTGTGCAAAACAAGATCTGCAAACGTTCATTACTTGTCACATCCACATAATAACATGATCTTATGATTCATATATGTGCAAAGTAACTATCTCAACACCATCAAGAGCATATCCATATGTCATGACAAAGAATCAACATAAGTTGGGATAGAAAGTCCTCCCTCTTTATATCTGCCCTTATGCAGAAATCACATGGTGCATCTTGATCTTGACATCAAATTGAATATGTACCCTTAGAGGTGTCAACATCATATCATCCTCATGCAATAATATACATGTATTAGCACAATTTAGGTTAGGTCATAACCCTAGACATGAGATTAAGCTCTAAGCTTCTTTGCACTAACAAATTCATATGACATTGATCGATGCATCACAAATAATGATTCTACATCAATGTCTTTTAAACCTGAGCATGCAATTCTTAAATAATATAATTTTAAGATCTTATGCATCATCACACTTGTTAGTATAAGCCATGATAGTTTAACACATATGATTAGGATCATAACTGAATTCTTACTTCCTTATGCTAACAAACTCTGACCAGAAATGATCAACTTAGAAGATATCATAATTATGATCATAAGTCAAGATACTATTGGTATTTGCTAGTCTGTTCGAGGGGTCATCAAGGTTTCATTCTATCAAATCCAATCTCTGATATAGACTGAAATAATACATCTCTTTCTTCAGATGTCTCAGAGGTCCATTAATTTTGTAAATATCAGATCTTTACCATTTTTATCACTTTAATGGCCAAAATAAAGTTCAAACCCTTACTGTTAGTTTGACAAAGTTGAAATCCTTATCTTAGGATCATTGTAGACTCTGTTAGACTACACAACAGAGTTAACTACAATCCCTAAGCTCTAATACCATGTTAAAGTTTTGGGTTAAATTATGTTTTTTCAAAAATTAACAACTTTGCACACCAATTCAGCCAATTACTTTGTAACACAAGATAAATTTCAAGTTGTAGAACAATACTGAATAAAATTCCAACATGGTGCTAGATGCAAACCAATACAATAGTAGGACAAATTAGAACATAATTTTCATCTTTTTCAACTTTAGCACTCCTCAATGGTCCCTGTGCTGAAGTTGGTCCTTGAGATGCAAAACATAGTAGCAGCAGTACTAAAACAAAATATAACAACAGTACTAAAACAAAATATATAACAACAGTCCTAAAACAAAATGTATAACAACAGTACTAACAGGTTAGTCGAGATCTGGTTTGGATTTATCTTATACTCGGACACTTTTGGAATCAACTCTTGTCACTGTAAGGACAAGCTGCCAAAAGGAACGGATGACATACCTTGAGAGGGAGAGACAGAGTGCAGTAGGTTAAGGTTAAATACAGTAGCAAGTAATATGATCCAGTCACCAAAAACGAAAACCCCAGCAGTGACACTTAGCCCCAAACACTGTTTGGTACTAGCAGGAATACAACCAGCTCAAGAAGGTTGACACAAGTCACAGCTCAGATCAACCCAACAAGGTCAAGTCTGAGTCTTAGCAGCCCATAAGAAACATAGCTCTGTCCAAGCTTTCCACAGAGATCACAACTCTGTCCAAACACCTCATAGAGGTCACAACTCAAGTTCAATGAGCACACATAAGGTCGCAACATCCAAGAATCATAGACCAAGTCTGAACAACCATACAAGGGTCACTGCCCACTCTAAGCATCAACATAAAGGTTATAGCCCAAGTCTGGGCAGCTAACAGTGGTCACGACCCAGACAAAAAATACAGTAGGTACCAATACAAACTCACCCACAGAACAAGCCATAGTAAATAACAGATCCCAAAACAGGTCACAAATCAGTAAAAGGCATCAGGATCATAAATAAGGTCACGTAACAACCCAAGGAACACAAGCACAGTAATGGCCCGCTCAGTGAGCATGAAACAGTCACGTCCCAACTCAAGGAGCATAGAAACACTCACGACTTAGCTCAAGGAGCACAAAACAGTCATGGCTCAGTTCAGGAGCAGCCACAAACAATCACGACCCAACATAAGCAGTAGCAGCATATAGGGCAAGAGAGCGATACCTTAAGAGGCTGAGAAAGAGGTGGCGACAACTCAAACCAACAACAAAAGCCTAGACGTCAAGCCAAAGATAGCAACAACAAACCCTATGACAGTCCCTTGAAGTAGATCTCCAATCTTCTTTTGTCAAGACATGTCAAATGAAAATTCAAGACTTGAATTTATAATCTTAAGAAGCCTTCTAGAAAGGTCACTTAGGTAACCCATAGGTTTTAGGGTGTTTACCAATAAAACATAAAAATAAAAATAGGTTGACTTACAATAGGGTACCAAAGGTCCAATGGTCTTAAAAAAAAAACCATAAAGTTAATTTGACCAATGGTCCAAAAATAAAAACTATAAAATTAAGTTGACTTAGGATAGGGTACTAATGGTCCAAAGGTCTTACATAATAAAAACCATAAAGTTAAGTTGACTTAGGATAGGGTACCAATGGTCCTAAGGTTTTACAAAATAAAAACCATAAAGTTAAGTTGACATCGGATAGGGTACCAATGGTCCAAAGGTTTTACAAAATAAAAACCATAAAATAAAAGTCATCATGTTAAAGGCACACATAATAAGAGTCCTAGGACCAAGTAAAAGATAAAGGACCAAAGGTCAACCAAAGGGGTCATAATAAGAAGGTAAGGCAACCCTCATACCCACAAGTCCAAGGTGTACCATAAAGGTGGACAAACAACCCCCTTTTACCCAAAGGACCAACAAGACCAAGGACTTTAATCTTTTCTCTCTCAAGGTATACTGTCACATGTGTTCCATATATATTTTAACATCACAGTATAAGGAAGAAGATCCAAACTGGATGATGTGATCCTTTGGTCCTCAATACTGCTCCTAAGGGTTAGGTGCTAGTAACATCATCAAGGGGTGGCCAGTCCCTTGAGAAACTACCTAGCAATAACCGAATAGGTGAGAGGACATCACACATCATCATCTTGGTCAACATGACTAAGATCCACCTGGTTAACTGACCAGGAATGTACCTGCAGGATCTGCTTGGTCTAAGACCAAGAATCTTCCTTGTCATAGACCAGAAAGTCTGTCTCAACTTGCAAGATCTTCTTGGACATCGTGTCCAAGAAATTGTCTGGTCCCAGATCAGAATACCCTAGAGACATATAGGGGCCCTAACCATATGTTAGGGACTTTGCCATGGCATTAACCTGCTTGGTCCTAGACAAAACAACCCAGGAGACTACTGGGGGCCCTAGGGTACCTTCTAAGGTCTTACTCTGCCCTACTTAACTGACTAAGGTACCATCCTCCTCGAGAATGGGTCTTGCAGCTGCACTATCTTTAACAATATATACATGTAGAGCCTGACTTTAGCCTCATAAAAATGATATTGGAAATATTATTTGAATAATGGACAATCAAATGATTAGGATTTGATTAAAATGCTATATTTTTGTTTTCTGACCTGGCTCATTTTGTTTTGAAGGTTGTTATACCACGGAGCCCAATGCAAGCAAAAGGTTTACTACTTGCATCAATACGAGATCCAAATCCAGTGATCTTTTTTGAGCCAAAGGTAAACTTTTTCTTTTACCAAAACATCAACCGTCTGAACTGAATTTTTCTTTTAAAGTACACAAATTATATATCTTGAAGAGTGCAATTTGCACATTGAGTTAACTGTTAAATGATATTGCTAACATAACAACCAAATAGCACTTATTAGGGCAGCCCCTTGGACTTCTGGTGAAAAATATAGAAAAAGAGAGGAAATCCTTAGATTGTTTCACTATTTCACATCATGGAGAGATTGGGTTATTCTGAAAAGCCCCTGATAATACACTTATTCTAGGGTTGACAACTTGCTTTTGTTCCTCTTTTAACTATCAAAGTTTATCTCTCTTTACAATGCTGAGAGAGACAAAAGGTTGTTGCTGTGCAACTGTTGTATGTTCCTTTAAAATAGTTGTCTTCAATTCTTGTTGAAATCACAGAACTTGCTGTTTTCACTGTTTGTACTAACGATTATCAACTGTCTGCAGTGGCTTTATCGTCTGGCAGTAGAAGAAGTCCCTAACCATGATTATACATTGCCCTTGTCGCAGGCAGAAGTAAGAGTTTTGGCTTTACATGTTTTATACTCCATATTGGTTCTGGTTTAGATGGAATCATGAATAAATCTGATGATGCAGGTGATTCGGGAAGGGACGGACATCACTTTAGTAGGATGGGGAGCTCAGCTTGCAATTATGGAACAAGCTTGTCTGGATGCCAGTAAGGTATTTACAAGCTGCACTGATAACGTTGTCTGTGACTTGGGGTCAACTAATATGGATTATGTACTCTCACAATACACTTTTGAATCTTATCAGGAGGGAATTTCCTGTGAGTTAATAGACTTGCGAACATTGATTCCATGGGACAAGGAGACAGTTGAGGCATCTGTCAGAAAGACTGGGCGGCTTCTTGTGAGTGGATAATTTTCAAGTTGAATGGAACCAAGCATAGCATTTTTTGTGTTTCGCTTGGTGTAACCTTTTGATTTCCAATTAATTTTTTTTGATAAATGTTTGGCAATAATTTGTCACAGGTTAGTCATGAGGCTCCTGTTACTGGTGGGTTTGGAGCAGAAATTGCTGCCTCTGTTGTGGAACGCTGTTTTCTAAGGGTATATTATAAGTTTAAATTTTTCTCATTTCTGAATCAAATTAAAGTTTATTGAATCACCTGTTTCGGAACACTTAACAAGATTTGTGATCTTTGAAATTTGAATCATTGGAGGATCTTCTGACTAATGCTATTTTCATGGTTGCAGTTAGAAGCACCAGTTGCAAGGGTTTGTGGTCTAGATACTCCATTTCCATTGGTTTTTGAGCCCTTCTACATGCCCACAAAGAATAAGGTCTGTTAACTGAATCAAATATGACATGTATTAAAGCAAAAGGCTGCTTTACGACCATGGAGGTATTTTGACATTGCTGATTTTGAACTTGTTTTTAAAATTTTGCAGGTCTTAGATGCCATCAAAGCCACTGTAAATTACTAGCATTGCAGAATTTTTGCATCTGATTGCTCCACTTGAAAACAAAGCGCTCGTAGGAGTCTTCAGGTCTTTTGCAGAGTGTTGTACTTATGCCTGTAATTGACACAAATTAAATGATTAACTTGACAAATATTGAAAATTCGAAGTTCAATTATCGTACATAAAAAACTGTATAATCGATTGAAAATATTCTGAAGGTCAATGGGTGGGGGGATTTGACTAGCTGAAAAATTGATCTACTTGACAAATATTGAAAACAATGTTCTATTATTGTACATAGAAAACTGTATAATCGATTGAAAATATTTTGGAGGTCAATGGGGGAATTTGACTAGCTGAAATATTATTGTTGGAAATAAAGATCGTTGAATGGTGTTTCAGTGTGAATTCTTTTTATTTGTTTATTGGGTAATTACGAGGCCTTGAGAGACGCAATCGTGCAAAAATACCAAAGCCAATAATTGGAGGATTTTCTTGGACATGAGCACTATTTATAAGTCGCTAAGAAATAAGCAAACTTTTAAAATATATTGAAAATGTCTAAATATGACATTAAATTTTGTTCACATGCAATTTGAATATTTACAGAAAATATTGAAATATAAAAGTTTTGCATGCTTTTTCATTTCAGTGGAAATAAATAAATAGTCCATTTAAGGATTTTGTTAAATAGACAATGTTAGTAGAGATTGTGGAGTCTTGACCATAAAAGTAGAAGTGTAGAACCACTCAATAGTGGCAAGCTGTTATTGATTGAAAATGTTGAAATATGACATTAAATTTTGTTCACATGCAATTTAAATATTTGCAGAAAATATTGAAATAATAGTTTTGCATGCTTTTTCATTTCAGTGGAAATAAATAAATAGTCCGTTTAAGGATTTTGTAATATCAATTGTTAAATAGACAATGCTAGTAGAGATTATGGAGTCTTGACCATGAAAGTAGAAGTGTAGAACCACTCAATAGTGGCAAGCTGTTATCGATTTGGCAGTTGCATTGGTGATGACAAGTGGTGAATATCTTACATATATGGTTTGATAAATACTATTCAATTATGATAATTTCTGCAACTCTTAAGTTAATATTGATTTCAACAAAATCACCTTTTTCAGCTGCTTTAACACCTAATCATATATATGTGAAATATACATCATCTTTATAATTAAATAAGTGAAATTAGCAGCAAAGCTGCTTATACCTACTTTAAGAAATAGTTTAATCTAATAATTTAAAAATGTTTTAATTTAATAGTTTTACATAACTATGTTTAATTCAATAATTTAAAAATGTTATAATTTAATAGTTATTTATAACCCAAATTTAATCTCATAATTTAGAAATGTTTCGATCTAATAGTTATATATAGGCCAAAGTTAAAGTTCGACATGAAAATAATTGGATAATAAATAAGAAGTCATAAGAAAATGTCATTGTCTATTAGAAAAATCAAAATTGTATAGAGATTTTATAAAATTTACATTTATTTATTAACTAAATTTTATCAAAATGAATTATATTTTTTTTATTAATAATAAAAAAGTTAAATAAATTATTAAACTTTGATAAATCTCTAGTATAATGTCAACTAATTAAAATATTAAACATCATATTTGTTTGAATAAACCAATAATTTTTTTTTATAAATACAAAAGAAAATCTTTAGTTTCATTAATATGTTAGTTTATGAAATGTGGAAAAAAACTTAATTGAATATCAAAATAAATATTTGAAAATTTTATTCATTAAATTTAAATAAAAAATATTATAATATGTTAAAGTTTTTATATATATTAAAAAATAATTATATCTAAATAAAAGTTCTATACAATGATATAGCTATATTCATTCATTATGATGTGATTGTCACATCTATCAATATTAGTCATTATGGCTATTTTAATAAAGAAGACACTTGAAAGTATTAGATTTTATTTCTAAATTAAGAAATTATAATATATTGATGTGTATATATATATTTACTTTTTTTATTATATTTAAATAAAAGTTATATACAGAAATAAAAGTTGTATATAGTGATATAGTTATAGTCAATCATTGTGATGTGATTGTCACATCTAATAAGTTTAGTCATTATTAATATTTTAATGAACAAGACACTTGACATTGTTATATATTTTTAATTTTTTTATAATATTAAATATTTTTAATATCTAACAATTTCATTTGCACAATGGAGGAAATTAGTCAAATCATTAAAATGAACCAATCATAAAATGAAAAAGTATATTTAAAAAAATAAAAAAATAAAATTTTATTTTTAAAATATTAATTTAATAAAAGTTATGTAAAACTTTTGAAAAAGTATATAAATTAATTAAAGTCAAACTATTGTTTGACTTAACGATAGTTATATACCCGCCTTAACAGATATAAAAAAACAATCTTAGCTATCTTTACACTATATGCCTTCTAAAATAGTCATTTTGTTTTTGCCTTCTAAAATAGTCATTCTGTTTTATTGAATCTAGCAAAGTAAACTGTCCCACATCCATTCTGATTAAGACACAATTCTCGCTGAGGACTTTCCACACCAACAAGTTTTCCACCTGTTTTGTCCAACAAGATATTAAAAATAAAGGAGTAAATATTATCCATGAACCATTCCCAAATTTACATAAAAGGTCTTGGGTCATGTTCTTCAAGAGTGCTATTCAAACTTTCCCATCAATGCCAACTTCCATGGCCCATGTTTAAACCCTTTTTTGTGAGACCATTCACATCCCATTCCTTTCCTTCTATACATGCATAAATGAGACGTTAGAGAAATAGTTTTTTTTCTTTCTTTTTTTCAATTTTAATTTTATTTTTGTTTAGAACATCATCAAAGATAACCCTAATTCAGATGTTTTCTAAAGCTCTCAAGCTTGTCATCCACTTTGTAACAAGTATTGAGTCCCTCATAACTTGAGTTCAGTGAACTCCTTTGATAACTGGCAGCCTTAAGACCAACTTCAAAGCCAATAGTTCAACTTTGTTATTTGTGGATAAACTCAAACCTACTTTGAACTTGCACCAATGATTATGAGAAAGATATAAGATCCCCCTACCCCACCTATAAGAGGGTTACTCTATCCAACACCATTG
This sequence comes from Pseudotsuga menziesii, assembly GCA_001517045.1. Lineage (NCBI taxonomy): Eukaryota > Viridiplantae > Streptophyta > Pinopsida > Pinales > Pinaceae > Pseudotsuga > Pseudotsuga menziesii. The sequence goes on along the minus strand of LPNX011050659.1, from coordinate 134,708 downwards.
AAATTTGCCCATGCCCCTTTGTCAATAACCTCTCGATGCACCACTCTCGTTGCTTTAACATTACAATCTTGCTTAAAGTAAGAAAGTATGGCTAAAATTTGAGAAGCATAGTGGTGATAAGGGGGAAAACTACCTTCTAGGAGACTTGAATGTCTAGATATTCATATTCCCCATGCTACAATAAGAGGCACGACTCTTATCATATTAGTCATATTGTTTTGACTCTAGTTAGTAAGAGCTTCCACCACATTCTGAACCCTCCCAACAATTTCTAAAACCAATAGCCTATTTAACGACCTTCATTGTGTATGTACAACTGATGAGTAAGTGATGGATATCTTGATCATCTTTCTTGCATAAAGGGCATCTTCCAAGCCCCCATCAACTCTTCTTTTGCATGACATCCCATGTAGGTACCTTTTGATTAACAACCATCCACAATGTTTTTTTTCTTTGAGGGGTTTATATTTCCAATCTCCTTTGAACCACTAGCATTGTTCCTTAGGCATATCCACCTCTTTTAGCACTTTGTAACCCAATTTTGGAGAGTATCTTCCACCCACAAAATTTTAGACTAGGTCAATGAATCTTCAACACCTTTAATTCTCACATGATTGCTCATAGATTGATAGTAATCATTCCATATATGGCCTTCAACATCATTAAAATCCATCATTTTTTCCTCCATCCATTCTTTATGTTGAATTTTGTTGAACTTTGATCTTTTTATCTTAATTGCGGAATTACTGCAGTACTTGAAATCAATGAGCAATCATAAGAATAAGCATTCACACATGAGACACATAATTTTACCTGGGGGGAACCCTCTACAATATGAGGGAGAAAACCCCAACAAATCTTCCTTAGTATAATGATAGATGACAAATAATTTTTTTTACAATAGCAGATAACATCAAGCACCCCTAGTGCATATAAGAAAAGTACCAAGTACCCCAGGTGCAATCATTGAGCAAGAGAGAAGAGAGAATAGATAGACGAACATAGCTGTATGCCCAACATACAATTCAATTTGTAGTTTCTGCATTGATGCACCCTGTGCACACACCAATTCGCAATTTTTGTACTGATGCACCTTGTGCACACACCAATTCACACTTTTGCCTTGGCCTCATCAACTGCTGCATAACAACTCACCATTTGACTCAATCATGGCACATATCTTTATCTTCTGACTTCAAAATGAACCGAACCTTCAGCTGGATGCTAGATCACTTAGTTAGGATGCTAACTCAAGTGTCGTCATGCAAGTTTCATAACTCAAGTGTCATCTTTTAGTTTAACTAAAGTGACGTCATGCAAAACACTTTTAGTTAACTCAAACTTCTTTATTAATACTTAGTTAATTCTTTTAACTGAATTCATTCTTGATTACATCACTGAAGTAATCAATTCGAGCTCTCCTTAAATAGATGAAGTATTCTTTGTTAACATCATTGGAGTTTAACACTTCAAGTTCTCGTTAATTAATTGAAGTCTTTATCATGCAATTTGAGTTTTCTCTATCCTCAATATATCTTATCTTTATCTCTTTATTTATCTACATGGTCCATATATGCCTACTTTAATTTATCTATCACATCAATTATGCTAGGGAGATTTTTCCAATGATGTGATCATATTGAATTACTATCATTCCAAGTGGTCATATGTTAAAGTAATTCACTCTAGAGGTAGCCAGTCTGTAGAAGAGACTTAATAGCTCATCCATCTCGAGTGACCATGGTTGGTAATAATCACACATCATTCAGATATTCAAGGAGTCGATCCCTAGAGAAAGACTGTGCAAATTATTACATCATGCCGTTACTAAAATCAAGAGTTAGCCGCCATCGAATAAGAGTTTGACTTGGAGTATTGTCAGGAAGCAATAAGTGACCACCATCACACTCCGAGCTCGGATCTTTGAGGTGAGTTGCTCAGAATTGGAATTTGGGTATCACGATGATCATATGGTTGGTCATAGTGCTAAGGCCGATGTTGGTGCAAACATAACTTGTTTTAGCTTTTGTTATAAATCCGACATGGTATGGTGCATAAGCTTACATAGGAGATTTTTTTTTGAAAGGCCTGGGATTCTCTCTTTTTTGAACTTTATGTCATGTGGGGGTTTAAGCTTATGTCCATCATCATTTAATACATGGAGAATTTAATCATATGATGGAATGTTTGCTCCATGATGGAGTGCGTAAAACCTATGTGTATATACCCTCATACATTTAAATGTTGTTTTTATGCCACTCTTAGAATTTGGAGAGTGAGAGGCATAAAGTTCATATGCCTAAACCTAATTCATGCAATATGTTTTGGGGTTTGATAAGAAAGTAGAGGCTTCAAAGTTTGCAAAGCTAAGGATGTACTCAAATCTCTCGAATCTTGAATGACGAGATGATAAGGTCAAAACAAAGATGGATCTATTAGTGTTCAATATTGCCATGGATGTCTGAACCCATAGATCATGTTATGTGAATGCATCGATGCATATATGCTGATTGGGGACTTCCGTGATTTTTGCAAGAAGGTAGATATCAAGAGAGAGCCAACAAAACAGGATAAGTATTTGTACTATCATTTGAGTTATTCCTTAATTTTTTTAGTGATTTTTTCATAACAATTATATATTGATCTGTAATATAGTTTTCTTTTATGTATATATGAATGAGATTAATGAGCAATAGGCTCTTGTAGTACATGTTATGTATTGAATGTGTATGTTGAGTAAATAGCCTATAGTTATGCACAACATCCCATGAGCCCTTGATGGAGTTGGTATGGAATGAAACCTCTTTGCTAACATGCTAAGAGCAGTGCATATTCCCGATAATATGTTTCGATAGAGATGGAAAGCATCAAGATAATCGCCACGTGTGTTTTGGGATATGGACGGGTGTTGTGCTGAAACATTGGCTACGATGATTACATAACTGTGTGAACTATTGCATTGAAATGTCAATATGATTTGATTGAATTTCATGACCATGCAATATTCCTAACTAATTGTTTGAACTTGACTTGTAGGAAAGACCATATGCTATGACCTACAAGAGAAGGATGATGATATTTTTTTCTTAAGAAAAAGTGATGGTTGTTCAAAAAGAGGACAAGCGATGGATGTGTTGGAGATCCCATTGATATACAATGTTTGAGAGGGGAGTAGGATGCTCGAAAGCAGGAGGATTCTATGAGCATGGCTCTCAGCGCAGGTTCTAGGATAGATAACATGATGGGCTCCATGATAGAGGGAGCAATTGTGACAGTAGATAGACGTGGACCTAGTGCATCCAGTCATATGTGGGCACATGACCCACATGATCTCATATTAATATTGACGGCTGGGAGTAGGAAGCTGCAACGAATGTCAGTATCTCTATTACATATGTTCATTCGTTCGATGATCATCAGTAGTTGGTTTCCAGTTGGAGTCATGACAGACTCTAGAAGTGAATTAGAGCATGTTAGTCCTAGAAGATGATAGCTATGCAATTGATTTATGAGGATGTACACAATCAATTAGAACTGTGCCTCAAGATTCAAAATGTATTGCTGATGATAATTCCTTGATCATGATGCTATATATTGATAATATGTTCCTCACTAAGACAAAGGGACTTATTTTTAGATATAGAGGGAGTTAGCCTCTAAACTTGAAATGAAGGACCTTGGTTTGATGCACTACTTCTTGGGACTAGAAGTATGGCATATGCATGATGAGATCTTCTCGAGTCAAGGGAAGTACACCATTGACACCTTGAGGATATTTGGGATGGACTGTAAGTCCATGGCCACCTCGATGGATTCAAATTTGAAGAAACCGAGATATTCTGCTTCCGATTCAAATTTTATAGATCCACCATGTATTGACAATTGATAAATCTCCTGATTTCTGCATGGATTGTGGTTCTATCTGGACTCCTTTTCCTGTGTGGACTGATATGAGTTCTATGTGGACTCCTAAATTTTGTGTGGACTCCTTGTCCTGTGTGGACTATAGTTATGTGTGGATCAATATGAATTCTGTGTGGACTCCTGAGTTTTGTGCGGACTCCTCATTGTTTTATGTTGATTGGGTTGAGTTGTTGACTCCTTGATGGAATGCATTGAGTTGTTACACGTAGACTCCTCGATGGACTGGGATGAGTTGCTGCATGTTGAATCCTTGATAGATTGGGTTGAGTGGTTGACACTTCACGATGAACTAAGTTATGTTAGAAGACCTTCCTTATGATGACAAGATGTTCAAGACAAGCCATGATGCTTTGATGATATCCAAATGTGTTCCAACATGATGATACCTCCCTAGCTAAGGAGTGTTGGTGATTGTCTCTGCGTGAGGCATCCTCACACAGGTTAGCCCAAATAATATATATATTAAACAATTATTATTATTCTTAATAGGCCCAGTCGGCCTCAACAAGTAGACAAGTCGATCCCTAACAAAAGTGAAAGTTACCACATGAAAAAGTATAAATACAGGACACCTCATTCATTCTCACACAAGCATGTTTTCTCAAGCAAGCAAGAAGTTCGCTCAATCTAGAAGAAGACTATTTATGGGTTCACCATCTTGGAGAGTTTCTTCTTTGCCTCTAGGGTTTATCTAGAGCTTGTTCATGTGACTATTCTTGTATCTAGATGTATATTGTATCTTGAACTAATATCTCCGAATAAGAAGAAGGTTGCTTGGTTTTCTCCCTTGTGGTTTCCCATGAAAAATATTTGTGTCTCTTTTGTTTCTATGCATGGTTATATTTCAATGATCCTATTTTTTGTTTCCACTGTATAGAATTAAAGTTATACCGCTATATCTTAAAATCTAACAGGTGGAAACCCCCATATCCATGGAAAATATAGGGTTCAAGGTTAGGTTAGTGATTTGGGGCCAAATGAATGGAATATGATCCCCAAAGACCCTATATATTGGCTTTGGACCATGGCCACCATAGGAAATGAGAACTATCCCTTATGCACCAAACTCAGAAATGATTGCCATATTGAACTCATAAACCAAATATTCTTTTTCTATGACATGCGTGATGGATTAGGGGTCTACACATGGCCCTTGATAACACAAAGAGAAAAATGATATCCTAATATCCTTGCTAATGGTCAACATGTATGTCTAATGGAGACCCTTTCATGGTGTATGACATTGCTAAATGGAAACTAGGACTGAGCAAGTTGAAACCCCTATGGTATGGTCTATTCATTGTCCAATGGATATTATAGAAATGGATATATTAGATCATTCAACATGATGGATCCCTCTCGAGGCAAATTGTCAACAAGTGCACTTGAAAAAGTATATGCATAGACAGTGCCCATCAACGATTTTGTAGTGAATCATAGTTGATTTCACATATCTTTGTTTCACTTGTTTTTTTTTTCTTTTCATTTTGGGGTTTTATCTTATGCATGCTTCTTTTCTTTATGCAATATGGAAACATAATCCCCTTATTGCTACGGATTCTTTAATGGAGCAATCCATCATACATATAACTTATCCTCCACAACATGGCCTTTTTATTCCCATATGGACGGGTTGCTACATTTTGATGGTATATTCGTTGGATGAATCACTAATAATAAATATGAATAAAATTCCATTATTGGGTTGTTGTTTGATGCCATCAACTTCACATATGCCATTTGAATGTTCAACTCTATTTTCATCTCATCACTTAACTAAATTAGGTTTATCAACATAGATCTATCTTAAATTTGGATCTATCAAGTATTGAGAGGGATTAAATTTCTCGAGGTGTAAATTATTTTCTTAATGTATAGACATCTTTAAGATAAGAAATTTACACGTCAAGAAATTTGGTTCATCTCGATTCTTGATAGATTTAAGTTTAAGATTGATCTATGATGGCTTTAATATTTTTAGCTTTGTGTAAAATTTAAAATTGATCCAACATATGAAGTTGAATAGATTTTTTGTTATTGTCACAAATGTCACATTATGTTGTGTGACAACATCCTCCCCATAATGAGTTGTAAAGCACCTCACTTCTCTCGATGTAATAATCTCTGCTCCCCTTGACTCATTTGACGATTCCAAAGCATAGATTTCTCATAAAACTATTTGATTATGTTACATCCACATACCTAGAAATAAGGTTTTTATAGTTCTACAAACGTGAAATCAACACCACATCTATTTGTTCCTTTCTCACCTCGGTGATGCAACTCTATTTTCAATACCTGCATTGAGCTAAGAAATGACATGATAGGTAGGTTTTAACAAATTAAAAAAAATGCGTAAAAACACAAAACGACATGGTTAAAATGAAGAGAAGGAAATGTAACCTAATAGCTCCCAAATCCAACCAGGTTCGAAACCTAGTCGAATTTGATAGCTCCCAAGCCAACCAGGATCTCCCATATTTTTACAACTAAAGATATAAGGCAAGTTTTCCAACCTCCAGAGCTCACAGTGAAAATTATTCTCAAAAATCATGTTTCACCCCATTTTAAAAATTACCTTGTATTTTCATTTGGTTGGGAATACAAAACCTATTTTTAGTACCATTTACATCATTGGATTTATTTTTCCATGCTCTTTTATGTGGCACTCATAAAGCCTTAGAAGTAGGTATTCATTTTCAAAATTGGCATATAGATTTAGACATGTTAACTCTTCCTTTGCATGTAAACTATTTACCAATCCTTTAGGGTCCACCTCATACATAGTTTTACTCTAGCCATTGGAATACATAATTGAGTACTCGTTTGATGGTTAAGCTAACCAATAAAGGGTCATCCTAAAATTACATTATTGGATTTATTTTTCTATGCTCTTCTATGTGATGTGGCACTCATAAAGCCTTGGAAGTAGGTATTCATTTTCAAAATTGGCATATAGATTTGGACTTGTTAACTCCTCCTTTGCATGTAAACTCTTTACCAATCCGTTAAGCCTTTACATGTAAAATCTTTACCAATCCGTTAAGTCTTTAAAGTCCACCTCATCCATAGTTTTAATCTAGCCATTGGAATACATAATTGAGTACTAAGCTAACCAATAAAGGGTCATCCTAAAATAATTGATGGTTAAGCTAACCGATAAAGGGTCATCCTAAAATAACATTCTTTTCCTTTTGGCACTCTTTTGAACTCTTGTATGAGACTCTCCCACATCTTGAACTTTTATAAGATTCATGTCTGTTTAGTTTCAATCCCTCCAACCCATTGGGGATTCCCACCCATTTATGTTTGTTACCATGCTTTACATAATGCCGCTTGCACCTTTTCATTTACCATTAATGTTTTGTCCATTTTCTCCCCATTACTTGTTACTTCCACTTGCCGCTATAATACATTAAAGGACCTTATGTATACAAAGTTTCACTTCTCAAAGGAGGACCACACTCAAACATATCTCGTGTTCCCTCCCATTTTGCTACACGTTTTGTAACTATCATTATGTTCCCCATGGAACCAACCACCTACGTATTATGTGATTACCTTCTCTATGTACCAAAAAACAAAGTGACTAAGGTAAAAAATAATTAAGGGAAGTACGTGAATCGTATTTTTTTTTATGAGTGTGGGTGGCCATCAATGTAGGAAAACAATATTCAAACATGCGGCATACTAATAAATGCTGCGGCGGTCGCACTGTGGGTTGTTGGATCTGAAACAAGTTCCAACGGCCCACAGTACAGCCGCCACAACATTTATTACTCTGTTGCATGTAAAATATTTTTGCCATCAATGTAGACATTGACATGAGCATTTATATTCAACGGTTGAGTCATCATGGTCATGAGTTTCAACCATAACTACTTTCCATATCATTTTTTTCATTAACATACCTAATCATCAACTCATTCAGCCTAGTTTTAGTGTATCATATGTCAAGTTAATTATCTTTGATCTTTTTCTTTACACCATTGCCCATGTCAGCCTATTTTCTTCTTCATGTCAATTGTTATAGCTGATTTTACCACACTTGGTAGATCACACTTTTATGGCCTTCCATGTTCCTATGCAGACTGGACTTATACTATACTTCAATGTATCCAAGAGGCTCAATATATAACACTCCAAAGGAGACCAGATATTTGGACTCATCATGGATGTATTTACTTGCTTATACATGATTGATTATATATGCTAGAGTAGATCATTATTCTGAAACAAGAGTCTAGAGTCATTTGAGTGCCTTGAGACTCACAGTCATCAGTGGTAGGTTCTCTCACCATCGACAATTTTGGGAATACATCAATGTCCCATAATCGATGGATTCTTCCAAGTGTTCGACCTCAACACATCTATTCACACTTGTTAGATTGCACTCTGTACCTTGATTCCCATTTTCATTATCGGTGGGTTATTTTGCGTCTGTTAATGATATACATTAATGACCAATAATCAGACGATGGGCTACTATGTTCAACCTCGACACATCTATTCACACAGTAGGACATGTACTCATAGCGGTTTGTGTTGAAGACCTTCCAGCTTGGTGGAATTCCATATATGCTACCTCCTGGATCGTGCCAGTATTCATGAGATTTCTGCTTTCATGATCTTCATTCGAGATTCCAGTGTATATCAGATATCTTCATCCATCATGGAGATTTTGATTCATTGTATATTGTAAGTGGTGATGACCACACATGACACTTTGTATATCATGCCTATTCATGGCCATTGTACTCCTATGTATTCGGGATTGCTATATGTATCTATAGTCACATGCAGAGACTGATCATTGTATTGTATTGATGAGTGGATGGTTCTTCCACCTAGGTATTCATTACTCCACTTCTCGGATGGATTATATAATGTATTTCAGCCATCATGTTACCCCTATGGCCTCACACATTAGGGGGCATCTGTTATAGCTGATTTTATCACACCTGGTAGATCACACTTTTATGGCCTTCCATGTCCCTCTGCAGACTCTTTGGACCCCATGGAATTATATTATACTTTGATGTTCCAATATCATCCCCAAAAATCACCTGTTTATACGTATACATGACTTTTAAAGCCATACTCGCGTGTATACGCAGATTTTGACCTCAAACCTATGTACATCAGGATGTGTGCATAAAGACAAATATTTTTGGAGTTTTCCTCATATGAGTCAGAATATCTGGTCTCTTGGCCTTCCATATGCCTTGAGAACGCTTAGATTTGACCCTCCATTATCTCTTTGGAGTGCTATATATTGAGCCTCTTGGATACATTGAAGGAGGAGAAATTGAAGAGTAAGGAAACTATAGTCCATTGTTGCCTCAGTTTTTCTTATACTTTAGTCTGCATCCCTTTGTCCCTTTGGAGCACATAGTGTTCTTCCCAAGCTTTCCTTTGTTTTGTGAGCTTGCTATCGAGAGATGGAGGATTGAAGTGGTGGAGGACTTGGTTTCTCCGGTTCGCAGAAGTGCCGTCAGAGTTTGTCACTATTGTATCTTTGTTTTATTAATATAAATATATTTTCCTGTCCAATACATGTGCATTTGAATATGAAGATTGACTCCATGGATGTATTTACTTACTTATACATGATTGATTATATATGCTAGATTAGCTCTAACACATTTATGTATATCATGCTTGATTTGTTTGTTGTTGCTAAGAGCAAATTGTAAGTGCAATTGCATTGGAAAAGCTCAAAGGGGATTTTCTTCAACCGTTTGGAATAAGGTACGATTCTATATCCCTCAGTATTAGATTTGCTTACTGCTCTTGCATATGGAAAAGATTGATTTCTGGTGTCATACTGTTTATTGTGGTACCCCCAAGTGTTATCAACCCAAATGGCACTTCTCCGTCCGAGTACCGACACTTCATATGTTGGCACACAAAAGGACACTTATGGATTGAAGGTTGCCTAAACACTATAGATGGGCATGAAATGAGATGCATTCACTATCCAACCAGCTTGCCATTTTACCTTTTCATATGTTGAATTCCATACGCGACTATCTCCATAGCAACTCGCGTACATACACGACTATCTCCATAGCATCCCGCGTACTGTACGCGAGTATCTTCATTGCAACCTGCGTACATATTTGTACGCGGGTTTCCCTTATAGCAACTCGCGTGTCATACATAGGTTGCCAGTATCAATACTCGTGTACACATCTATTCGACATTAAAAATAATAAAACACGATTAATTGAGATTTGTTGAGCCCTAATCATTAACTATCTCAGCTGTCTCAACCTCCTCAACCTTCGAAACTGCTCTATTTCCTAAAGTATAAACAGAGGCCTTGGGGAGGGCATTAATCAATCAATATTGGAGAGAAAAGTTATGCTGGTGGTATATCTTCAGAAGTCTTTGGAGTAACAGAACTCAGAATCCTTTGGTTGCAGAGGAGTCCTTGTTTCAGGCGTTGGGTTGTACACTTATCTCATTCACTATTGTTAATAAAGAGAATTCTTCTTCCAACTTTGTGTTGAGTCCCTTTCATCTATCATTGTTTGATGAATATTTTTGATTAAGCACTCTATATATTGTTCATCTAACTTGTCATATATACATGTATAAGATTGTACTTGGAGAATTGTCTCTTTGCAGGTGAAGGAGGTGCATCCCTGAAAGATTTGGAGCAGAGTGGGAGAAGACAAAGCTTGGATCAACCGTCGTTAATCGGGTGAGTCCACCATATCTTCCTATTTCCTTTCTGTACTTTAAAGCTGATTGTCTGCAAGTTTTAGAAGTACGTTGGTAACCTCAGACCCTCGGTTATAAGGGTGTTTATTCCTGAACAACATAACTGGCGACTCCGCTGGGGAGCCCAGACTGTTGTGTGTTATTTCTATTTACCGTTGCCCAGTCTTTGCCTTGATTGTATGTGTGGTCTCCTGTCTTGGTTCATGCTTAAGGTAGTGTTTGAAGACCTTGAAAATTTTCTCTTTTATTAGAAAATTTTATACCTGTACGTGGGTTGCTCATGCATACAGTCGCGTACAGAGGCCTGTGTACGCGGGTTGCTCTGCAGGACAATCGTGTACAGTACGCGGGTTGCCCTTGTACACAGTAGTGTACAAGCCTGAGTATTCAAATTTTTTGGGTTAGGGTTTTGCTTATCCCTGTCCCTTTATAAAGTTTGTTTGCTGGTTGGTCTTCCTTATAAGCATTGCACTGTCAGTTTGATGACCTTGTTGGCCACACCTTGTGATTTCTTGTGAAGCCCTTGAGTTCTTATTGTTTGGATTGTCTTCTATTAGCAACTTGAAGTGGATTTGCCTGTTTGGGTTATAGGTTCAAGTGTTGTTGTCTGAATCAGTGATCAGGGTTCTAGGCACTGTGTATCCTTTCTATTTTCGGATAGTATTTGGTTTGCCACTTACCTTTGTGTGATCTCAGTGATTTTCTTTCATTGTGTCTGCCCAAGCTAGGGTTCCAAGTCTTCCTTAGGTGGTTGATCTTTGGTCTTTTAATCTGTTTACTTCACTCTGCTTACTTTATACAGTTAGTTTAATTCAAACATACTCAAGTTTTGTGCATTTAGGTGCATAGTAGTCTTTGAGCATTTTAAAAAGTGAAAATAAAACTTTTAGAAGCTTTTGCATTTGATTTCGTATAGAGTAGTATCTTCAGTTTTTAAAATATAATCTCAAAAAACTACAAAAATATAGTCTTAGAGTTCTCTTTATCGTTGCATTTTCATCAATTTATATTAAAAAAAAGAAGAAAAGAAGCTTGTTTTTTAATAGTGGTAATTTGCTTTGGAAATATACACCTTTGTTTTACATTTCTTATCGAGTCAAAAACATCATAGTCCTTCACTCCACTTCCTTCTGAGTAAAAAACAATCCTTAAAATGAACGCAATAATTAAAATTTATTAGTAATTTTTATTTTTTAGGGCCATACACCTACTAGCTTAGGCTAGACTTATGGGATAGGAAGTGTAAACTTCCCATAAGTTTTAAAATTCAGACATAGTGGGCTTATCGATAGGTAAATCCTTCTCTTTATCAATAGTATCTGGGAAGCACCTCTCAAACGGGAGTCAAGCACGAGGTCACGTAGAGGCATTGGACTAAGGATATAACCCTCCGATTCCTTGTCGAAATGTAAATCAGGACTTTTAGGCGTCTGGGGATTCTGTCCTAGACAGAGTTTCAGGATCAGCTACCCTGCCCATGCGTACGAGTCAGGCTTGCGACTGTCCCCCCCAGACTGTTGGTATAGTTAAGGTAGCCTCTAGTCTCTTGACATCTAGGGTTCATACATAGGTAAACCGGAAGGCTATTTCTGGTTCACCTTGGACGGGCTTGGAAGGTAACCCTTGTTGAAAGTGTAGGAGGGCGGTGGGTGATTCCTCCGCTTGTGCCTAAGAACCTCTTCAAGAACGCCAAGTAACTGTTCTTTAGCTTTCTTCGGGAAAGCATATCTTTTACCCTTGTTGACTATTGAGACTTTAGGAGTTTTCGTAGTGATTGTTCTGTGGTTTGTCTGTGTTTAGATGACCTTAGGGTTTGAATTGTCAAATTTACAATCGTGGAGGACCAACCTATAAGAAGGTCACAAAGGTTGCAAAACCTTCCTCCTCTCATCACATTGGAACCTCCACCTACACCTCAAAGGCGGAGATTGGACACGGACGATTCATTTGAACCGATAGGAGTAAGTGAAGTTCCGGGTGAACCAGCACTTGGGGCTAACCGCTTTGATTTTAATACAGTTGAGATAGAAGACTTGTAGGCTAACGAGTTTGCAAGGAATTTTAAAACACCCTTGACTGACTTAAACGATCCTGTGATCGTCCAGGTTAGGCCTTTTGATTCACCTGTTTTACGTGTCCCTGTGGGCAGGATAATGTCTTCTGCGGGAGAAAGTTCTTTTGTTTTCACCTCAGCCATTCTGGCTAAAGGGGTACTACCTCCCCCGGTAAGTGCCCCTAGATCTAGCATACCTACTACGCCATTAACTCCAGCGAGTCGGGTGGTTCAATCGCTCGTTCCCACAAGCCTAGCAGGTGCTTTTGGTGGCATGGTTACTGGGATTCCTAGTATACCTACTGTTCCTTCCTCCTTCACACACACTGCCCGAAGCGGTCCGATAGGATCCTCGGCTTTCGTCCAAGGATTTCCTTGGAATGGGGGGCATATTGCCCCATCCACTCCATACGTAGGCCCATCACCTTCTTATGTAGGAGTGCAGTTTGGAAACACTACCTCTTATGGGCAAGGTTTTCAAACTCCGGTCTCGGCCCCGTTCATGAGCTCTCCCTTTTCGTTGTTTAGCGGAGGGATACCTGCTCCTGTTTTTCAAACCCCAGTTTCGATTGGGACGACCCGAACCTCTTATACTGCACCTCCCACCCACAATCCTGTGGCTTACGGATGGAATCCATTTCAAAGTAATCCATCCACTTCGCAATTGGTGGCAGGGGGCAACCCCACCTTTACATATGGGAATTTGGGGGGAAGTCCCTCTAATCCCCAGACTGGCACTTTTAGTGCTCCGGTTCGACCTAAGCTTCCGTTTCTGGCAACGTTAAACCTTCCAGGTTTTTCTAAATTAATGAATGACCTGGTGAGGCATGACCCCTCATGGCCACCTGTTCCCACCAAATTGCCATCAGACATCCCAAAATTCGAGGGCAAAGTTGGTGAAGATCCTGGGGCTCATGCCACCACCTTTCATTTATGGTGTTCTTCTAATTCGCTGAATGAAGATTCAGTCAGGTTGAGGTTGTTCCAAAGAACCTTAAGGAGTATTGCAGCAAAATGGTACATTGAGTTGCCTTCTGCTGCGTTCAGTAGTTTTTGGGACTTGGCTAGTGCATTCCTTAGCCACTTTCAGCTTCCGGTCCGATATGACTTCGGAATGAACTTGTTATCTACCTTTAGGCAGAACAAGGCTACCCACATCTCGGATCACATCCAAGAGTGGAGGAGGCGAAAGAGCCTTATTAAAGCCACTATTCCTCCTGAGTTTTAACTAGAGTGGTTCCTTAAATCCCTGTTGCCTTACATATCTAAGGACGTATCCACTTCAGGAGTAACGAATGAAGAAGAAGCCATTCTCAGGGCCCAGCAATTGGATTTGATTTATTTGCAATCTGGGATCTTGTATGAGATTATCCCTGAGGCACCGAGGCCTACCCACGATGTAGAGAAACCTAAGCCTGGACCCCATGCCGATGGTGTGGTTGGGTCCATAAACTCTCCCACTGTAGAATCTTTGGCCAAACAGCTCCATCAGCTGTTTGTCAAACATTCTACGACGGAGGCAGCAAAGGCTACCCCCTCACCCCAAAATGAAATGTTTTTGCACAGACCTCTCAGAAGGGCAATCAGCAGCCCGGTGGGAAGAAGAAGAGAGGAAAGAAAGGGGAGGGAAATCAAAACAAGCAAAAACCCGCAAATAGTGCTGATGGGGGCAAGAAAGAAAAGAAAAAGGTGAAATTCCCATGTAAGTTGTGCCATGAGGATCACCTCACTCACCTTTGTCCCCTTATGGAACAAGCCCAGAAGCTGCTAAAAGCTCAACAACTGGCTGTCTTGAAGGATCCTTTTCCCCAAGGGCAGAATTTTGCTTTAGCTTCTAATGTAGCAGGGGGCACTTCCAATGCCCCTGACCCCAATTATATCAACATGGTTTGATCTTAGACTTTGCTACAGACTAGGAATAAAAACTATGAAAAAGAGACTTCTGAGAAGGGTAAGGCTATAGGTGAAACTTCTAACCCTCTCACGATCGAGAAGCCTGCTGAAACTATGCCTAAGATACCGGAAGGTGTCTTTAAGAAGACCTTGCATAACCCTAATGCTAGGGTTGCTTCAAACTACTTTGTGGTTGAAGACTTGGCCCAAACCCCTTGTGCAATGTCAACTTTAGAGGTGTTATAGAGCTGTCCCGCCCAGCGCCTCTTAGCAGCCTTAGGCAGCATGGACTCGTCGAGTCTCATGGCGAAATTTCACTTGTTTGATGTTAAAATTCGCCTACCTTACCATGTAGCCTTATCAATAGATGTCATCCATGGTGGAAAGACCATTGGAAGGGAAGTTGTTGATGAGGGTAATTCTACATGCGTTATGTCATTGTCATGTTGGAAAGCTCTCGGATCCCCAGAGTTGGTCCTGCCAAACACTCTACTTACTGCTTTCGATGGAAGGTCATTCCGTCCGCATGGTATCCTACCGGATTTTGAAATTAAGCTGGCAGGGAAAGCAGTGTCTGTTGAGGTGGAAGTGATTGATGCACCTTTGGACTATAATTTGCTTTTGGGAAGAAGCTAGACTTATGCCATGTCCGCTATTGCGTCGGCCGTCTTTTGCGTGGTAGTATTTCCACACGAAGGGAAGTTGGTTACTGTTGACCAACTCGATTTTACTCGAAAAGGCCGCTTGGAGTCTAATGAGTCAGCTGTGCCATTGGTTGATCCGGTTAAACCTGCTGCACAGAGCTTGGGGGCTGGAATGTACGCATCACTGATGGGCACATTTGATCTTCCAACCTCGATTAACTACATAGGTTCTACTAGTGTGGGGAAGTCCATAGCCACGGTTGTTGATAGGACTGATCCTTGGGTTCTCCCTTCCCCCCATGAACCGGAAGTGCCCTTATCGGCAGTGGAAGTGGCTTACCAAGCTATCACTCAAACCACTGTTGATCCCGTTCTAGACCCTCTCACAGTCTCAAAGGACCTGGAAGAAGTCTATTTGCCTGCTTGGGCAGAAAAATCTTTGCATTCTACGGATTGTTTAGATATGGTTTTACCTTCTGATGAAGCCATTCTAAAAGCCATGTGCAGACGTGATAAGATCTGCGAAGATCTTCATCATCGATCCTATTTTCTTCCAGAGCTAAGTAGGATAGAGAATCAAGAGTTTCATATGAGACTGACAGATAATGTTGATACACCCATCAATCCATTAACTATCTCAATTGTCTCAACCTCCTCAACCTTCGAAACTGCTCTATTTCCTAAAGTATAAATAGAGGCCTTGGGGAGGGCATTAATCAATCAATATTGGAGAGAAAATTTATGCTGGTGGTATATCTTCAGAAGTCTTTGGAGCAGTAGAACTCAGAATCCTTTGGTTGCAGAGGAGTCCTTGTTTCAGGCGTTGGGTTGTACACTTATCTCATTCACTATTGTTAATAAAGATAATTCTTCTTCCAGCTTTGTGTTGAGTCTCTTTCATGTATCATTGTTTGATGAATATTTTTGATTAAGCACTCTATATATTGTTCATCTAACTTGTCATATATACATGTATAAGATTGTACTTGGAGAATTGTCTCTTTGCAGGTGAAGGAGGTGCATCCTTGAAAGCTTTGGAGCAGAGCGGGAGAAGACAAAGCTTGGATCAACCGTCGTTAATCGGGTGAGTCCACCATATCTTCCTATTTCATTTCTGTACTTTAAAGCTGATTGTCTGCAAGTTTTAGAAGTACGTTGGTAACCCCAGACCCTCGATTATAAGGGTGTTTATTCCTAAACAACACCAAACCATAGGAAGTTTCTCTCCATAACATCAATGAAAGTCTTCACTATCCACTATTTGATTGTTCCTTGAAACAACTTTATAATCAATTCTCTTGTTCTGGTCATACTATCATGTTCTTTCCCCCACGTCAATTGGAATGAATCAACAATGCCTTTTTTATGGGTTCACTTTAAGTGACTATGACACATTCTTTTCTTGGAGTTGAATTAGAAGGATATGGTACCCTTGGACCTGCTTTGTCCAATGATAGGATCCTTTGCATTTAAGTAAGTCCCCCATATTAACTTATGATTGGATGGTTTCTCTCACGTGTGATTCCCACATATGTGCTCATATGCAGGAGAAACATACTATGTAACTTGGTCCCTATTATTCTCATTGATGGGTTTCCTCACAATCAATAATGCGTATCACTAGTGACACTTCATCGATTGGTCATCTCTGCCATGCTTAACTTCAACTCTGTTTTTCGCATGGTGACGAGTCATACTCTATGGTGAGGTTGACTATTATTTTTGAAAACCACCTTGTTCTAATTACAGAGCCATCATTTTTTCCAGTCTCCATGCTCCCCAAAATGATGCCAATGCCCCATAACCGCAAACCACTCTACCCATTGCCTAAGACCTCATACCTCCTAATACTTGTGCCTAGACAGTGATGCCCTAGGAAGTCATGTTGTGAAAAACATGCTAACATGTTTTCTTGTTTTCATATTGGTATGATGAAATTATTATACTTTGTCAACATCATACAAGAGACATATTAATAGACTTGTACCGCACTTGAGCATGGGTGTGCCTACCTCATGAGGAAGCTCCACATTTTTTTTGGTGACTACTAATGCTTCATTGCAAGTGGTTCCCTCCATCTCCTTTGTCCAACAACATTTTCTATGGGCTCTCTCTCTCCCTCTTCCCTTCAATGATACAATAAAAATCATTGATGTGTAACTTCGGTCACAAGTTGCTTTCCTAACCTCACACACAAGGGATCATTTGTTAGAGCAACAAAGTAGTCGCATGACCAAATCTAGTCCATAACAAAATAATCAATTGACATAAATTGACAACTAATACAACATAGAGAACGTTAGCAAAAGGCTAAAAAAAGGAATAATTACACCTCCTAAAGGTTTATTTGTTAACATTCCCCAATTTTTTCTAGTTGACATGAATGTTTATTTGAGAGAAACTATTAACCACTTCAAGTTCTAAAAGTGAAAATAAAGTTGTCAAATGACACACACAACAATAACATGTCCATGAATATGTCTTGGAATGTATGAATTAAGGAGACTATTGCAAGAGAGCATCCTAAGATGAGCATGACTACCCATGGGAGCTTCTCTAAGAAGATTAATGCACTAGAAAACTTAAAATACAAAGCTTGGGTAATGGTGAAATATATCTTGAGTTTTACCCATTATTATGATGCTTCATAATAGAGAGATACATTACTCCACTTGCTTGAGAGGATTTGCATGCATTAATATCACATTAACTCACTAAGAAGAGAAGATAATATGACTCAAAGATGAAACTAGTGAAGAAGAGGACCAAGGGACCACTTGCTTATAGCCATTGGTAGCTCTGCTGTAATCACATTTCTCTTTATAAATGAAATATTGTTTTTGCTAGCCCCTTCATTTTTGAGTCTACCATATGCTTTTCTACTTCATTTGGTAGGATCCGAATCATGTTAATGTCTCATTTGTGCAAGTTTTTTATTGGTTTTTTAAATATCTATGTAGGATATGCTATGTTTGTTTGTATGCAAGGGATTGTAGTCCAATACAAAGCTCATTGCTCCTCCTCTGAACTAGTTGTAGCCACATAAGAAATTGGAAAGTAAGGTATTGTCAAGTAGAGGCAGGCTTTACCAATTTCTTGTTTCCCTCATTTGCGTTTGAAGGAAAATTGCTTATTCCACATAAGAGCTCAAGGGTTTCACTCAATGAGCCTATGAAATAACACTTGCATTCACGGGATATTAAATAAATTCCTAATGTCACCCTCTTCACAATACATCTTTCCAAAAAAGACCCCTATTTTTACTAGATATCCTATAAATCCATTTTTTCCATTACATTTTATAACCCCTTTTTTATTATTATGGTGACATGACACAACTCTTATAAGCCTTGAAATATTATAGGGTGAAATATGAAATCTTGGTGGGAGTAGATATTTTGAGATGTGGAACAAACTCTTAAATATAGCTTGGCTTCACACATAATTGTCACAATAAAATTCACACCACCTTCACACACAAAGCATACCTATTCAAACATAAGTGTTTCTTCACACACAACCAAATTTACATTACCTTCAAACATAGATCATACATATATAAACACTCATTCAATTGCACACACTCTCAGATCCACACCATCTTCACATGCAAAATTACACCCATTAAAACCTCATGATACCTAATTCAACCTCTGAATACCCAATTCTAACCCCTACACATTATTTAAATAATTTTAGTATATTAAAAATATTCTTAGACTCCTATATACTAAGCAATATATCATTTCTATTTTTTAAAAATTTCAAATGTCTCAATATAAAATCACACATGATATAATATTGCCTACTTAGTGCACCTCACGCATAGAAGTTAAAAAAAACCTTTCATTTGTTTTTTTTAAACTCTTAAAATAATCTTAAATCACAACTAAATGTATATTAAACTTATATCATTCTCCTCTTGGCAATTATATTACATATTTAGTGATGAACCTTGGTAACAAAAGTGATGAATATGACACTAAATGCCTTGAGAGTAGCATGAGATTCTTCCACAACTTGCCATGTACCATGATCAACAATATCCATAAAAGATACATAAATAACATAAAAGGTACATAAATAACAACAGAAAAGCAAGTACATAATTGCTCACCAAATCTCCTTTTTAACCAATACTGATACGTCCACCCAGATTCTCAAGGGTAATGATAATCCATAAAGTTCAAGTTTAAAGCACAATAATAATAAACAAAAATCTAAGAACAAAAAACAGAAAACAACATTGAGAATTCCTTTAAAAATAAGAACTTTGATTGCATCTTTGAAAAAGTATCATCCCTTCAAAAGAATAGTTTTGATTGCAACTTTGAGACGGTATCATCCATGTATTTATATATTTTGATAAAGGGTGAACGCCTCCTGACACACCTTCAGAAATTGCAACTTTGAGATAGTACGCCTCCTGACACACCTTAAGAAATTGCTAGGAATATTCGGTATTCGTTTTCTTGGGATGCTGGTCCTCTCCACGAAGTAAGGTTAGGTTAAAGATAAGGTTCTTCATGGTAACAAGCAAGGAGGGTATATGGATAAGAACCAAAAGGGTAAAGGTAAAGTTTTCATGGCAGCAAGAAAAGAAGGTATATGGGTTAAGAAATAAAGGACAAAAGAATATAATGGTCCTACAAAATTCAAGTTCCCTCCTGTCCAAATGACATCTTTGTTTGAATTGAATGGTATTATTCCCCCTGTCCAAATTACATCTTTGCTTCTTGAATTGTATTATTCCCTTTCCTTGATGTATAAGTTTGATATTGAACATTATTGGATATTACTTTTTTGCTTTTACTTTTTGGAATAAATAAACCAAATTGAAAATGGAGGGATACAAAATAGTCAGGTGACAGCGAGGAGGAGGACAGTGTGAGCATGTAACAAACACAACCGAAAGGCCAGTCCGTGGGGTCTCTCTGTGGCATCCTCGGCTTTTCATTTCTTCTCTCGCCAATAACAGTTAACACACAGGAAATTATATATATATATATAATGAATTGCCTTCCTAAGCATTATCACGGATCTGATTTGATCTAGATGCAGTAGAGACTGACCCAGCCAGCTGCTTCAGAATTCATTTGGCAGTGCTGTTTGCAGGATGCAGAGACCATGGAAATCTACATGTTGGTGTGTTCTAATAGTTGTAGTGATTCTCTTTGCTAATAAGCTGGTGGGTGCTGATGATTGGAACTCTGCTCACGCCACCTTTTATGAAAGAGGAGATCGTGCAGGAACCATGGGTACTAATTAAACAGTAGTATTGATTTTTTTTGTTTCACAAACATAAAGTTTTATACACCAAATTGATATCTAACTTAGCAGTAACCTCAAAACTAAGACTTTTTTTCATCATAAAAACTGAAACCTTTAAGATTTTTTTCATCTTAAAAACACATGACAATAGAAGCATGACACCCACTCGGTGCTTATAGAAACATGACAATAGAAGCATGACACCCAGTGGGTGCTTATAAGCTTCCCCTGAATACTTATTCATGGAGTTGGCTTTTTTAATGGTACACCATTTGCACTTTTTCAGGTAAGTTTGGAAATCTTGCAACATTATTTGTTGTTGAAAATGAGATTTTCAGTGTTAAAATTGCAATTTTTATTAAAGAAATAGATTCAGGACTCTATAACCCTAGGGACACCCAGATTATGCAATTTCAATCACCAAAAACTATCTATAACCCTAGGGACACCCAGATTATGCAATTTCAATCACCAAAAACTATCTTTGAACAATTTCTGCCAAATCGACAAAAAAAACTAGCAGAATTTTTGATGCAAATGGGCTATAGTTTAGCTTACTCCCTTATTCATATTGATTTTTGACAAAAAAAAACTAGCAGAATTTTTGATGTAGCAGAATTTTTGATGCAAATGGGCTATAGTTTAGCTTACTCCCTTATTCATATTGATTTTTTATGTGTGTTTGATGTTGCAGCTGGTGCTTGTGGGTTCGGGAACTTATACATTCAAGGATACGGGACCAACACTGCTGCAGTCAGCACTTCTCTGTTCAACAGTGGCTCGGCCTGCGGCGCTTGCTTTGAGATAAAGTGTGTTGATGATCCACAATGGTGTCTTCCCGGCGGCCCGTCTGTTGTGATCACGGCTACTAATTTCTGCCCGCCCAACTACGCCCTCTCCAACGACAATGGCGGGTGGTGCAATCCTCCTCTCGAGCATTTCGACATGGCGATGCGTGCTTTTGAAAAGATTGGCGTTTGGGAGGCAGGAATAGTGTCAGTTCAATACAGAAGGTAAGTTACTCAATTTAGCTTCTCAAATTTAATAGTATAGTTAATTTATGGTTTGTGAACACACATTTATGTACAATTTAAAATTGATGAAATCAATATTTGTGAAAGCAAAAATAAAATTGATGAAATCAATATCTTTGAAGCAAAAATAAAAAATGAAGAGAATTACATCAATAGAAATGGAGAGAATTACATAGATAAAGAGGTTACTGTGTATGAGACACCAATTTGGTGTATGAGATCCCTTTATTTGTGGGACAAGAAACCTTTTTGGCAGTGATTTAATTGCGAAAGTGTACAAAAATATATATACACTACCTTTCTGGATTTGAACCTATGACCTTATGTTTATATGTCATAATACAGGGTCCGGTGTGCAAAGGAAGGTGGAATAAAGTTCACGATTCACGGAAATCGTTACTTCTACCTGATCCTGGTTACAAACGTGGGAGGAGCTGGGGATGTTTCAGAGGTGATGGTGAAGGGATCGAACACGGACTGGCTACCTCTGACGCGGAACTGGGGACAGAACTGGCAGTGCAATACGAATATCGTGGGGCAGTCTCTCTCCTTTCGTGTTACTTCCAGCAGTGGCCACACCATTACTTCTTATAATGTGGCTCCCTCTGACTGGCAATTCGGACAGACCTTTCAAGGAAATCAGTTCTAGCTCAAATGGCATCCATAAATTTCATGGGCTTACTTTTACTGCGATGCTGATGCCTTCTTATTAATATGAACAAGGCATATTAAAGAATATATATACAGAAAAACAATTGCAGCATACTGATAGATAATAGAAATAATATGTTAAGCAATTCATGGACACTGCAATTTTGTTTTTCATGAAATGAATTGCATAAGGTAATGTTGTTTTGGGTCACAATGCAGAATAGATGCTCACTTGGTTTATTCTTAGCGTTTTATATATTGTGGTGATTCCAAATATAACCTTGACTTTAGAATCTCAGTCTTAATACTTTATGCTCATCGTGTACTTTTTGTCTAATCTAAACACTTTATGCTTATTATGTGTTGAAATTTACGAGAATCCTCACACTTTATTGTACAAAAGTAACTCGTTGCTTCTAACTGTTCAGGCCATAGAAACGTGATATCATTATCTTCACTTCGACGATTTTCTTAACACAAAAGTACTATCCTTCCATATGCTCAGTATTTAGTATAACCTGTTAGGCAGGCAGTTTGAGGAGTCTGGATGGATGGATAAAGTCTCTCTCATTCTGTACATCATGGCTATGGGAGGTCAGGTTTAATTTAGGGGCTGCAGATTTGAGTTTAAATGTGATAGTTAAGGTAGTTGGGCTTCAGACATAATAGGAAGGCTTTTGATCTACTTAATGGTATAGCTTTTTAAGTGGCAATTGAGGGTCATTGATGACCATCAATATTTAGCTTGATATAGATTATTTAATGCGGCTACAGCAGACATGTCAACCCTTGGATTTCAAAGAATTTTAAATATAACAGTTAGCATGCTTGCTGCAGCCGCATTAAATAGCCTGCAGCAGGCTGAATAATTTTCAGCGTCATGGATGATTGTTGAAAGGACCTAGATCAAAGACAATGTTGGACTTAGATTAAAGACATTGTGTAGAAGGTTCTTGATCACTGAATGATATGGCCTTCCAAGTGGCAACTGAGCGGTTATTGATTGCTTTGAGGACTTGGATCAAAGAAATGTGTGCCGAAGTTAAACTAATGATAACAGAAAAAGAAGAAGACAATATGTGAATGATGAGTTTACATGTTTTGGTAGCTTTGGTGATCGTTTAATAAATGGTGGTGACAAAATGGTTAAGATAGTGTATTAGTGTGTAGGTTAAGAAGACCAAGGATGTCTAATAGAATAGAAGAGTCACTAACAAAATGCTACATAATAAGACTTTGGTGGAAGACAACACAGTTTGGCAATGTGATACCTAGTAAGACTTTGGTGGAAGACCACACAATTTGACAATGTGATGGCCTGATAGATTGTGTGTTATCCATCTTAAGGCGATTGAGGGGATACAAGAACTTAATAGTTTCATTGTCGATTGAAATTGCATAAACTAGATGTCTAAAGTAATCGAAGATTCTGAATCCATTTCTTCAAAAAAAATTACAATTTTAACACTGAAAATCTCATTTTCAACAACAAATCGTATTTCCAACCATCTAAAAATAAGACAACTCCATGACTTTATGTAGGAAGCCGCCTCATACTCATTCTTTTGTAACAGGGTTCAAGGCTCATTCTTTTGTAACAGGGTTCAAGGCTGGCAACCTGAACTATCGAATCTAATTTCAACGATTCAAAACTTAACAGATGAAATTAACCGACAAACTTTAAACTTAAGCAAACACGGGATGCTCGTCATTTAAAAAAAAAAATTGCTTTTATTCTACATTAAAAGAATCCTAGTTCTTTAAGTGATTTTCACGTTACCACCTCAGTTTGTTCTTCACTGTACTGAAAATAGACTGGTCACCAAATTCGGTCAAATCAGGAGAATTAATCAGGGAAATTGGAAGTTCGATTCGTTTGGTTTATTATTCGGTTCGCTCATTTCGTCCACGTGTCGAAATTTGATTTTGTTTTCCATTTTCTGACGGTGGTTGCAAACACCGGTGAATTTTTACTGGTTTTATATAATGGTTAATGGTTAAGAGCATGTGTTTCCTCTTAGGAGGTCATGGGTTCAAATCCAGAGGGGTAGTGTATGTACACCTCTGTAGACTTTAGCAGTTAAATCGCTGCGCAGAGGGGGTCCCTTGTCCCACAAACAAGGGGTCTCATACACCAATTTGGTATCTCGCTTGGGAGTTACCTTAAAAATAGATTATTATTATTATAATAATGGTGAACTTCGTAGGTTTTATTTATTTATTTTTGATATTATAGCATACTCGAATCCGAATTTGAACGAGATATCACAATTCAAAATCAAAGTCGAATATATTGACCGATTGTTGAGCCCCGCTTTGTTGTGATATTGCAAATACGGGTAAGTTTGTAATATGCTCTTTTTAATTGAAGAATAGCATTTTTAAAGGTCAGATCAAGGTAATTTTTCATTTAAAAATAAAGATTTAATGGACAATTTGTTTTTTATTTAAATATTAAAATGTAATAGCCAATAAATCCAAGTTAATAATCCTACTTATAACTTATCCTTTTCACATGTTTAAGAGATGATGGTGAAGAATAACATTTTTAAAAGTCAAAAATAAAAATTCAAAATAAAAATAAAAATAAAAATTCAATGGACAATTTGTTTTCTATTTAAATATTAAAAATGTAATAGCCAGTAAATCCAAGTTAATAATCCGACTTATAACCTATCTTTTTCACATGTTTAAGAGATTATTAAGTTTAAGAGATGATATGTTAATAATTGTGTTGCACATGTTTAAGAGATGATAGGTTAATAATTGTGTTGCATTAGAGATGGAAGTTTGCAGGCCTAATGAGACATTTATTGCATTCATTGTAAATTTTTTTTTAATATAGTTTTTTTTTATAATTTTTTTGGTTAGAAATTGGTTTTTAATTTTTGTGTAAGTTTAAGTTTTCTATGCCTTTATATTTAATTGTAGAATATCTCATTCATTTACACACTCGTGCTATAATTTTAGAATATCTCATTCATTCACACACTCATGCTATAATTTCTACATATTTTTCAAACTAAAGTGGTGAAGTCCACAAATTGAAGTGGCAAAGAGAATTAGAGTAAGAAATGGATATTTTGGAGAAGCAATGGGTAAATTAAGTACCTATCATTCATGAGCTTTCTTTAGAGAGCAACTATGGTGATTGATCATGTTTTTATAATTTTCTAGTAATGTGGAGGTGTTTAATTTATGTGGATAGAGATTAGACCATGTTTCATACTAGAGGATTCACATGGATTAAGGGTTGAATAATGATAAATTTTCCTTTCTAAATTTTATGAATATCTAATAAATAGTGTAACTCTTTGAATGAAAATTGCGAAAATATACTTGGGAGGATGATAGTTTCTATGTTTCTTCTTGCTTTCGGTAATTTGGTAAGTATGACCATGCACTTTTTTCCTCTAATTTATTCTATGTGTGTGGATAGAGTTTATTTCCGTTGTGTTTTCTATTTATATATTTGCACATGCATTTCATTGAATATGAATTTTGTATTATTCCATAGGGTGTCTCAAAAGGTCCCAAAAATCATGAGCGCAACTTGGCTCCCTTGTGAAACTTGACTAAACTCACGGGTTTCACCCACAAGATGAATCAATCCCTGTCTTGATAAATTCAATCTATTTTGTGGGCATATGCATAACTCTTCTACATGTCTTAAGCCTCCTAGAATCTACCTAATCAATATTCTATAAATTGGATGATCTGAAGTCCAACTATCACTTTGCCTAGATGGTTCTCACATGACCTCACACAAAGGAAGTCAAATGGTTCCATCACATTGCAGTTGATGAATTTGTTGTTATAATAAAAATCAAATAAAGGGAGGTATTATTCCCAACAATTCTTCTAATCCATGACATATTTGTGGAACATGTTAATATCTAATTCACCTCTTAGTGTGACTATTGGTTTCCAAGTGATGTGCTATGACGTTGTTCAACCTAGTTCACAAACCTTCTTGAAATATTGTTCAAAATATACCTAAAGACACTGAGACATGATTGGAGATACCATTCTTGGGTAGTGCACGAAGTCTTACGATCTCATCCTGTATGTTTTAGCTATAACTGGTGATTTGTATGTGTATTGGAGAAAAATAAAGCACCTTTTTACAAAAATTCCACAACCACAAAAAAAGAGTCATGCCTATTTGGGGTCATGGATAGCCCCATATTAAAATCCATTGAAATGACCCCCCATTTTGACTTTGCAATTGCATACAAATATAATAGAACAATTGGTCGTCAATATTCAACCTTCATCTGATAAGCATTGATCCACATGAATCACCACAACTTTCTTCATTCCTACCCATAAGTAGAGAGGTTTTAAATGTGCATACATTTTCTTAACCTCTAGATGGGTCTGATATACTGCACGATGAGCTTGTAAATCCTCTCATACTTTAACACAACAATAGTCTAGTCAAACCTCTTTAACCCATACTCATATAATGAATACACCTCATACTTAGGTACCCCAATGATCCTAACCTCTCATACTTTGACACAACAATATTCTAGTCAAACCTCTTTAACCCATACTCATATAATGAATAAACCTCATACTTAGGTACCCAATGATCATATTCTGTAATTTCCATATCACTTCTATGTAACAATCATTCAACTACAAACTCAAAAGATGTTTCCTAATTTTAACCTTTAAAGGAAGCAATGAAAATAGTGAAAGGTAGTAGTGCCCCTTTAATCTCTTTGATATAAGATATGTCAAATTCATGCTCACTCAATAGTTCAAATTAGAAATACTACCTGATGTTCAAATCACTTTGTGTGAAAATATACTGTAAACTTTTATGGTCAATCTCGAGTTCAAACTTTCTGCCCACTAGGTAGTGCCTCCAAATCTTTAATACATGATATAATATTGCCATTTCCAAGTCATGAGTATTTTATTTGTGTGGCCTTACCTTCCACGAATAATAGGAAATCACTCTTCTATCCCATGACTACTCTTACTAACTCCTCCTTAAGGGCATATCTACACACTACAAAGTTTTGGTCCATGTTTGGTAGTTGTAGAAACATAGTCGTTGTCAACAATTGTTTGATATTTTTCAATTTCTTACAACATTTACTACGCTCAAACTCCTTACCTTTCCTTTTTAATGCAGTGATGAGGATAGTGATAGGATAAACCCTCCACAAACCCTTTATAATACTTGGATAACCCTATGAAGATGTGCACCCTTGAGCATTATTAGGTGTTGTCTAATCCATACTGACCTCAATCTTGTACTACTATTCTACAATTTCATCTTTTGAAATGATGTGGCCCAAATAGTGGATTTTGGGCTAACATCATAACACTTAGAGAGTGTGCCATAAATATTATGCTCACTAAGGCATTTCAAAAATAGTTGTAGGTGTTCCTCATGTTCAATTAGGGTCCATGAGTAGATGAATATATCATCCAACTCTAAATAATCCAGATAAGTAGGAATACAAATGGGTAAAGTTCCCTATTCCTATAGGTGCAAACATATTTTTAGATAAATGTCCCCACACCCAAGACGAGGTAGAAGTCTTATTTTGTGTTCCCTATGAAGGTGTTATTAGAAGTATGATATGCTATATTTTGTGCTAGATCAGATATTTCCCATGTAGTGAGAGTTTTGAGCAGGTATATGTCAAATCTAGTGAAAGAACATCAGACAATTGTAAAGAAGGTCTTTATATATTTGCATGGAACTTTAGATTATTGAACCAAATACCAAGGAATACCCTGTATGTATATATATATATTTGTTGATGCAAATGGGGTTGGAGATCTTGATTGTAGAAGATCAACAAGTCGTTATGTCTACAACCTATTTAGTGGAGCAATCATTTGGATGAGAAAGGGGCATATTGTAGTTGTATTTTCAACTATAGAAGATGAGCATGTGGCAACCACTTATGGAAGTAAGGAAGTTGTATGATTGCAAATATAGTGCCCGGGTATTGATATTCTTTAAAAAGTAGTGAGGATATGTTATGATAGTTTAAGTAAAACTTTAAGAAAAAAATGGGCCTAAAAAATGTGCTAACAAAACTAATTTTAAAATAACCAATATGATACAAGATGATGATGTCAACCATAAGGATGAATAGTGTTGGATGGAAGCAAAATAAACTAATTTTTTCTTGTATTTTCAACCCATCTCCTTATAGGTTTACTCAAATTTCAAGTGTAGGCACTCAAAAGATCCATAATTAAACACCACATCCAATGATTACCCACATTGTATATTTTGATCAACCCATCATGAGATAAATTGAAAATATAATAAAAAAATGTTAAATATATTTTAAATTGTATTTTGAGTTTGTCTCATGGTGGGCCAATCAAAAGTATGCATTGTGGATGTTGGATCGTGGTTGGATCCAAGATTTTACTGTATCTAACAAGTGCTTACACCTTAAATTTGAGTAAACCTACAAGGAGATAAATTGAAAATATGAAAAAGGTAGTTTTCTTCTTTCCATAAAAAATTCAAAACTCTTATTTTTATTACTTTCTTTATGAGGCTCATTTTAGAACTCAAAATTCCCCCAATTGCAAAGAACACTTCATATCATTTCCGAAAAAAACATATTAATGTGCAATACCTTTTTGTTAGAGACACGGTTGAACACAATAAAATGTTGTAAGAGAAAGTTGAATTTAAAAAAAATGTTGCAGGCTCATTAACAAAGTTTATTAGTACGAAGCGTTTCTCTTGGTGTAGAGAATCAATGGACATAATTTTTTTGCTTGATCCATATTTTGAAAAGAATACAACGAGTGGGATAATGTTGGACATTGGTTGTATTATTTACTATTAGACTTTGTCACATCTAATCATAAAGGTGGTTTTGGGATAGAACCCTTTAAAGAAAAGTTTGGGTCCATTTTTTGCTTTATCTTATACTTTTTTGGTTTAATGGTTTTTTTTGACCCATTGTAAATTAATTATGGTCAAGGAATTAGGGTTGCATTATGAATGGTGAAGTTAATACAATGATATAGGGAGGGGTGACTCTCAGGCTAGTTTTCCATGTTAAAGGCTTGTAGGATAAATTTTTGTGTACTATGTTTATGTACCATTGCTATTTTTAAGTTTTAGATTTTGTTAATAGTTTTTTGTTGCATAGGTTTTTCAAATTCTTCACATAATGCATCATAAAGTAACTAATGCAATTCCTATCAATGGTATGGGTTGCTAGTTCCATAATCATAAGACATGAGCACCTAACCTCCTCGGTTCCCAAAGAATGTAAGTATAGCTGACCTCCAATATTTGGAAGTCACCGGGGCCAGTAATGTCTAGACTAACATATCTTTCCACATATGCAAGTCTGTTGGATTTTTCCTACAACATTATATGGTACATAAAGGAAATAGAGTAAATCATGCTCCCTCGTAGATAACCAAATAATAAAATAAATGTTCTCCTCTATAAATGCCAGCACAAATTGGAAACAACTTTGAAGGTCCATTTTCCATGATCCTAATAATGAATAAAATGACACAATAATTTTGTATTCCCCTTAAATGATTTAGCCTCCTCAAAAAACATGTTAATACTAACCTATGTCAAAAGAAAGAGGATGTGAACACTCATAAGATCAATAAACTAATCCCTCTTCCTTTCTTAGATTTCCTAAACATAAATAATGATATATATATGGTTTTGTGGTTGTCCATGATTCACATAAATCAATAAAAAACATATATAAAATAAACAACCTTTATAAATTACAATTTTTAATATTCATTCGATATTGTATGTTAAATTTGATTCCTTAAAAACGTGTAAAACACTACCGTGAGCCTATTTTCATAAGATGGCCAACTTTGATGCACTAGAAAGTATGTTATAGCCTTTAACACCAACATCATGCATCCATTTAAATAAATGCACTATAAAGTGGTTCATTCTAAACCTAGAATATTGAGGCCATGGTACGTGGCGCACTATTATAAAGTGGTGCATTCTAAACCTAGAATATTGAGGCCATGGTATGTGGCGCACTATTGTAGTGTGTTGATGATGTCACATACCACCACCTAGGGTGGGCTTGGTAGAGTCTAAACACGTGGATGTGAGAAATAAATTTAAAAACTGTAATAACATATGTGCATAGTAATCGACTTCGGTGCACGCATGTATTAATATCTAGCATTGTTACAGAGTAGGAGTGTTAGCACACTCTCTCGGTTCGGGGTAGGTCACGGGTTCGAGCCTTGAGTCCTTTGGGGTTAGGCCGTCTGCTAGGATAGCCGACGGTTTACCACCTCTAACATCCACGAATGTGGGGAAGTATTGCTGAGTTTCCCGTAGATCTTTCCATCTGAAAAAAAAAGAGTGTTAGCACTCATCTCTGTCATTGCACTAGACATGCAATATCCCACACAATGTATTAACGTGAGATATTAGCACCAACTATGATGTGATTAGTCATCCTTCCCCAAAAAAAACTATGTTGTAAGACATTGTTATCTTGTGTTTATAGGTGAACATTAAATAAATCATAACACTATATAATAATGCTACTGGTCCACATTAGCACATTGCATTTCATAAGGACATTTAAAAATGGCATGGAGGTACACTAACTTAATAAGATAGCTGTAACCATGGTTAACTAAGTCATCCATACATACACCATAATTTCAAGACACAACTACTTAGGTTGTGCCATGTGTGGGTGTGTTTGTTTCACTTTGTGAAGAATGCTTCATAATTTTTTTTACTTCACTTGATATATCAATAAATTAGCACGTTAATCATGTTCAAATTATATGAACACTTCAAATGATATAGAGCACGACATTCGGTGTGGTTTGTAAATGTATCATACTGCAGTGCATGAATATATAGAGAGGCATATTGGAGACCTTGTTTTTCAAAAGGATGAAAAAAACGAGAATATGTAAATTTAAATATAGCAAAGAATTTACATGGTCTTTGTCACGAAGATATAGTTTTTGCGGAAACAAAAAAACAATTTGAGGAGGGGGTGTGGGTGAAAATTTTAAAACCAAATTGAAAAATGTTGTTGATAAGAATTGTTGCTGAGATTTGACAATTTGAAAAATCAATTTAAGGAGGGGTGTGGGGGTGAAAATTCTAAAACCAAATTGAAAAATGTTGTTGATAAAGATTGTTGATGAGATTTGATAATTTGAAGGCATGGGAAATGGAGTGATCATAGAGCGAGGAAGAGCATCAGCACATGAATTTTCGAAAGCAATAGTATGATGGCATGCCTTATATATTGATAGATTGGTGTGATTATATGTGCATAACACACCACTACGTGTTTTCTTAATATTTAAACTTAGATAATTGTGCATGATATGATGAGGCATCTCGTTATTTAGAACTTTCATATGCAACATATATCCTAAAGTGATGCACCTTGTATAAATACACACCAATGCAATTATATATGTTTAGTGAATACTACACACAAATTTCTTAAAAAAGACAAAACCATGTTTTACAAAATTCAAACATGGTTTGTTATTTTTTAAATTTAACCTTACTGCAATGCCTTAATATCACCATGTACTAGTGATTACAAATATTTGATGCCATTGGATTTGTTTGAGGGAATCCATATCATTTTCTTTCTTGTCGTCATATCTTGTTATGTTTAAATGCATTTTTATTAAAATTTAAATAAGCCTCACTTAAAGGGTGGTTAAAGAAATGGTAACAATTTGTTTTTATTATTATTATTAAATAGTATTTGTTTTGTGGTTATATTAATCTGGTATGAATAATGGATATAAAATTCTATATTTTATTCTATTTTAACTATTATTTAATCATCAACTATCTTCATAGAATTAAATAGTTAATGATACCTATCTAATAGCCACTTTCCTTGTAATTATTTTATATATATATATTATTTTACTATTCTAACCTATATTATATAAAATAAGTTACATTTTATGATGTTCGCCATATTAACCATCATTAGTAGACATAGGAAAGGTTTCTGGATAAAGTTGCAATTGATAATAACAGAAGGACACAAAGTAGTGGTCCTACTAAAAGTAAAATGGATCGATATTGTATTCGAAATAAAAAGTGAAAAAGGTGAAAAACAGGCATGAAAGCCACCCAATACCTTGGTCGACATCACTTTTCCTTTTCCTTCCTCTACTCTGCATTGACAGTTCTCATTCCTATCCTGTGTATTGACAATTATCATTGGATAGTTTGTGGTTGGATTTTTAGTGGAACCATAAATGATTAATTACAGTAAGTGGAGTGAGCTAAACTCTGACTATTTGTATTTTTGTAGGTTAAATTTGTTGGAGTCTGGAGAGAGAATTTTTGATGAAATTGTAATTTTAGTTGCTAAAATTACAATTTTGGTTATAAAAATGGATTCAATGCTTTGGATAACCCCTAAAACATCTGATTATACAATTTCAACCAACTGAGACTGCAATTTCAACAATTCTTACTAAATTTTATTAAAAAATATAACAAAAAAATTGGTACTCCAAAGCACCTTATCCCCTCATTAACAAAAGAG
This sequence comes from Pseudotsuga menziesii, assembly GCA_001517045.1. Taxonomy (NCBI): domain Eukaryota; kingdom Viridiplantae; phylum Streptophyta; class Pinopsida; order Pinales; family Pinaceae; genus Pseudotsuga; species Pseudotsuga menziesii. The sequence continues at coordinate 101,953 of LPNX011050659.1, read as the reverse complement.
CTTGGCACAATAGCCTAAACTTATTTCGATTGCTGATTCTCTTCGTCTAAAGAGCAAGAAACACACAGAGTTAACAGTTCACTTTGCTTCTAACCCTCTTCTGAAATCAAGATAATGGAGGAAGGAAATCTGCAATCAGGATAAGGAAGATAATAGAAGAAGGAAATCTACAATCAGGATAAGGATGGACGCCGCAGTCATATTATTCGCTTCTGTAGAAGAACAGAACAAACAGCATCAAATGAAAACGAATAAAAAAGAAGGACAGAATACCAGACTGAACTGTTTAACCGCCACAACCGAAAGGCTGCCCAATGGGGCTGCATGTGGAATCGTCAACTTTGCCGATCTCTGGCTCCCTTCATTCACTCAAAATTCGCCACAACCGTTAATGCATACTAGTTACTACATCCTATCAATATAAATAGGAATTGCCAGCAGCTTCTTTACTAATATCACAAATCTGATTTGATTTGGATGCACTGCCAGTGCCCCACTCTTCTGCTTCACTGTCCATTTTGGAGTGACTACGTTTGCAGGATGCAGATCAATCGATCGATGTCGACATCTCGCTGTTGTTTGGTAGCTGCAATCGTGATAACATTAGCCATTCACTTGGTTGCTGCTGATGATTACAATGGCGGATGGAACTCTGCTCACGCCACCTTCTATGGAGGATCGGATGCTTCAGGAACCATGGGTACTAATCATTTCTGTGTTTCTTTGTTTTGTTTATAAGAATTCTGTGAATCTAACCATGATTAATGTTTATGGATATTATGTGTTTAATGTTGCAGCTGGTGCTTGTGGGTACGGTAACTTATACAGTCAAGGATATGGGACCGCTACCGCTGCTCTGAGCACTGCTCTTTTCAGCAGTGGGGCATCCTGCGGTGCGTGCTTTGAGATTAAGTGTGTTGATGACCCACAATGGTGTTTGCCGGGCAGCCCCTCTATTGTCATCACGGCCACTAATTTCTGCCCGCCCAATTACGCCCTCTCAAATGACAATGGTGGGTGGTGCAATCCTCCCCGAAAGCACTTCGACATGGCGATGCCTGCATTCGAACAAATCGGCATCTGGAAGGCCGGAATCCTGCCAGTCCAATACAGAAGGTAAGCTACTCAGCTTAATCTCTGCTTTACATTGGAAAACATCCCGCCGCCATTATGTTGAATGAATGTGTGCCAGATATAATGCAATTATGTGTGCAGAGTGGCGTGTGTGAAGGAAGGAGGAATGAGGTTCACCATTAATGGAAACTACTACTTCTACCTGATCCTGGTTACAAACGTGGGTGGAGATGGAGTGGTGGCGGACGTAAAGGTGAAGGGGCCGAATACTGGGTGGCTGTCTCTGACGAGGAATTGGGGACAGAACTGGCAGTGCAATACCATTCTGAAAGAACAGCCTCTCTCCTTTCAAGTCACCTCTAGCGGTGGCCGAACTGTTACTTCTTACAACGTAGCTCCCTCTGATTGGCAATTTGGACAGACCTTCGAAGGCAATCAATTCTAACATTTGTACTGGCTGGGATCCCGATCAGTAAATAGACAAATCGATTCTGTAGTTGAGCACCATTGTCGTTGCTGGATTTGCCTGCAAAAATGGGCATGCACAGGAAACAATATTTCTATATGTTAAGTAGATAAAAAGGATTTGTATACATAAATAGATAGGGGTGCCCTGCACTCGAGGTGAGCTTTCGAGGCAGCAACTCGCTGATGCGAACAGTGTGCATATATATTTTTATTTGTAAGTGAATCTTTAGAATATGTCATGTAATTGCGAGCGAGCAGAAGATGGGCAATATCTTCATCGTTCATCGTACATGAATTGAAGAGCATCTCTCAATGAGATTGTTGGCGAACCCATCTTACAAGTGGTATATATTTTTGATCTATTGTGTATGTTGATTTCCTTAGAATTTTGATAAAGTGTATTGTCTAAATTGAATTGAATTTTATGGTTATGCTATTTGAAACAAATAACTATATAAAATATAAAAACACTTACTTATGGTAGTAACTTATAAAGAGTCTTCTGACTGATAGCTTCGCTAAAAAATAAAAATAAAAATTTCCTATTGTCTAAATTGAATTGAATTTTATGGTTATGCTATTTGAAACAAATAATTATATATAAAATATAAAAACACTTACTTATGGTAGTAACTTATAATGAGTCTTCTGGCTGATAGCTTCGCTAAAAAATAAAAATAAAAATTCCCTGCAAGCTTTCATCCAATTGTTTTGATTGTTATTTGGCTGACATATTGCTTGTGAACTCCATCGTTAAAACAAACAAGATGGTAGAAAATCCTTGAACTTGGAATTGCTGCAGTAGATGGTTTTCTTCAGTGGCGTCCACTTGAGCTAGAACGGAGTCCTTTTTAACTCAGAAGTAGCAGAAGTTGGTATATATTTTTTGTCTATTTTTGTTCAAGAAAAAACTGTAAAATTTTATGTTTTTCAACTTAAACCTTTTTAAACCCATATCTTTTTGAGGAATTTCACTTTGATATAAATATAAGAGGTTTTTAAAAATTTTTTTATGGACATATAGTAAGACAAATTTGACTACACCAAAGACATATACTTTAAATTTTTAGGTTTGGATAATGGCTCATTTTAAGGAAACCAAATGTAAGTAATATTGACCATTTTAAAACCTAAACACTATTTTTTATTATTTTTCTAAATAACATGTGTTTAAAAAATGGTGACTTATTGACACATGTTTGTAAAAGGTTTTTTCTTAGTAAATAACCCCAATCATCACCAGAAAGCACAGACAAGCACAAGCAATAGAACCTCGCAAGCCATACCAAGCCCCCTCACTTCGCTAGCCTCCTTATACCAAGCCTCTTATTGTCCTACATTACCAACAACTAGCAAAAGGGACATACATAGAAAGCACATAGAGAGGCCTCAGCTTATCTAGATTGGTGATTTTCTCCATCCAACGATCAAGGAGCAAAGTCAGCAGTTGATTTTGTTGACTTTGCTCCTTGCGAGTTGGATGGACGGAATTTGCAATAAGGATAAGGATGACCCATAAAGAGCTGCCACTACCTAGCTTTTTAAGAAATGCATATTTAGAGACAACCATCAAGATAACCAACTAGAAGCACAAACAAAGCCAACCTAAAAAACATATTTGTATCTTCCTATTTTCTTTCAAATATGACTTCTATCATACAAATTAAATTATATAACAACTTCGTGTTTTCACCCAGCCACAACAAACTTTGAAACAAGGTGACGCACTGGAATCGTCATCTCATCCAATCTGGATGGATGGGTGAATGGGTACTCGTTGCAATTGTGGCTCCGCCCTCTTTCTCATTGCAGCGTAGATCGCTACATCTATGGATCCACTCTTCTGACAAAGAGTATTGAATCAAATAGAAAGCACATGCAACGCTCCAGCAATCCAATTTAAGAAACTTCTCCTCAATTTTGATAAATTCGATCAATCTGATTCTGATTTCTTACAGATCCCTCGAATACAATGTATGCACCATCTACAATCAATGTTCTCACCGTCAAAATGGATTTCATAAAACGAATCACATACTCTCAGCCACAAACCAAGGGTACAGAAAATCATAACGCTACAAACAAATCATAGCAAAAAGCTATTGACAAACCATAGCAACACTCACTCAAAGTCTATTTTTCACACCTCATGGTTTTAATTTCCTTGGGCCTTCCTTCATGGAATGTCATTCGATTGGGGATCTTTGTCATACAATTAACATGAAATGATGTTGTCATTAAAGAAATATGAGATGCCGAAAAACCATAACTTTGGTGAATGTCTCTGATGACATTATCTCGGATGTTGATCCGAATTTTGATAAAAAATGGCTTTAATATTCGCTTGGTATGATTGGTAAATGACTCCTCATGGTTAAATGGAAAAAAAAAGAAAAAAAAAATTGAACGGTTGGGGCCTTGTAGAAAGAAGAGGCGACGAGGCCTTTGATAGAAATTTATGGAATGTTGTCCAAAATTATTCAGAAGAAGTTGTTGTTACCGTAGGGAGTCTGTAATTGCACGATTGCCAATAATAAAAGGGCACAGACCGTTAAGCTTTGAAGGTTGGTTTTTTCATTTGAGTTTTTAAGATAAACATTGTTTTAATGTTTAATATTTTTTTAGGTGTGTTCGTTTGTTGTATTACTTTGTTTCTTGTGTGGATTAAGAGATTTTCTGTTTTATTAAATGGATGTCATTGAGTTATGATAATTGTTATGTGAGTTACATGTAGCTTAAATATTGTCATTGCTATATTTTCATGAACTAAGTGAGTTCCAATGGTTATAAGATTTCATATGTTGAATGCCCAATTGATCTCAAACATCAATGGACTAAATTTAGTACTTGTTGCATTTGTGTAGGAGTTTCTAAATTGGTTTTTATGAGTTATTAACTGCCTGGTCCATTTACTCTTTAGAAGGGATTTCTCTTAGTTCCTCAGTAGATTTATTAGTGCCTAGGGCAAATTAAAGAGTGCCAAGGTGAATTTAAACTCACTGGGGTTAATTTTTAAACACATTCGGATGAATCTAGACGCTTGTTTGGAGAAATTGTATGTTGCTATGCAAATCTAAACCTCTTGGAGCAAATTTAAGTATGTTGGGGTGAGTTTAGACTGTTGGTAGATGGATACAACATTTTCATGGTCATATTAAACTACTGAAGATAAACACAAACATTTTAAATGTAAGATAGTTGATTGGTGTTTCAATGAAATGGTTCACTGAGCTACAACCCTACACGAGTAGTGTGTTATCTGGAAGAATGAACAGAGGAAAAATAAAATGTCGACGACCCCGAGTTAGGGGGCAAAGTGGAGACAAATGCTGGAAAGTATAGCTATAATAAGCCACATGTACCTTTTTGTGTGGAGGCCTAAGTAGACATCAAATCCTATGTAGATGAAGTGGATGCCATCAAGTTGAATCAATGGCTACAACTAATGGAAGTGTACTTTAGTGTACATAAGGTCACTAGAAGTGACGAAGGATTGCATTTGCTAACTTAAAGCTTTAAGGCCATGCTTTGGCCTAGTAGGAGAGTGATGCAACAAGTAGGACATTAGAGAATGAGCCACCAATGACTGATTGGGAAGTTTTCAAAGACATGATCAAGGCATAGTTCTATCCAATTGGGTATGAAGAGCAACAACAAATAAGTGGCACTACTTCAGGAAAATAAAAGGACAATATTTTCAAGAGTTTACTACTGATTTTAGGAAGAGAGAAATTCAACTTGGAGTATCTCTGAAGAGTCCATAAATGTCGATTAAATACCTAGGTGCATTGTTACCCCAAATTCAACATCAGTTAATGTTGTTTTGACCTAAGAAAAATGATGAAGCTAGTCTCCAAGCACAATATCTTAAGGGAAGCAAGGAAAAGGAAGAACCTAGTACACACAATAATGTAAAATCCCATGAACAAAAGTAAGGGAGAAGCACTTGAAGAAATGAAATGGGAAGAATATTACACGAATGACACAAGATACCAACCCATGTTCCAAACAGTGTATGGCTTGTAAAAAGACGGGGCATACAAAGGAAAGAAGAAGAATACGAACTTGATTACTATGGGTTTTGAGGAAAAGGTGGACACCACCTTAGACTTGGAAGGAAAGGTGAGTTGCACTACTTTACAGAGGGAAGTAGCCATGGATGGCTGTAGCTAGAAGTTGGACAATGAGATGTTGGAGTTATTCGGTGTCAAAATCCATATGAAACAGATTATAGTGGATTGCTAGTTTGATCCAAGTTCCCAATGCAACTTGATTTCTACACAGTTGGTTGAGAAGCTTGGGTTAGAAACTCAAGAACATCCATAAGCATATCTCCTATGTTGGGTGAGAGAAGATGTGGAGTTGAAGGTAAACAAGAAACGCAGGTTTAAATCTTCCATTAACCAAAAATTTATGGATGAGGTAGTTGCAAATGTGGTTCCTTTGGATGTTTGTGGAGTCACCTTGGGAAGCACATACCTGTATGTGAGAGATACCATTTTTAGAAGGAGAGAAAACCAATATAGATTTGTCAAGTATGGGAAAGCATATGCTATGAATGTACACAAGGACATAACCAAATTCTCTCTAATCAATGGTCATCGAGTTAGGAGGATCACAGGTAGCACAAATAAATTTGTTTTGTTTCTCCTTAGAGAAGGGAAGAAGCAAGGAAATCCAATTGTTGCCAGAATCACCATTGCTCAATATTGGACTGTATAGGAAATCGATCATTGAAGCAAATGAAGTGAAGAAGCAATTGCAAAAGTTATTGGAGCAAGGAGTAATAAGAACTAGTACATCACCACGTGGATCAACCATCATCATAGTACTATTAAATAAATATGGGAGTTGGAGAATGTGCATTGACTATCGATCCATGAATAAGATTACCATCAAGAAGCTCCCAATCCAACTTGATTTCTACATAGTTGGTTGAGAAGCTTGGATTAGAAACTCAAGACCATCCATAAGCATACCCCCTACGTTGGGTGAGAGAGTATGTGGAGCTGAAGGTAAACAAGCAATGCAGGTTTAAATTTTCCATCAACAAGATATTTATGGATGAGGTAGTTTCAAATGTGGTTCCTTTGGATGTTTATGGAGTCATCTTGGGAAGCCCATACCTGTATGCGAGAGATGTCATCTTCAAAAGGTGAGCAAACCAATATAGGTTTGTCAAGTATGGGAAATCATATGCTATCAATGCACACAAGGACATGACCAAATTCTCTCTAATTAATGGTCATCGAGTTAGGAGGATCATAGGCAGCACAAAGACATTTGTCTTGTTTCTCCTTAGAGAAGGGAAGAAGCAAGGAAATCCATTTGTTTCCAGAATCACCACTGCTCAAGAAAATTAATATAACAAATATTAGAATGAACTCTCATGAACTCCATAGCGAAACATGGCGTTGGTCTATTCCTAAAACTCCATGGGCGGAAAGGGTTTGCCATCTATGTGACTCTATGAGCGTTGAAGATGAAAATCACTTTCTCTTAGATTGCCTTCTTACACCCACATTAGATTCGAGTTTCATAATATTTGCTACAATACAAACCTTTATAACCTCATAACTTGCCAAAACTATAGTGAGCTTGGAAAAGCTTCTTGGCAAGCTTTATGAGCACAAG
>LPNX011050659.1:36814-94455 GCA_001517045.1 Pseudotsuga menziesii | reverse complement strand
TATATATATATATATATATATATATATATATATATATATATATATATATATATATTAGATTTTGGACTTCTTGATTGGATTAATAAGATTAACCCAAGTGTAAAAGTGTACAACATGGTTTCATTTCATGATCGTCATATCTTGTTATGCTTAAATGCGTTTTTATTAAGATTTAAATAAGCTTCACTTAAAGAGTGGTTAAAGAAATGGTACAATTTGTTTTTGTTTTTTTTGTTTATTAAATAGTATTTGTTTTGTGGTTATATTAACTCTAACAATCTCGTATGAATAATGGATATAAAATTATATATTTTTGCTTATTTTAAGCTTTGTTTAACAACCAGTTACCTTCACAAAACTAAACTAAAATTTTTCAAGTAAACCAAGTATTTTCCTTCTTAAGGTCCCATAGATCAAAGTTGGTCTAAGTTAATCAGTATATATATATAATAGATTTTGGACTTCTTGATTGGATTAATAAGATTAACCCAAGTGTAACAAGTGTACAACAAGGATTCATTTCATGATTGTCATATCTTGTTATGCTTAAATACGTTTTTATTAAGATCTAAATAAGCTTCAGTTAAAGAGTGGTTAAAGAAATTGTACAATTTGTTTTTGTTTATTAAATAGTATTTGTTTTGTGTTTATATTAACTCTAACAATCTGATATGAATAATAGATATAAAATTATATATTTTTGCTTATTTTAAGCTTTGCTTAACTCATCCCTACTATATTTTCAACTGTAATAGTAAATAAGTATATATATATATATATATTACATTTTATGATATTCACCATTATCACTATTTAATAGACATAGAAAAGATTTCTGTAAGTGTAAGTGTATATATATATTACATTTTATAATGTTCGCCATTATCACCATTTAATAGACATAGGAAAGGTTTCTGGATAAAAGTGTATGTGATAATATATTGAAGGACACAAAGTAGTGGTCCTACTAAAAGTAAAAAGGATCGATATTGTATTCCAAATAAAAAGTGAAAAAGGTGAGAAACAGGCCTGAAAGCCACCCAATACCTTTGTCGACCTGGATAAACATACAAGCTACGGGTTTGAACTTTTACTTTTACTTTTCCTTTTCCTTTCTCTACTCTGCATTGACAGTTCTCATTCCTTTCCTGTGTATTGACAATTATCATTGGATAGTTTGTGGTTGGATTTTTAGTGGAACCATAAATAATTAATTAAAATAAGTGGAGTGAGTTAAACTTTAAAATATTTGTTGAAATTAAGATTTTAATGGCTAAAATTACAATTTTGATTAAAAAATAGATTCAACACCTTAGATAACAAGCACCCAATAATACAATTTCAACCAACTAAAACTGCAATGGGTACCAATAATAGCTCACTCCAAAGCACCTTATCCCCTCATCAACAAAAGAGAACAAATTATTCCCTTTCGCTTTCCGCAGTCATATTATTCGCTTTCGTGATACGGAAGTTTGGACAAGAAGAGAACAAACAGCATCAAATGAAAACGAATAGAAAAGAAAGGATATACGGACAGAATCCGAGTTTAACTGTTTAACCGCCACAACCGAAAGGCCGCCCCGTGGGGCCTGCCTGTGGAATCGTCTCCTGTGCAGATCTCTGGCTCCTTTCATTCAATCAAAACCGTCAATGCATACTAGTTACTACATCCTATCAATATAAAAAGGAATTGCCAGCAGCTTCTTTACTAATATCACATATCTGATTTGATTTGGATGCACTGCCAGTGCCCCACTCTTCTGCTTCACTGTCCATTTTGGAGTAACTACGTTTGCAGGATGCAGATCAATAGATCGATGTCGACATCTCGCTGTGCTTTAGTAGCTGCAATCGTGATAACATTAGCCATTCACTTGGTTGCTGCTGATGATTACAATGGCGGATGGAACTCTGCTCACGCTACCTTCTATGGAGGATCGGATGCTTCAGGAACCATGGGTACTAATCATTTCTGTGTTTGTTTGTTTCTTTTGTTTTTCTTATATGAATTCTGTGAATCTCACCATGAGTAATGTTTATGGATATTATGTGTTTAATGTTGCAGCTGGTGCTTGTGGGTACGGTAACTTATACAGTCAAGGATATGGGACCGCCACCGCTGCTCTGAGCACTGCTCTTTTCAACAGTGGGGCATCCTGCGGTGCGTGCTTTGAGATTAAGTGTGTTGATGACCCACAATGGTGTTTGCCGGGCAGCCCCTCTATTGTCATCACGGCCACTAATTTCTGCCCGCCCAATTACGCCCTCTCAAATGACAATGGCGGGTGGTGCAATCCTCCCCGAGAGCACTTCGACATGGCGATGGCTGCATTCGAACAAATCGGCATCTGGAAGGCCGGAATCGTGCCAGTCCAATACAGAAGGTAAGCTACCCAAGCTTCTCTGCTTTAAATTAGAATAGATCCCACCTCTATGTTGAATAAATGTGTGCCAGATATAATGCAATTATGTGTGCAGAGTGGCGTGTGTGAAGGAGGGAGGAATGAGGTTCACCATTAATGGAAACTACTACTTCTACCTGATCCTGGTTACAAACGTGGGTGGAGATGGAGTGGTGGGGGACGTAAAGGTGAAGGGGCCGAATACTGGGTGGCTGTCTCTGACGAGGAATTGGGGACAGAACTGGCAGTGCAATACCATTCTGAAAGAACAGCCTCTGTCCTTTCAAGTCACCTCTAGCGGTGGCCAAACTGTTACTTCTTACAACGTAGTTCCGTCTGATTGGCAATTTGGACAGACCTTCGAAGGAAATCAATTCTAACATTTGTAATGGCTGGGATCCCGATCAGTTAATAGACAATCGATTCTGTAGTTGAGCACCATTGTCGTTGCTGGATCTGCCTGCGAAAATGGGCAGGCACAGGGAACACTATTTCTATATGTTAGGTAGATACAAAGGATTTGTATACATAAATAGATAGGGTTGTCCTGCAGTCGAGGTTAGCTTTCGAGGAAGCAACCCGCTGATACGAACAGTGAGTCTTTAGAATATGTCATGTAATCCTTGCGAGCCAGAAGGAGATGGTCAATATCTTCATCGTTCATCGTAGATGAATTGAAGAGCATCTCTCAATGAGATTGTTGGCGAAACCATCTTACAACAAGTGGTATATATTTATGAGAATTTAGATATTTTTGATCTATGGTGGAGGTGGATTTCCAGAGATTACATTATTTTTTAAGAAAGTGTGTTGTCTAAATTGAATTGAATTTTATAGTTTGATTATTAGAAATTAATAATTATATAAAAATATAAAATACACTAATTAATTATAATTATGTTAGAAATTTGGGGTGGACTATTATCTATGTATTTTTATTTACGATGAGAACGAGTGTATTGTCTATATTGATTCTATTGGTGTCATCCAAAATTAAATGAGAACGAGATGAGCATAATGTCGAGATTGATTCTATGGGCATTGTTCAAAATTAATATTAATAATTTCAAAAAAATAAAAAAATACCTTAATTAACATGTGATAACCACACTTAGTGATAGCTGTAAAAAATAAAATTGATCTTCAAGTATTGGATTATTAGATACAACTACCAGCTTAAGTCCATGGAGTATTAGTTACAACTATTAGCTTAACTCCAATGATTCTAGAACTATTACCTTAACTTCAACTCTAATCACACTTATATTGGGTAATTATTATCTTAAGTATTAGATACAACTATTAGCTTAACTCCAATTATTTTACAACTATTTTCTTTTATTGGTTGAATTCACATATTTGTCATATAAAAAAACTACTTTTTTGTTCGTATCTTCGACATATCTCCCTTTGTCTTTACTCAAATTATTATGAAATTATTATGAGTAAGAGATATCATTGGATGCGAAATTTAATTCCGCATCCAACGAGTACCCACACTGTATACTTTTGACGGACCGTGCTACCCAAAAATGAGAAATACCTGAAAAAACGAGATGATGCAAAAACAAGAAATACTTGAAAAAACAAGATGATTTCTCGTTTTGTCAGGTATTTCTCATTTTTGGGGTATCAGGGTCCGTCAAAAGTATGTAGTGTGGGTACTCGTTGGATGCGGAATTAAATTCCGCATTCAACGATACCTCCCTCTCATAATTTGACTAAAAAAAGCACAAGGAGATATGTCGAAAATACAAACACAAAAAGTAGTTTTTTTCATTCTTCCTCTAGAATTAATAACTATTATTTTATTATTTTAACGATTATTTTATTATTTTCCTTAGGAGGCCCATTTTAGACCTCAAATTTCCTCTATTGCTCTTCCAATGACGATGCGTCGAATGCTACGAATGACCCAATTGCATCAGCCTCCTCTAGATTTGGCTGCCCAATTGTGGAGCAGCCGTATCGCAAGCTCTAACCAGGTTTCTGTCAATGGTTTCTTTTGTTCCGTTAACGAAGACTGTGGGATTCACACGGCTTGAATCTTGTTTGTTAGTTTTATTTGAGGAACCATCTTGTCTTTTTTGTATAAGGTTACTCTTTTTTCCTTGGACATGTTTTCCCTATTGGAGGGAGGGTCTAGTAGTCTTTCTAAAACGGTTCTACCTGCTTGTCCTTTTGCGCAGGATTGCTTCTCTGACTTGTAACCATTTTTGTAACACTATTTCCTTTTTTTAATAGAATAGATTCCTAACTTACAAAAAAAATAGTATATCTAGATGACATTATAGTCTTCAACAACGCTTGTCAATAAAACCTTTAACACGTGGCATACGTATTGAAGATTGAAGAATAACCAATTGATCGTCAACCTAAAGAAAGATGAATTTGGAAATGAATTTGGAAAGGAGTCATTGGTCTACTTGGGACATATGATTCGTGGAGGAGAGCTAAGAGTAGACCCATCAAGATTGCGACCATCAATCAATGACGTGCAAAATTCAAAACCAAGATTTGACAATTTGAAAGCATTGGAAAATAGGGATGATTATAGGGTGAGCAAGAGCATTGGTACATGAAGTGAGGAAGAAAGAAAAAATAATAAAAAATAAAAAATTGGTCTGTTTTATTTGCAAACATAAAAAATATAAATATATTTAAGATTGATAATAACAAGTACACAAAGTAGTGGTCCTAATGGATGGATGTTGTATTCCCAAAGAAAAAGTGAAAAACAAGCATGAAAGCCACTCACTACCTTTATCGACCTGGATAAACATAATGGATAACGGTAGAACCTGCTGGTTAGCACTTTTCCTTTTTCTTCCACTCTGCTTTGACAATTCCCATTCTGTCGTTTGTGGTTGCAACCGTTGTATTTAACCACAGTTGATCTATCAAATAACCACCTTATTCCCCTCATCAGCCAAACCTTAGCTCAGCCCGATTATTCCATTTCTTTTTCTTGATGGATAAGCTTGGGAGAAAAACAGAAACAGAACAAACAGCATCAAATGAAAACGAAAGAAAGGATATATGGACAGAATCCCCGAGTGCGAATGTTTAACCGCCACAACCGAAAGACGGCTCCATGGGGTCTGCCTGTGGCGTGTCGTCGTCTTTGCAGAACTTGGCATGTTTCATTCACTCAAAACTTGCCACAACCGTTCATCCATTTCACATCCTGTAAATATAAATAGCAACGGCCTTCTTGACTATTATCACAAATCTGATTTGATTTTGATTTGGTTTAGTTTCACTGTGACACTTTTTATTTTGCGATATAATTTGGATTTTTATTTTTCATATTTTTCTAGTTAAATAATTCAATCCTGAGTTATTCATGTCTAGTTACATGTTGTAATCTTAATGTTATCTATTTATCAACTATCTCTCAACTATGAGTAATAAAAACATATTTTTAAATTATATTCCAATATATAACTATCTCTCGACTATTTACTTCCCATTAACATGATCTAACTACAAACTATATAAATATACTAATCTTTTTGTATCATGCTATGGAGACCAACAACAAAGTCAACCATTGACTCCGCCGTTGAACATACATGTTGTTAAAGATGGCCTATGGTAAGTTAATCTGTGCGAGAAGAAGATGGACCATATCTTTATGTTACAAATATTGAAGAGCATCTCTCACTGAGATTATTGGCGAACCAAGTGGTCTATATTCCTCAGAATTAAGATATTTAGAGATTTCAAATATTTAATGATATTTTATATTCCTTTCTGGACGATTAAACATTAAAATTTATCGGTGATTTCAAAGATTTAATGATACTTTAGATTCTTACTAAGAAGGATGATTAAACATTAAAATTTACGAGTGATTTCAAATATTTGATGATATTTTAGATTAATGACAAGATAAATAGAAAAAAACACTTTGATATATGGATTGATAATTCATAAAAGTAAAAAGGTTATTTGAGTCTATGTTGATAGATAGCATCGTTAAATTATATTAGAAAAAAACCACTTTGATATATGGATTGTTAATTCATAACAGAAAATAGGTCATTTGAGTCTTTGATAGATAGCATTCTTAAATTATATTTTCGCTTATTTGAGTGTTTGATAGATAGCATTTTTAAATTATATTTTACATAGATAAGAGTATAATTTTTTAAATTTTAATTTTTAATTTGATAAAACAAAAGGCTATTTTTTTTTTAAATTACATATTTTTATTATAAATAATGATTTAAATTTATGATTTATTTTCTCAAACTTTTTAACTAGCAACAATCATATAAATAATATTAATATGTTTAATCTTTATGTTCATGGTGTAAGATTGAGAGTTTACTCAACATGTCATGGGAACTCCATATTAGTTGGCTGTAATATTGAGAGTTTACTCAATATGTCATGGGAACTCCACATTAATTGGACACTACGTGCCAGATGGAGGAGTTTGGAGGAGTTGAGAGGATTTTATGGAGTTTGAAGCAGTTTATTAAGGGTTGAGAGGATTTTATGCACATTAGCTCAACTCCCAGCTGCAAGATGGAGTTCTAATGTCACATCGGGTGCACATCACCATACCACTAGGTGCACTTATACATTAGCGCTTGAGCTTAAAAAACATGTACGTTAGGTCCATCTAACGGACCAACAATGAAGTCAACCATTGACTTCGCTGTTGGTCCGTTGGATAGACTGAAAGCACATGTTTGTTAAGGATGGCCTACATTAGTTAGATTCCCACTCTCAGCTACTAAATGGAATTCCACTTTCAAAGGGACTATATACTACCATGCTATTAAGTGCACTTATCACATGCGCTATTTTTTATTTTATTTTTTCCAACCACCACAAATTGAAGATATTGCATAAGCTATTTTCTAATTTTTCTAATTATTTATTGAAAATTTTTCTAAAACTATAAATCCATGTACTTTCTTGTTCATATGCATCGATTCTCTTTATGCACATCTTTGATGTCAGCTTCTTCAATGTCATCATCTAATTTTTTAGGTGAACACATAAAACGATTGCTAATGGTGGCTTCCTGTTTTGCATAGAGCAAGTCACTCTTCCATTGGATCTACACTCGGCTTATATCTGTTATTTCTGAAGGTCTGCAAACAAAATTAGCTGTGGCACTAAGCTTCCCACCCAACAAAATTTGTGTTGCCTCTCCAACTTGGATGATCATACTGACGTGATCATAGTACCAAAGTTGCTGGAGATTGGATGGAAGAGATCTGGGCAATTATTTCCTTTGCTCGAGCCTAAGCCTATTCTTGTGGTCAACATTGATTGGCATTTTAGAGTGTGTTTTAATTTCATCTTTGATATAGTCTTATACATATTGTGATAAGCATTATAACATAATTTGTGGGAAAAGTTTTGGAATGATTTAGCTGTAACAACATTATTCTAATGTGTATCAAAGTCACACATATAATTCATTGGTTTGAATTTATTTGTTTGTTGAAAGTTTCAAAATTATCTCCCTTTCATAAGGATCTTTATGAAGAATATTTTTCTTTTTCAATTTTTAAGTATATTAAAATTTATAGTCTTATTTTTTTGGTGGAGGTTCCTATTTTTACTTAGATTTGTAAATTTTGATATGGATTGCTGTTGTTGTAGAATTTGATTTTTGTTTAGGCTAAATCTAAGTTTGAAGAATTATGAATGAATTTCATATTTGTACAATTTGGTAAATTTTTGGATAGATCTAACCATATAGATGTGTTTAAAATTGTCTAACTAGCCAATTTTTATCACTTAACTACAACTAACCTTCTTTTACCTAAAAGTTCTAGTATTTTTTTCTAGTAAGATGTGAATCGTCCATTCATTATAATATTTTCTTCACAATTTGTTTTGAATATACTTTGTTAGATGGACAATGATCTTTAGAGAAAAATAGATGGAATATAGTTGAACCTTTAATGATATTAAGGATATGCAATGTTCACTTTCATATTTGAGGGGAAACCTCAACATGAGTAGAGATCCAAATATAATAATATTCACTTGATAATTGATTGCATAGCTTCTACTACTATATATAATTTTATTTGAATAAACAACTAGTAAACTAGTTGTAAATGACTAGGGAATAATCATCTAAGCCTCAAAGTAGAAAGCAATGGTTGTTGATGAACCTAGGTCTATGTGACAATGTAACACTAAATGGGAAAGGAATTCAAAAAATATATCAAGGTCTTTGAGGGTGGACAAAGTGGTAAGGTGCATCTTAGCATTCAAATAGATATGCAGAAGAAATCTTTAACTGCAAGGAAGCAAACAAGTGTAAAAATGATGAAATTCAAAAAATATATCAAGGTCTTTGAGGGTGGACAAGGTGGTAAGGTGCATCTTAGCATTCAAATAGATATGCAGAAGAAATCTTTAACTGCAAGGAAGCAAACAAGTGTAAAAATGATGAATTTAGAACTTATAAAGACATACTAAATTTTTTCGAGGAATAATTAAAGAAAAGCTTGATACAAATATAAAGAGTGTAAGGAAATTCTAAAGAATCCAAATATGGATCAATGGGAGATTGATAATATCAAAAAAAATATCATTGGATATTATTGGAAAAATTTGTCAATTTGACCTAAGTCTCTTTTAGGTATATTAAACTCTGATCCTCTTTCAGTTAATGATGTCCGCTCAGTTTTTTAATTTTTGAATTGGATGCCATCCAAATTAGATTTTTGGAAAATATTATGGTGAAATTAAACTACCTATATGAAGGTTCACATTAGAAATTGATAGTGAGAAAAGCCACGGTGGCCCTAAAATGGTTAGTGGTAAAAAAGTGATAAAAATAGTGTTTAAATCACATTTGATCCTCAAAGGATGTTGATGGAAATTATTATTGCAATACCAATCCCAAAAAAACAAACATGTTGTTGATGGGAGATAAGGATTAGGTGACCATGAATGTGGTCATGGAAGTGGTTTGCCAGCTATGCCACTTTGATGCTCTAAAACAAATGTTCACAATCTAACTTGAGAAAATTCAACATGAGGTCAAGAAGAATGATAGGTGAATCAAATAACTTAATGTTGTGATGGCCTTGGTAGTAAGGGACACCAAGAGATTGTCATGTTGATTTTTTTTTTTTGTTGTTGTTGTTGTTGTTGTTGTTGTGGGGGATAGGCTGTTTTGGTTGTTTTGGTTGAGGTTTAATAAGAAATGGCTTGTTCACTTGTCTAACAAAATGGTTGAGGTTGCAATAAAAAATGATTTGTTCACTTGTCTTACAAACTATGGGATTTGTTTAATTAGTGATTTAACACCTTTTATATCATCCATGGTTTGTTTGGCTAAAAATGGATTTACTTCTAGGTTGTATTTACTTGCCAATCGACGTTAAAAGTATATTGATTCCTTTCTAATAGACGAGTACTTTTCTCCATAAGTACTGGATGTTTCACTTCCACAAGAGCGCCCTTCATGCTTTAGCCAACTCAAGAGATATCATCGTAAGCCTCTCTTCGGACCACCTCTCTTCGGACCAACCAATGAGCGGGGGAAAATAAAGGAAATAATCTGACAGGGAAGTAAGGAAGCAGTAAGGAAGCAGCAATAATTCTTCCAAAATGAGCTCCCCACCAATAGATAAGGAAAAAAATAGTTTGTGGTAAATTTAAAACCATAAAACACATTTGTTAAGATAGCTATTTTACTAGAACTACTAATTAAATACAAGTTTAACATTTAAGTTTTTATATTAATGCTTTATATTATATATTAAAAATTATACTTAATATTTTTTTATTATTTCTCTCGCACATACACATAGGTTTCATTCATTTACTTATATATAGAATCAGCTCCAAAGCATTTCACTGATCCAATCACCACCACTTTAAATATTTGTCAGTTGTAAAGATAAGAAAGTTTGTTAAAAAAGAATGAAAGCCACGAGTGTATGATATTTCTTAGATATTTGTATGCTACTCTTCTCCATGAAGCAAGTTTAAAGATAAAGCTTCCATTCCATCGAGAGAAAAGGTATATGGAATAATTACTAAAGGAGGCCAAAAAATAGTGGTTCCACTGAACATGTAATCACTGGTAAAGTTAAATAAAAAATGGTGGTTCCACTGAACATGTAATCACTGGTAAAGTTAAATCCAACAAAAATGAAAAAGAAAAGCATAAGAGAGACCTAATCAACAAATCTATGCCTTTCAAATAAGCACCATCCTTTCATCGACGAAAACCTTTGTTCATCCTTATGAATCCCTTTCCTTTCCTTTCCTTCCCTTCATGCACAAGTTGATGAAGACCTTTGTTCATCCTTATGAATCCCTTTCCTTCCCTTCATGCATAAGTTTGGGAGAAGATAGAAACAAACAGAATAATTTGGAAATGAAAAGAAAGTATACCCACGACAAAGAGAGAGTGGCAGACTCTGTGGGCGGGGTATGCCTGTGGCGTCGTCGCTGTTACAGATCTGTGCATCTCTTCATTCGCTGGAAACTTGCTACAACGGTTATAAATGCATACGACATTCTATAAATAGAAGTATAACTGCCTTCTTAACTACCATCACCAATACAATTTGACTTGGGAATTGCACTCGTGACTGCCTAACTCATCCTCTTCACTGTCAATTTTGCAGGATGCAGATCAGTCGACAAATGTCGATATGGCCGTGTGTTTTAGTAGCAATCGCGATAATCTCAGCCTGCAATTATCTTGTTTCTGCTGATGATTACAATGGCAGATGGAGTTATGCTCACGCTACTTTCTATGGAGGAGCAGATGCTTCAGGAACAATGGGTAGTAATAATTTTTTGTTTTTCTTTTCTTATGAAACCACCATTGCTACCAAGCTTGATGGACATGATTAATATTTACTGATTTCATGAACATGATTAATCTTTACTGATTTGTGTTTAATGCTGCAGCTGGTGCTTGTGGATATGGTAACTTATACAGTCAAGGATATGGCACCGCCACTGCTGCTCTGAGCACTGCTCTCTTCAACAGCGGCTCATCCTGCGGCGCGTGTTTTGAGATTAAATGTGTTGATGATCCGCAATGGTGTTTGCCCAACAGTCCCTCTATTGTCGTCACGGCTACTAATTTCTGTCCGCCCAATTACGCCCTCGCAAATGACGATGGTGGGTGGTGTAACCCTCCCCGAGAGCACTTCGACATGGCGATGCCTGCATTCCAACAGATCGGTATCTGGAAGGCTGGAATTGTGCCAATTCAATACAGAAGGTATTCAATAGATTTATTGAAAAATAATAATAAAGTGTTTAGAGGGATACATTTAATTATTAAGCATTTAAAGGAATCAAATTTGTAAATGCAAACTTTTCTTCAACTTCTTGCCATTGGTTGCCATTGTAGGCTTCTTGGTATTCTAGGCTTTCTTCAATTCTTGGTATTGTAGGCTTCTTGTTATTCTAGGCTTTCTTCAACTTCTTATCATTGTAGGCTTCTGGGTATTCTAGGCTGGTATTGTAGGCTTCTTGTTATTCTAGGTTTTCTTCAATTCTTGGTATTGTAGGCTTCTTGTTATTCTAGGCTTTCTTCAACTTCTTACCATTGTAGGCTTCTTGGTATTCTAGGCTGGTATTGTAGGCTTCTTGTTATTCTAGGATTTCTTCAACTTCTTGGTATTGTAGGTTTCTTGATATTCTAGGTTTTCTTCAACTTTTTGGTATTCAAATTTGTAGATGCAAACTTTTTTTCAACTTCTTGCCAATGTAGGTTTCTTGATATTCTAGGCTTTTTTCAACTTCCTAGTATTGTAGGCTTCTTGATATTCTAGGCTTTCTTCAACTTCTTGGTATCGTAGGCTTTTTGGTATTCTAGGCTTTTTTCAACTTTTTGGTATTCAAATTTGTAAATGCAAACTTTTCTTCAACTTCTTGGTATTTTAGGTTTTTTTCAACTTCTTGGTATTCAAATTGGTAGATGTAAATTTTTATTTTTATTTTCTTTTTATTTTAGGTTTTTTGGTATTCCAGGCTTTCTTCAACTTCTTAGTATCTAGGGATTCTTCGCATTATTGTTGATAAATGTTTTAAATCTAATTTAAATATTTGTGTAAATATAATGCAATGTATGCAGAGTGGCCTGTGTGAAGGAAGGAGGAATGCGGTTCACCATTAATGGAAACTACTGGTTCTACCTGATCCTGGTTACCAACGTGGGCGGAGACGGAGTTGTGGCAGACGTGAAGGTGAAGGGTTCGAATTATACCGGGTGGCTGCCTCTGACGAGGAACTGGGGACAGAACTGGCAGTGCAATTCCATTCTCAAAGGGCAGGCTCTGTCCCTTCAAGTCACCTCCAGCAGTGGCCGAACTGTTACTTCTTACAACATTGTTCCCAATGATTGGCAATTTGGTCAGACCTTCGAAGGAAATCAATTCTAGATCGATAAACGAGAACTGTTACTATTAGTGAATGGATAATTTCTTTGAGTAAGGATTTGTATGCATAGATAGATAGCCGGGTGCAGCCGAGGTGCGCGTTCAACGCAGCCACCCGCTAATACGCGTAACGTGGGCTTATATATATATATATATATATATATGAAGGATAGATTTTGTAAGTTCAACTAAAAACCGTCTCTCGATGGGATCATTGGAGAACAGATCTTAAAGTTGTATATTCGTGATAATGTGACGTTTGACTACCCCTCTATGGGCTAGTCAGCCTATCTTGTAATCTTTTCTCGTTTAAACTATTTTTTTTTTCCAAGAAAAAAAAGCTTAATTTTATTTCAAACCGAGGCGATACAAAATTACATTCTGTAGGTGCATAAGCACATCCAAGACAAGACCATAGGTCTGCAGAAAAAATAACAAAAAACAATAATATTACATGAGTTTTCTAGGAATTAGGGATTTTATAATAATCCTCTAATTTCCCTTTCTTCCCTCTCTTCTTTGTTTTCACTTCTGTCCATCCCCTTGCTGAGGTGCAGCTACAATCAGTTCTTTACTCACCTGCTCCACTGCTGGCTGAACATATGTTTTATCTTTATCTGAATCTTTCTGATTCATGTGCACGCTTTGACCTGATTAAGGAAATAGCCATTTGTTGATCCATGATTGTTTTGACTTTGGAATAGTATTTATCTGTTTAATTTTATTTTATGATATATGTCATGTTTTGTAAAATTATCTGTATAATACAAAATTTGTATCACCATTATATCAAGGTCCAATGTTTATTTTTCCTTCGTGTCCAACATTAAAAAAAAAAAACTTGCCAGAATTTACATCTACATACATTCACAGTATTTCTATACTAGACTCAAAGCTGGTTACATTACTCAAAATAGACTTCTTCAACATGCAAAAAAAAACTCAAAAATATATACAATAGAGTACTATCAAAATAGATTTTTTCATCATGTAAAAAAACTCAAAAATATATGTTAGACTTCTTCATCATGCAAAAAAAACTCAAAAATATATGCAATAGAGTACTTATTAAAACATGACCAAACTGTCAGATGTGCATATCGAGAAGAAAAGAGATTAAAGTGAAGTCTTCCATCCATATTTCCCAAATTCAGTTTTGATAGGAAATCCACTTCCACATTCAACTCCTTGAAGATAAGATACGCTAGATAGATAAAAAACAAAATCTTTCATCATACTCTTAATACTTTCTAGCCAATGAAAGAATAAAAAAACAAAATCTTTCATCATACTCTTAATATTTTCTACTCAATGAAAGTGAAAGAGATACGGCATCTCAGCCTCTCCCCAAGAACTTTGCAAAAGAACATTAAACTCCATAAGCCCAACACTTCAGATAGATAGATGTTAAAGACCATCATTATATATATAATTTTAAAAATATAATATTTTCTAATTGTATTTAATTTTAAATTTTATGAAAAATATTTAGCTATATTTAACTATTAATTTAGTTCTATATTGGATCACAATAATAATTTTTTATGATAACAAAGATAGTCATGAATGTTTATTCAAACAAACTTTGGTTTATAGGATCTTAATCTTTTTAAGAAAAACATTCCTAAATCACTATACTTTTTTAGAAATGTCTTTATTGTAGCAAATATTTTGAAATTGCACTTTAATATGAGCCTACACAAGACATTCTATGAGAAAATGATTTTCATCTTCAACTCTCTTGGTGTCACAAAGATGGCAAATTTACTATGGTGTTTTAGGAATTGTTGCCATATTTCAATATGGAGATCATGAGAGTTTGTTCTTATTTTAACAATGTCTATTTTTTATTTTGACAAGTCTATTTTGTTGTGATACTATTATGCACCATTATTTATATCCGTGGTTGACTTCTTATTTCTCTTAAGTTGGATGTCTCTTAAAAATGATCTCGGAGATGGGATTGAAATGTTGAGAACACAAAGTTGTATAATTTGTCAATGTCATCATTGACCAATGATTACAATCAGATGCATGGGTTAGAACACCTAGTTTGCATTCTAAACTCTAGTATGTATTCTTAACGGTAAAAACACTAGTTTGTGTTCTAAACACTAGAAAACCTAATTTGTAGCTCCTAGTGTTGTCAATGATCAATGAATAATATCAAGTACAATGTATTTTCCAAGTTGTCCTCTTAGTGCAAAAATTGCATTGCCTCTCACTCACCAAAACCTTAGTTTTTGGAATCGTCGAACAAGAAAAGTTTTGGGCCATGGAACCATGGGGGAAAGGCATTCCTAGCACTATTATGATGTCATGAATCCAATAGACTTGACGGTGTTTTTAATTGAGCCATGGTCATCATTCTATGGCTAGTTGCAAGTCCCAGCCTAAATCCTTTCACGGACACATAATGAATCTGATCTCGGGGCATAAAATTTGAATCAGGCAACAACATTAAGTTCTGTCAATTCTTGCATTTGTGTTTGGGTAGGGCCCACATGGGAATGATACCCAAAAGCTCCCGGTCAAGGTATTCCCCAAGCTGACCCATGAGTGCAGAAATTGCAATGCTTCTCACTAACCAAAAACCTAGCTTCTAGAATCTTCGAATAAGACAAGTTTCAAGCAACGCAACCATGAGGGAGAGGCACCCATAACACTATTTCAATGTCACAAAACCAACAGAGTCGACAGTTCATTGATTTAATCCACGATAATCATTCTATGGCTAGTTGCAAGTCACAACCTAAAGCCTTTCAAGGAGAGATGGTGAATATGAGCTTGGGGCATATAATTTGAACTATTTTACAACATAATTGAGTAAGGCCCACATGGGAACCCTATCCAAAATATCATGGTCAAGGTTGTTCCGAAGTTTATCCCTTAGTGCGAAATTTGCATTGCCTCTCACTCATGAAAACCCTAGCTTCTGGAATCATCAAACAAGAAAAGTTATGGGCCATTGACCCATGGGGGATATGCACCCCTAGCACTATTATGATGTCACAAACCAATTGAATCAATGGTTTGATGATCCAATCCATGCTCATAATTATAAGGCCACTTGCAAGTCACAACCTAAATCCTTTAAAGGACACATGTTGAATTTGAGCCAAGGGCATAGAATTCAAACTGGGTAGTAGAAATGAGTTATGTATAGGTGTGTTTGGGAATGCCCCATGTGCGCACACTACCCACAAGCTCCCTGATCGAGCTATTTCCCTTATTGACCCCTTTGTGCAGAAATTGTATTACCTCTCACTAACCAAAACCCTAACTTCTAGAATCATTGAATAAGACACATTTTGGTCCATGCACCCATGTGGGAGAGGAACCCTAACACTATTATGATTTCATGAATCCAACAGAGTCAACTACTTGTTGATCCGAGCCATTGCCATCATTCTATGTCAAGTTGCAATTTGCAGCCTAATGTAACAATGTAAAGTCTAGCTTCAGGCATGTGGTTTTACTTTCAATTTTTTACTCGTGTGCAGACCAGGGCATGCATTTTACTCAGGGGTTCATAGCTTGAGTCTAATCATAAGATGTTTGAAAAAATGCCAACTTGTCATATTCATTGTGGGAAAATGACACATCATTTTAG
The DNA here is from genome assembly GCA_001517045.1 of Pseudotsuga menziesii. NCBI lineage: Eukaryota > Viridiplantae > Streptophyta > Pinopsida > Pinales > Pinaceae > Pseudotsuga > Pseudotsuga menziesii. Next base: position 78,040 of record LPNX011050659.1, on the reverse strand, counting down.
GAAACCAAAAGAATTTTTCTTGCACAATGTAATTAGATTCAAGTCTATGGTTTTGCTTTCAATTTTTGACCAATGTGCATCGTAGGGCATGCATTTTATTGAGTAGTTTATAGCTTGAATCTAAGCAAAATTGTTTGAAAATTTGACATCTTGGTAGATTCATTGCTGGGAAATGACACATGTTTTATGAAAAGAAAGAGGTTTTTGTCCACAATGTATCTAGATTTAGGCTTGTGGTGTTACTATCAATTTTTTACCAATATGCAACCTGGGATGTGCATTTTTCTAAGAAGTTCATAGCTTGACTCTAAGCATAAGTTGTTTGATAAATTTCCATCTTGGAAGATTCATGACGAGAAAATAACATATCATTTAAGGAAACTAAAAGAGGTTTTTGTGCATAATGTATATAACTTCAGGCATGTGGTTTTACTATCATATTTTTACCAATGTGGAGAATGGGGAGTGCATTTTAATGAGCGATTCATAGCTTGACTCTAGGCATAAGTTGTTTAAAAAGCTCTCAGCTTGGTAGATTCATTGTGAGGAAATGAGACATCATTTTAGGAAACTGAAAGAGGATTTTTAAGCACAATGTATCTAGATTTAGGCCTATGGTTTTACTTAAAAATATTAACCAAAGTGCATCTTGGGGGATGCATTTTATTGAGAAATCCATAGCTTGAATATGAGCATAAGTTATTTTCAAAACTTCCATCTTGGCATATTCATTGCAGGAAAATGACCCATCATTTGAGGAATCTTAATGAGGTTATTATGGAAAATACATCTAGCTTCATGCTTGTGGTTTTGGTTTCAATTATTGACGAATGTGCATCACATGGCATGATTTTATTGAGTATTCCATAGCCTGACTCTAAGCATAAGTTGTTTAGAAAGCTTGCACTTGGCAGATTACTTGTGTGAAAATGACCCATCATTTCAGGAATCTAAATTAGGTTTTTTGGACAATGTATAGAGCTTCATTACTATGGTTTTGGTTTTAATTTTGATCAATGTGCATCTTGGGGAGTTCATTTTACTAAGCAATACATAACTTGAATTTGAGAATAAGTAGGTTGAAAAATTGGCATCTTCGTAGATTCATTGCAGGAAAATCACCCATCATTTCAAGAGTCTTAAGGAGGTTTTGTGGAAAATGTATCTAGCTTCATGCCTATGGTTTTGGTTTCAATTATTGACCAATGTGCAGTCCATGGGATGCATTTTATTGAGGAGTCTATATCACGAATATGAGCATAAATTGTTTGAAAACTTATCTCTTGGAAGATTCATTTCAAGAAAATGACACATCATTTCAGGAATCAGAAGGAGGTTTTTGTGGAAAATGTATCTATCTTCAGGATTGTGGATTTGATTCCAATTATTGATCAATGTGCATATTGTTGCATGCATTTTACTGAGTAGTCCATGGATTGAATTTAAGCATAAGTTGTTTGAAACATTGCCTGCATCTTGGTAGATTCATTGCAGGCAATGATAAACCATTTCAGGAATCTGAAGGAGGTTTTGCAGACAATGTATCTAGATTCATGCATGTGGTTTTGGTTTCAATTTTTGACCATTGTGTATCCTGGGGTGTGCATTTTACTGAGTATTCCATAGCTTGATTCTCAACATAAGTTGTTTGAAAAATTTCCAGCTTTGTAAGTTCATTGTGGGCAAATGATACACCAGTTTAGGAATTAGAAGGAGGTTTTGTGGAGAATGTATTTAGATTTAGGCATGTGGTTTTGGTTTCAATGATTGAACAATGTGCATCCCGGGGATTACATTTTATTGAGTAGTTCATAGATTGAATTTGAGCATAAGTTGTTTGAAATACTGCCATCTTGGCATATTCATTGCCGGAATATTAGTGTTTCTAGGGCTACATTAGGTTTCTAGGTTTTATAGGGCTAGATTATGTTTCTAGGGATAGATTAGGTTCCTAAATTAGGTTTCTAGGGATAGATTAAGTTGTAAAGTATGAATGTTTGATAGTAGATATCATTCAATGGGGACATTGCCTTTGATATTAGTGATTGGTCAAGCTAGGGCTTCTACACACTAGATAATATGGATATGATAGGTTTGGGTAGGTTCGATAGTGGAGTAATTTAGGCTAGAAGACATGGTTGATTTAATTAGGTTTGTTGGCTTGAGCAAGGTAGAGATAGGGTCATTAGGCTAGATTAGGGTTGTCTAGTGTGGTGGGCAAGTCTAGATTTAGTTTATATATGTTAGGTTAGCATATGATATAATAAATGTAAAGAATTTATGTTAAAGGTGCATTTTTCAAGGGTAAACAATTAAAATTAGAAAGAAATTCAAGTTTTCCAAAAAGGTAATTGTGATGGTGACATTGAACATGGCATGGTGTGGATGATGAGGATGAGGATAGTGATGGTGAAAACATGAGAATGAGGATGATGAAGCATGATGGTGATGATGAATGAGAATAGTATGGTGTACTTGGATGAGAGAATAAAACAAAGACAACAAATCCACAACGAAGCTTGTGCAATTTATCAAGTTGTTTATGAATACGATAAGTTGAACCGATATAGAAACAATAAGCTTGGGGATGATGATGATGGTGACAATGATCATGAGGGTGTCGATGGTGAAAATGGGCATGAGAATGAGGATGGTGATGGTGATAATGGGAGTGGCACAATTTGACATATTTTGCTTGGCAAGTAGTGGGAGTGGCACAATGTGAGATACATGGTGTTCGTGAAGAATGATGGTGATGGTGAGAATGACCATGAGGATGGTGAAGCATAATGATGATAATGGATGAGGATCTTATGTTGTACTTGGATGAGAGAAAAAAACAAAGACAACAAATCCATGACGAAGCTTGTGCAATTTATCAAGTTGCTAATGATTATGAAAAGTTGAACCATTATAGAAACAATGAGCATGGGAATGATGATGACGATGACAATGGGCATGGGGATGATGACGGTGACAATGAGAATGAGAGAGACGATGGTGAGAATGTGCATGAGGATGGGAATTGTGAAACTGAGACAATGAAACAATGGCGATGGGGACGGTGACAATTAGAATTACATTTTATGGTGACGGTGACAATGAGCATTAGAATGAAACATGATTGTGATGGTGACAATGCGCATAGTGATGATGAATACTGACGGCAATGGTGACATTGGGCATGGGGATGGTGATGGTGACAATGAGCATGATGTTCCTGATGGTGAAAATGCGCATGAGGGTGTGGATGGTGGAAGTGGTGAAAAATGTGCAAGATGGTGATGGTGGAAATGGGCATGGTGTATGGTAACAGTGGGCATGATGATGATGAACTAAATGTCAATGAAAATTCCAATAAAAATGAGGATGAGGATCTTATGGTGTCAATAACAATGGTCATTCAAGTAGACCATTAGGATCACTTCTAATATTAATGGTCTCCACTAATTTCTCGTGTTCAAGGTAAGGAAGGAAATATCATACCTTTGATGAGTTCTTCCTTGACATTGTTTGTAGTTGGAGGTTTGTACCAACAACTAAGCGTGTATAGTGGTATAAAAAATGGCTTGTTCTATAATCTTAAAATACACACCCTTTTTTCTTCCACACACTTTCATCCCATGTAAAATATTATCCTGAATAACCATTGACCCAATCGAAAAATCAATGCCCTTGGAGTCCATTAATAAGACATTCAACGGTATTATTTCCCTCCAAGCAACGTTCCAACCCATTCATTATCCCTAGGGGTAGCCATGATGTATATATGTCCCGAAATAAATGAAGTCACAACATGTTAGTCCACTAAATAAATGAAGCATACTGCATTCTTTATATAAAATGTTAACCAAACCTAGTTGTACATGATCTGAGATGTGATCACCATCTACTGAGATACTTGATAAAATTATACGTTGATCGATGGGGATAGATACACTATCCATATAATCAACCCATCCTGTAGACTCACAATATTCCCATTCATTATTACCGCATGGACTATAGAAGCAAGAGAGCTTTATTGCCCATATTTTAACTATGTCATTGTTTGATGTTCTAACTGAATGAAATCTACGAGTGCCTAGATTGTTTTGCATCATACAAATATGATCGATCTACATTTACCAGCTCCCAAAAATATCTATGTGTGTGTTTGTGCCTTTTTGCTCTCTCCCGCATAACTGAAGAACACCATTCAACAATGGATTTTGCATCTTGAATGAGCGAAACATTTGTGAACATCACTTATTGCATGCACAACGTGGTATTGATGTAGGCACCTGCATCATCATGTTCAATCTCAAAATAGTTCCCAATATGTGGTACCTTCATTGTTTTGTGTAGCCTGCACAACCATTTGAATATACAAGAATTATTGAACTAGCCTACACACCAATCAGACCAAATCCAAACTTGAGCCATCTTTATGTTATTCTTCTTCAGGTAACCGTAGAACATTTGAAAGAAATGTTGTATGTACACTAAGTCATGGCACCTATATTCACTTAAGTAGAAGTGAAATTCCTTCAAAATAGCTATGTTGTCTTCATTGCTATTTGGGCCATGCCTATATGTGATATGGACCATTATGTTGACCTGCTTCTAGTGATAATATTGTATTTGAATCTTGTTTTGCAGTTCAAGGGTGTATTTCTAAAAAAATTCAACCATTGATAGGATAGTTACAACAAGACATGTATCTCTACGTAATCTAAAATTCTCGCCCTACCATCGAGCTACATGGACATGTTGAACATAGTGTTGGGTCTTATCAAAGAATTCCTTGATGAATTCATAGACTTAGACATGGTAGAACAACAAAAAATACAAATATATGTCAATACAATGTTACATATAACACTACAAGCATAAATAAAATATAGTATCTAAGTACTCAATATAAACCTAGGAAGTGATCGACTGTAACTTTTTTCTTTCATTTCCTACATCAATGCCATACATCACATATTTGAAGCTTTGCAAATCCTCAATATTCTTTATATCCTCACTCAGAGGACTTGAGGATATACTTGAGAGGTCATGTGTGGTGTATTGGGTCATGATTATTGAATTTGACTACTTATAATATTCCTCTGGCGGATAAAGCTTATGTTTCATCCTTCAACTATATCCCACATCTAAGGCCTAGGGGCTCATATCCAATATCCAAAAACTCCTAATGACACTAATATTTATATTCAAGGGAAAGGATTTAACATTGATGGATTCTATTTGGTGGTTTGAGGTGTTCTTCATGACCATGTATTCTTAGAATCTTTCATTATGTAATTTTCTTCACATAATTGTGGCATTTAATAATAATTTTTATAAGAAAGGACATCACAAACCACTTAAATTCCTCTAGTACTCACAATCTCCTAATGGTTTCCATATCTCTAGTTGAAAGACAAGGATACCCTTGGCATATGCCATGTTGTATCTTAAGTTATCATTCATAGCCCTAGATTTCCTAAGCCTTTATAGTGTAACTCTTAGGATTCCTCCTCCAACAATTTCAAAGTCCCCGAGACTCATACCTAGTGCTTAGTAATTTCATAATTCCATTGATATCCATTCTAAGAGACTAAGGATAAAATTGGGAGGTCATGTGTGGTGGTTCAAGGTATTGTTCTTGGACCTTGAATCCCAAACTCTTCCTTTGGGCCTAAGGCCTAATTTTCCTCCCTATACCATGTTAAGAACCATGATATCAATACCTATTATTTTAATTCTTTATAGTTTCATTAACATTCCCACTCAAAGGTGAATAATATCCCAAGTAGGTCTTGTGTGGTGGTTCAATGCACTGTTTTGGGTTTTAGGTGAGCAAAATCATCCATTAGGTCCTAAAACTTGTGTTTACTTCAATGACCATATCAAGTCAATAAAGACCCAATTTTATTGCTATAAAACTAATAATGGCACCCATATACCCACTCATAGGACAAAGATATCCTCAAGAGGTTTTGTGCGGTAGTTCAAGGCATATTTATTTTCCCTAGATTCATAGATACTTTGTCTAAGACTTAATGCCCAAGTTTCTCTCCCTCCATATTTCCCTATCTCCTTAAATCTCCCTCCTCTCTCTCCATCTATTCTAGTATCTCTCCCACCCTCTTTGTTTCGCTCTACCTCCATCACTCTCTCCCTCTCACTCACATATTTCTCTCTACCTCTATATCTTGCTCCCTATCCAAATCTCTATAACACCATCACTAGATCTCATTATCTCTCCATTGCTCCCTCTATCTCTTTCCCTGCATCTTTCCTTTTTTCCACCTCTAAGCTATAAACCTTGTCTCTCCGACTATCCCCCCTTCTACCTCTAATCCTCTCGTCTCTAATTCTCCCTACCACCACCACTCTCTCACGCTCTCTCCCTCTCTCACTCTCCACCTCTCTCTCTCCTTCGCTCTTCCCCTCACTATCTCTCATATCCTTGCTCCCTCTATCTATTCCTCCATCTTCCCCTATCTTTCCCCCCTCCGCCTCTCTCTCTCTCTCTTTCCATATTTCTTTGTCTCCGGACTCTCTCTCTCTCTATTGTAGAAATAATAAATCAATGCTATGAGCAATGATGCTAAGAAGAAGCACAGGAAATAGATCTTGCTACTAAGAATTCTCACAAGCATACACAGGAAAAATAGAGAGAATAAAAGAGACTGAATCACATGAATGAAGAGATGAATATTGGTGTGTATCATTCCATTGAATAATTATGAATAATAGTGTACATAAATAGTACATCCCTCATAGGAAAATCGAATTGTATGGAAACAACTCATAAAGCTCAAAAAGGCCGACTTACCAAAATATAGCAAAACCCCATAGGTGGCTAAAGCACTTCCCAAATCTATCAAGGACCTCACGAGTTGGCAAAAGCATGAGTGAGTTGTCAAGGAGATGGGAAAAACATGATAATCCTAGAAAATGGAGAAAAACTAATGGAGGATGGGTTGGAAACAAAAGCTCTCAGTTTCCTAGTTGACTAGCTTTTATCTTATCCATAGAAAAGCAGAAAAAGCAGAATAAAGCAGAATCTGCTGTAAAGTCATGTATGCTAATTCTGGATGGTCAAAATGTGGTAAGATCAACCTAGAATTGGAAATAAATCATTCCTAGGATATAGATGGCATGTATTGACTTTAAGGTGCAAGTGGATGCCAACTAATTAAGCTAGTGGGTGAATAATTAATCAAATAATTATTAATTATTTTATCCTAAGTTGTGAGTGGGTTTAATATATTCCAACACCCCCCTATAAGTCTGACTTTATGATGGTATGACAAAAAATATAGATGCATATAGGGCCCAGCAACAAGGCTATGGTCACCCTTTAACAATTATTATGTCCAGAAAAGTGAGGAAAGAGGCAAAACCACATGGGGAAAATCCTCCCTCAAGATAGGACAAGGCACAAAATTTGAAATATGTCTTCAACATATCTTCATCTTCACTTTAATGAGCTGGCTGAACTGCTTCTAGATGAAGGACTTTTTGAAGAAATCATGAACTCCATGATCATGCGCTGGAGTATAGAACCTGCAAGAAGGAAGAGGAGAGACTCCTTGTATCTCATCAACTGATGAAGTAGGAGCATTACCTGAATGCTTATTTCTGCTGTCCAACTCTGATCTGTAAACATAATCTGAAATGGAAAAGAGATCGGTGCATACTCCTTTCCAAAGAGTACAAAAATAAGGCAATTTATTTCACACCCAATTCCCTGAATAACTGCAAAATTGTGATGTGAATCACATGTCAATCTTCCAATCTGATGTAGCACCTGTATAAATCTGATATGAGGCTGATAAAACTCTGATATATTAGAAATATTAACATATGGAACAACAAGGACAAAGTCTTCAATGGCTCCATGAGGATATAGGGCTAGACTAGGAACATTATGAGCAACTGGGAAAAACTGATAGGTGTAAAAATATGAATGATGGATGGGCATAAGATCTGACCCATAAGTGTTTAGAATATATCCAAATATGTTTAATATCAGTCCAAATATTACTAAGGACATGGATAACCAGCCACTGAAAGTTAGGAAAGACTTCAAATCATGTAAAATAAATATCACTGCATATGAGACCAATGAGGAATCAACTAGTGAACTTGGGATTTGTATAGTCTTAGGATTATTTAGAGGTATGGTAGATGGTATGGATGGTGGCATGATATGTGTATCAACCTGCAAATATGATTCTAAATCAGAATCCAAAGGATCACATATAAGCATATCAATAGAGTCATGGAAATACACTGGTAATGAATCCTCTGTATGAAAGGAGGAAATAAGGAGATGTTCAAAATCTTCAAGAAGGCTCTAAGTATTGATACCAAGAACAAAGGAGGATATGTTGAAGCACATGAGATCAAGTAAGGTAAGTGGTATGACACAAAGAAGGCTTGATGTGGCTAAGCAAACATCCTGAAAGTCACTGGGTTGCACACCATTAATGAGAGAGGTATGCAAAAGGTGTAAAGAATCTAGCACATAGATATCAGAATCTAAGATAGGAGATTTAGAGAACAATGAATGGGTTATAGGATCATAATCAATATCAGCAGCAACTCCATATGTTACTTCTTTTTCATCAATAGTATCACAAGAAGAAAAATCACCTTCAAGAGACACAGAAAAAGATGGCTCTTCAATATTTGCTTCTTCATTGAAGGAGGAAGCATTCAAATCAATGAGGGTAGCAGCAACATGAACTGTATGAGAAACTTCTTCATCATGTTCAACTTCATCAGAGAATGTAGAGGCCAAGAAATCTTGAGAGAGAGAACAATAGGAGATGCTAGGTTCGCTCCATGCTTCATCTTCAATTTCCTGCAAACCAAAAGCTTTGTCTGAAATTTTCCAAAGCTCAAATGGAAATTCAGCAGAATATATGAGATGATATATATTTGGAAACATTCCCAAACACATAATTCGATAAGCTCTATCACAATTATTTATCCAATCAATCTTCTCTTCATAAGACTCAGGTTCACTCAATGCACCAATGGAGATATCAAAGAGACATTGCCTCTTCAAGTATGCACTCATCTTTGGCTTCCAATCAGCATAGTTGAAAGGAGATAGTAGAGGAACTTTTGAATTCATATTGAAGTTGTTGATATGCTCTAAGAGATACTCTCTGCAACCTGTAAAACAAACTAGGAGAAAATCTTGTAAGCTAGACAAGCTCTTCTTCAGAGAGGGATAGGAGACTGGATGCGCTCCTCAACTCTGTAGAACTTGATCAACCTGCTGCTCTGATACCATGCAAAAATAATAGATCAATGGTATGAGCAATGATGGTAATAAGTAGCACAGGAAATAGATCTTGCTACTAAGAATTCTCACAAGCATACACAGGAAAAATAAAGAGAAGAAAAAAGACTGAATCACATGAATGAAGAGACGAATATTGGTGTGTATCCTTCCATTGAATAATTATGAATAATAGTGTACATAAATAATACATCCCTCATAGGAAAATCGAATTGTATAGAAACAACTCATAAAGCTTAAAAATGATGACTTACCAAAATATAACAAACCCCCATAGGTGGCTAAAGCACTTCCCAAATCTATCAAGGACCTCACGAGTTGGCAAAAGCATGAGTGAGCTGTCAAGGAGATGGAAAAAACATGCTAATCCTAGAAAATGGAGAAAAACTAATGAAGGATGGTTTGGAAACAAAAGCTCTCAGTTTTCTAGTTGACTAGCTTTTATCTTATCCATAGAAAAGCAGGAAAAGTAGAAAAAGTAGAATAAAACAGAATCTGCTGTAAAGTCCTGTATACTAATTTTGGATGGTCAAAAGGTGGTCAAGATCAACCCAGAATTGAAAATAAATCATTCCTAGGATATAGATGGCATGTATTGACTATAAGGTGCAAGTGGATGCCAACTAATTAAGCTAGTGGGTGAATAATTAATCAAATAATGATTAAGTATTTTATCCTAAGTTGTGAATGGGTTTAATATTTTCGAACATCTCTCTCACCCTTTCGATACCTTTCTCTCTCTCACCCTCCTTCACTCTCTTCCCCACCCTCTCTCTATCCCTTCCTTTGTTTCTTGATCTTTACCTCTCTCTTTCTTCATCTCTACTTTTATCACTCTCACCCTCTCAATCTCAACATTTTATCTTGCACTACATCAAGAAATATGAGAATTCTTAATATAGGTGATGGTATCTACCATCAATAGATCATAAGGGAAGATGTAAAACCACATGAACACTCTAATCATGGATATGTGTGAGAATTGAGATGATAATTTTGGGAAGATGTAAAACCACATGAACACTCTAATCATGGATATGTGTGAGAATTGAGATGATAATTTTGTGATAGATTTGTACCACATTGACAAGAGGAAAGGGGGGAATAATATGAGGAATGGTGGAGTGAGGGATGAGAGTGGCGTTATAAATTAGATTGGATTGCATCCTTTTGAACATCATTCTGCCCGCTAGGATAACAACCTTCTTGCCACTTATTGCAATCTTGCTCTTTGAAAGCAATGGAAGAACAAGCTCTCCCACACTCTCGACCCAACCCTTGGGCAGTCAAAACGACGCTTGCTAAAGCAAGACTTTCAGATTGCGGAAGTTATGAAGCTCATTGGCCGAGTTTGTGACGATTTATAAGTGGTCCACCATGAGTTGGACGAAGTTGCAACTATGGGGGAGTTTGCATTCCAACTCAAGCAGAAAAAGCAGAAGAAGACAAATGAAGTGGGAACCTCATCCAAAGCCAGACAACCCCACTAAAGTCCACTAGAGAATTCATTTATCTATGCACCAACTGGTTGGTAAGATAAAGAAAATCTGAATGGATGAGAAGGCCTTGCCATAAATGTTTGATATTTGATAGCTATTTTCTTTGCTCCATGGAGTAAGTACAAAAGTAAAACTACAACGCTAACGAGATAAGAGGTATATGGTATAATGACTAAAGGACAGAGAAAAGAAAATAAGAAAATGATTCGATGGCGAGGCAAAATCCTTAGTTGCAGTTCTCACAACAGTGAAAAAAGCATCAAAGCTTGTTTATGCAAGCTTTTGTGTTTATAATATGTTGGATTCCCTTCCCTTCCCTTAGTTCGCTCAGATAAGCACCCTATCCGAATCTTTGCTCCCTTTCTTTCCCTTGATGCATACGTTTGGGAGATGAACAAAACAAACAGCATCAATTAAAATGAAAGCAAAGGAAATATAGACGACAAAGAGGCTCTGGCAGAGTCCGAGTGTTTAACGGCCATAACCGAAAGGCCGGTCCGTGGGGTCTGCCTATGGCATCGTCCTCTTTACAGATCTCCGCCTCTCTTCATTCACTAGAAGTTCGCCACAACCGTTAATGCGTACTACAAGTACATCCTATCAATATAAATAGGAACTGCCTTCTTTACTATTATGATCACAAATCTAATTTGATTTGGATGCACTGCTGACTACCCTACTCATCTGATTCACTGTCCATTTTGCGGTGACAGCGTTTGCAGGATGCATAGCAGTCGATTGATGTCGACATCTCGATGTGTTTCAGTAGCAGTCTTGATAATGTTAGCCATTAAGTTGGTTGCTGCTGACGATTGTAGCGGATGGAAATATGCTCACGCTACCTTCTATGGAGGTGCAGATGCTTCAGGAACAATGGGTATGTGATTTTTTAATATGAATTAGGTGTACAATTAATATCTGTATATCCAATTGCTTTGCAAGACAGCAAGTCAGATATACCAGTAATTTGTGACTTAAATACCAGTAACTTCAAACTTAGCAAAGGTTGAGAAGTCTCCATCCCAGGTCGTCGGACCCTCAAAGCCTTGTCACAAGGACCAATAAACAACCCTACCAGCTTGATTTAAACATATAACCTCCTAAAAATAACACATGTTCTTAACTATTAAGACCACCAGATACTACCATATATATAACATATATATGACAGATACTACCATATATATATAACATATATATAACAAAGATGTGGATCATTAAATTAAAGAAAATGTGAATTATTAGATTAATCAAAATAATCTTGTAAAAAAATTTGCATGCTAAACTGCGAGATAGATATTAATTGCTACTTCTGTGAATCTTGCCACTACTAATGTGTATGCATATGCATGTTTTTAATTTTGCAGCTGGTGCTTGTGGGTACGGTAACTTATACAGTCAAGGATATGGGACAGCCACCGCTGCTCTGAGCACTGCTCTGTTCAACAGTGGGGCATCCTGCGGTGCGTGCTTTGAAATTAAGTGTGCTGATGATCCGCAATGGTGTTTGCCGGGTAGTCCCTCTATTGTCATCACGGCCACTAATTTCTGTCCGCCCAATTACGCCCTTTCAAATGACAATGGCGGGTGGTGCAATCCTCCCCGAGAGCACTTCGACATGGCGATGCCTGCATTCGAACAAATCGGCATCTGGAAGGCCGGAATCGTGCCAGTCCAATACAGAAGGTAAGCTACGCAGCTTCTCTGCTTCAAATTGGAAGAGATCCCACCTCTATGTTGAATAAATGTGTGCCGGATATAATGCAATTATGTGTGCAGAGTGGCGTGTGTGAAGGAAGGAGGAATGAGGTTCACCATTAATGGAAACTACTGGTTCTACCTGATCCTGGTTACCAACGTTGGCGGAGACGGAGTTGTGGCAGACGTGAAGGTGAAGGGATCGAATACCGGGTGGCTGGCTCTGACGAGAAACTGGGGACAGAACTGGCAGTGCAATACCATTCTGAAAGGGCAGCCTCTCTCCCTTCGGGTCACCTCCAGCAGTGGCCGAATGGTTACTTCTTACAACATTGTTCCCTCTCACTGGCAATTTGGACAGACCTTCGAAGGAAATCAATTCTAGTAATAATAAATAGTACTGGCGCGTACTCGAATCGGTAATAGACAAACCGATTCTGTAGTTGAGCGCCATTTTCGTTCCTGGATTTGCAAACGGATCAATATTTCTATATCGTACTAAATAAGGATTTGTGTATATAAATAGACAGGGCTTGTGTTAGATGTGCAGCTGAGGTGCGCGTTAAATGTAGCCACCCACTTTGGAAAGATTTCTTAAGTTAATCTTCACGATATGGCATGTAATCGTTATGTGCGAGAATAAGATGTGCAATATTTTGTATGGTATTTATTTCTTAAGAATGTTTCAATTTTTTTTCTTTTTTTTAATAGGACGAGTTTAGATCAAGGCTCAAGGCTATATAAATTTAACATACATGCTATTCGTCTTTTAATTCCCTCAAAATACTTCTTCATTGGATAAACATTCGTCTTTTAATTCCCTAGGAAATTCTCATGAGTTCTTTTGTGATACCATATTCCTTGTCAATCAACCAAATCTTTGTTCATGGTCTCCTTATTCCCAAGACTGACAAAACCAACAACATGAAAACAAAAAGCACATTACTTCTTTTCCTTTATTTTTTAAATTATTCACGAACTCAATCAAGAGATCAATCCAAGCACCACAATACAATAGGAGATTCTCTCAACAACAATATTCAATCAACAAATCATTCATTTAGTTAAGGAAAGCTTTAATACTTAACTATGGACTGGTTGTAAACAGGGTGGTTAGAGTAGTTAATTGGGACTATCCCTACCCAATGTTGGTTAGAGCACTTAATTGGGACTATCCCTACCCAATGTCAAATCCAAGGACACCAAAATACTTTAAATATATTTGACATATTTCTCATATTCTGTGATCTGAAGTAGATGTTAAATTTTTAATAAATCAAAAGATTCAGTGATCTCCAATAAAACAAAAATATCCTCTTAAATAAAAATATCCATCCAACCAAATAAAAGATGAGCATATAAATCAATAAATTCAGTGACCTCCAAAAAAAACAAAAATATCGTCTTAAAAAAAATATCCATCCAACCAAATAAAAGATCAACATATAAATCAATAATCCATCCAAACAAATAAAAGATGAGCATATAAATCAATAAATTAATATAGGTTCTGATACACCTATAAACACTTTGTTTTCCCATATTTATAAACATCCAATCATATGTGTGATTTGATTCCTCAAGTTCTCCTTATTCGAAATCAAAGCCACCTTTCCAAGGGAAACAAACTATTGTGATAGTTGGAAGAGTGGCCTTCCAACATACTTCATGGAAGGTTGTGAAGAAGAAAAGCAATGAAAGAGATAGAAGAACAACAAAGATTGATTTTGAAAAGAAAAAAAAATGTTTCAAAATTGAAGAGTCTAAATCAAAGCCATGAGCAAATTTTCTAATGAGTAAGATTTCTTCATAATTGTATTTAGAGTCCATTGGTCATTATTGTAATTATTTCCTAAGCATAATGAAACTTTTGTCTAAATGTTAGTTTTCAAATCACTATTTTAATTATTTCTTAAGCATAATAAAACCTCATAATCTTACATAAAAGTCCATTAATCACTATTGTAATTATTTCCAAAGCATAATAAAACCTCATAATCTTACATGAGATTCCATTAGTCATCATTGTAATTATTTCCCAAGTATAATAAAACCTCCTTCCAAATGCTAGTTTTCAAGTCACCATTCTAAGTATTTTTTAAGCATATAATTTTAGTGTTTAGGTGTTCAAGGTAAATTTCATGTCTTAGTGTTTAAGCTAAATTTCATGTTTTAGTGTTTGTGTGAGTGTGTTGGTTAAATTGTTGGTTGTTACCTGTTTCTTACATGTACAAAACTTAAAACTTTGTTGTTAGCAAATTGTTGGCTCTAATAATTTGTTCAAGCCACAAATAGTGAAGCTACTAAGACACAAATTGTGGTAGATTATGGGTTACAATGATCTACAAAAGAGTCAATACCAATACCCACTCAAATAGTCCAATAATTTGTTCAAGCCACAAATAGTGAAGCTACTAAGACACAAATTGTGGTAGACTATGGGTTACAATGATTTACAAAAGAGTCAATACCAATACCCACTCAAATAGTCACAACATTGATCAACAGTGGTATCAAGATTGTGTGTAGATCAAATGGGAGATGCCAAATTTATTGAAGTAAATCGTGCTATAGATCTATTGTCTAAAAATTAGAGATCTAAGCGTTGACTTCTCACTTCCTAAATTTGGAAAAATTTGTAAATCTATTGGTACAAGTGTGTTATTGAGATACTCGTTGAAAAGATATGGCTTCCTTTTGTGAAGATTCGTATGCCCGCTCACTTTGGCACATTATAATGGAGGATTACAATCCTATAGATAGGGTTCTTTACATGCAATACTGTGAGCCAATACCATGGGCTACAAGAAACCATGTGCTAGACCTAAACCACCTTTAACTCATTCCGGAGTCAAGGTTAACCCTAACAATCCCCCTTTAAGATTGACTTGGGGATCTCACATACAACCACCTATCACCTAGGTCTATCTTCCCCTAACTCTCAAAGAATTATGAATGTAATCGCACATATTAAATTTAAAAAAATGGGAGATGACAATGTGATCTACATTGACTCGAGAATGGGCAAGGAAATAAGTGGCTTTGAACACATGGTTTTAATGACCAGTGATTTATTTCTAGTTGTATTTGCATGTTAAGAACCATATTTATAGGGTTGTAGTCCTCCATTATAATGTGTCAAAATAAATAGAAAAAAATACTTTTTCAAGCCTTGCATTAATCTAATAAAAAATACATAATAAATTTGTTATTGATAACTGTTTTTTCATGATAAATTTATTGTTACCATTATGATTACTTTTATTTGTGTTTTTATTTCTCCCGCATATTTTTATTCATAACAATACACATATACTCTTACAAATTATTCAATAAGCCATCATACATGTGGCAAGAGGACGTTGAATGACCAATAAATTGATTAAAGTTGTTTGAAGATTGAAGGTTCATACTATAATGCAATGGGATGTGTAATTTTGGCCACGAGAAAGAATTCATCATAGTCGCATAATCTCAATGGCGAGTGCATTATTCACCATTTCAATAATTTCATGAGATTAATAAAACCCCATGAATAACTGAGTAATTTTGGCCATGAGAAAGAATTCATCATAGTCGCATGGTCTCAATGGGAGTGCAAATTATTCACCATTTCAATAATTTCATGGGATTAATAAAACCCCATGAATAACTGAGTGTAAATTTCACACAAACTCTTCCATCGCATAAGTCCCTTCTCCTTGAGACACCCCTTGACTTTCTATCACATGCATTGTGGAATATGAGGGGATGAAATGTAAAGGACAATATCTCTGACTCCTTCAAAAACACTTTGGATCAAGACCAAAAACAACCAGTAAGTATATAATAGGGTTTGGATGCAAACATGTGACTAACGATCCTCTAGCTTGGCTATAATGATCAAACAATGATCTAATATGCACAAGAAAGCCTTAGAAAGCGATTTGGCAAGGTGATCGCAAAAAAAATTGCTTACAAAGAAAAAACAAAAAACAAAAAACAAGATTGTTGATATTGCAACACACCAGTTCTTTTATTACAAGAGAAAGGCTCAATCATCCTTCTTGGTAAGTAATGGTGCACCTACCACCCCATATCACATATAATGAACAAACATGTTTTTGTAAGAGACATGCCCATACTTATGAACTATGTGTTATTTCAAAAATGCAAAAAACTAAGACAAAATAGAGTAACATATTTTCAGAAGGAAAAAAAGTAAGGGTTACTAATAGTAACATCATCAACAAAGCCATAAAGACCTCTATGGCATTTTCAAATATGAGAATTTGTTATATAGATAATGGTATTAATGATGAGAAATAGTATTAGATCATAATTAAGAAAAAAAGCAAGGCGACCTAAACAAACTCATATGGTCTAATATAGAAACACGAGCATGCAAACAACTTCATTACATCTAGTATGTATATACAAAAACATGAAGAAAACCTCACCTTTAGTTCAAGTATATCTTTCATTCCAGAGTTAAGGGAATATATATATCCTTTACAAGAATTTGTCATATTTCATAGTCTCATAATTATTACATCAATGTTTAATATCCTATAACTTAGAACTAGTAAGAATGTTCCATTTTAACTGTGTGGGGTATATGGAGAGGATTTGAGGATACAAATACTTCGACTATTTTTTTACATGTCGACACAAGTGATGGGTATTATTTACAAGACATTTAAAGAACAAGATTCTAAATTAAAAGTGCACATTATGAAAAATGTGCATTTAAGGTTTGCAGGGCCTTTTCAATGGGGCCTATGAGGGAGTTGATAAGCAATGTGGTATGGGAGGAGTACTTATTTTCAACGATGTCCATTATATTGAATTTAAGGCAAACAATGGTATGTGTTCAAATAACAGGGCTGAGAGCTTGGCTTTGAGATCTTTGTTAAAATTAGCTCAGGAGGAAAAGGTGGAGGACTTACAGGTTTTTAGAGATTTAGAATTATTGGTGGATTTTATGAATGGGAAGAAACATATTATGAACATAAATCTTGAAGGAATAATATTCATATTTATAGAGAGCAGAATTTATGTGTTGATACATTATTTAAAGATGGCCGTATTATTTCTTTAGGCATAATTACTTACACTAGGAAGTTGAATGAAGACATATCAATTAAAATTAAATGTTTGGAAATCATGTGAGGATATATTGAATACCTTGAAGCAGAACAATGAGCTGAAATTGTGGCATTTTTTTTTATATAAAAAAACAATTTTTCATCAGTATACATGGGTTTACATATGTATTCCTAGGACTTGGGTAGTTGATCAGTAAAATAATTTTTGTGGTATAGGTATTTGCAGGATACTATGACTTGCAAAAGGCTAATAAGCGAGCTCCACACTTAGTTGTCTTTTTTAATTTATGTCTTCCTAAATACCTAGCAGCATGACAACAAGTTGATCTTGTGGCTTGATTTTGATATTAGAATATTGAATTTTATCCTCAATATACAGGGGTTGTTGATTAGTAGTGCTTGTAACCAACAATATGCATGTTAGTAGTGATACACCATTTTGGAATTATGAAGAAAAACTATGATGAAAACTACTAATTCTAGGAATTGTGTTAAATCAATATTTGACATATGGTACAATCACTTAAAAGTGAAGTTGCAAGAATTTTTAGATTTTAAATTTCAAAGAATGAAGAACAATGCAAATAACACCTGAAATGTGTATTATTTTTTGTGTGTGTAAAGTTGTAAATTCTATTAAACTGAGAAAACAATAATTACATGTTTAAGAAAAGTATGGGGTGGTCGAAGATAGTGAAACGACCACCCTAACCATTCAAAAATGCATATCCTTCTGGGTAGACTATAACAGTAAAAGACTACTTGCATTGAATGCCATGAAAACACGAAACAGGATCTATACCTATGAGTTTTGCAAATTATCAAAGTATACAGCAGAAGTTTAAAAACAATCTGTAACAAAAAAAATTGACTTGGAAATCCGAACCGATGAGATCCCGAGCCGTCGAGGGAGACATGACCAAGAGTTACGGAGGGGGAGCCTCCTTGAGGATGGGGTAGCCCCATCCTCCTTCCCCATAGTTGGTAGCAGGATTGTTCGTTGGCGTGGAGAATATTTACTACTCGGTCCTTCGCCATCACGCACTCGATTGAACAGAGGTTCAATGGTCGCCGGAATGGGAAAGGTTTCGTTGGTGGCGGCCTCCTGGACCAGAACCGACCACCCATTGACCTTCCACCCGTGGCACTGCCACACCCAACCTCCATGGCGTTAACCCGTCTTGGCATTTCCATGCAAAGGTGGCATTCGAGCTTCTAAGATGGTTGTCCATTTTGGTCAATTTAGCTTTGACATAGAGGACAATTTTGCAAGTCGAGATCTAGTTGCTCAACATGTGCTCCATTAAAACTCCCATCATATTTTTGACGAGCCAATAATGATTGGTTTTTCCTCCCCCTCTTCCAGTAGTGAGTCGCTTATTGACCAGACGAGCCTCCCAATCGTCAATCACAACCCTGACCGGTAAGAAATCCCAACATCATACCCTTCCTCCACCATCACGCTTAGACCATGCTGGTTTTTTCCTCTAGCACTATTGCCCCTCCTGGGGGGTTCCTCTTTGTCTTGACATGGTGGAAACCAACGCTGGAAGATGCAGTCGAAGGGGGCGGTGAAGCTACAGAACCAACAACAAAATGAGGCCTTTGAGCTGCGAGGAGAGCCAGCCAAGCTAAGTCAACGAGACAACACATAGCCAAAGACTACCTTGCATTGCATAATGTTGTCGGATACTGCCACCCTTCCCCATCTCTTGTCGCTTAACATTTTCTCTTGAACCATCTGAAAACTCGCACGATCCAAACCTACCGCCATCAAAACCAAAGAAAAGGTGGATGTAATAGGATTGGAATGGACATCCACACCATTGCGTAAAGAGGAGCTGGGGTATTAATAGCCCCGTCATGCGTGGTACCACACGAACGGCTCCTAGATCGAGACACAATGCGTTGTTGATGGAGCATGCTGACACACACATCCGGGTACCTGAAACATGGATTATTATTTTTCATTACAAGAAATAGAATATATATATATATTCCCATGAAAACAAAATTTAAATACAAACTTATTTTGAACAATTACTTAATTAATTAATTATATATATATAAGCTTTCTACTCATTGTTTTTGAGATATTTCAAAATAATATAATTCTATTTTATTTATACTCTAATAACTAGAGTCGTTTAATTTGTTTTTTAATGAAATATGTATAGAGATAAAACTATTAGTCATTTAATTTGTTATTCATATTTTAATTATGCTTTATTATATTTAAATTAAAATATTTTTATATATATTACTCTCTCTGTTTGGGGAGAGGTCACGGGTTCGAGTTTTGAGTCCTTTGGGGTTAGGTCTTCTGCGAAGATGGCCGGCCGTTTACCATCTCTACCATCTACTAATGTAGAAAAAAAGTATTGTTGGGTTTCCCATACATATTTCCATATGAAAAAAAAAAAACCAGTGAAAAATTCCAGCAATTGTCTACTTTGAATGGATGAGATATAATCGGGTGGATAACACTTCAATCTTTTCCCTTCCATGCGTCGAAAATTCTAGTTCGCTAAGATGAGCACCGTATCCCCTCATTGACCGAATATTTGGTCCATTTCCCTCGCTTGGTGCATCGGTTTGGGAGATGAACAAAACGAACGGCACCAAATGAAAAATGAAAGGAAATAGACGACAAAGTGACTGCGGCAGATCAGTTCGAGTGTTTTAACGGCCATAACAAAAAGGCCGATCCGCGGGGTCTGCCTGAGGCATCGTCGCCTCCCCTTTGCAGATCTCAAAACTCGCTACAACCTCTAATGCATACTAAATCCTATAAATATAAACAGGAATTGCCTTCTTTACTATTATGATCACAAATCTGATTTGATTTCGATGCTCTGACGACTGCCCCACTCATCTGATTCACAGTAATTTTCCAGTGATTTATAAGTTTGCAGGATGCATATCAGTCGATCGATGTCGACATCTCGTTGTGTTTTAGTAGCAGTCGTGATGATATTGGCCATTAAGCTGATTGCAGCTCAGGATTACAAATATGGCAATGGCAATGGCGGATGGAACTATGCTTACGCCACTTTCTATGGAGGATCAGATGCTTCAGGAACCATGGGTACTAATTATTTCTGTGTTTTTTTTGGCATAACTTCTGTTCATAATCAATATCCATCTTGCAAAGCAATATTTAATGTTTGTTATATCTTATCAATATCTATCTTGCGACGCAGTATTTAATGGTGTTATATCTTATTAATATTCATCTTGGAACCCAGTATTTAATGTTGTTGTTATATCTTATCAATATTCATCTTGCAACGCAGTATTTAATGTTGTTACAAAGATGTGATGAAGATTTTTCAAAATTTATCTTAATTCATTATTATACAACAACATTAAATAGTAAACTAAATGACTGCCATAGCCATAATTTATGTTTCTTAATATTACAAGAGTTAACCATGAGTACTAATCATTTCTGTTTTTTTACATAACTTCGGTCCATAATCAATATCCATCCTGCAGCGCAGTATTTTATGTTGTTACAAAGATGTAACTGGAGATCTTTCAGAGATTTATCCTATTTCATTAATATGCAACAACATTAAATACTAAGCTGCAGGATGGATATTGATCGCGACTTCTGTCATCATCTCGCAACGGATATGTGTTTAATGTTACAGCTGGTGCTTGTGGGTATGGTAATTTATACAGTCAAGGTTATGGGACCGCCACCACAGCTCTAAGCACGGCCCTCTTCAACGGTGGGGCAGCCTGCGGTGCGTGCTTTGAGATTAAGTGTGTTCATGATCCGGAATGGTGTTTGCCCGGTAGCCCCTCTATTGTCGTCACGGCTACTAATTTCTGTCCGCCTAATTACGCCCTACCAAATGACAATGGCGGGTGGTGCAATCCTCCCCGAAAGCACTTCGACATGGCGATGCCTGCATTCGAACATATTGGTCACTGGAAGGCTGGAATCGTGCCAGTTCAATATAGAAGGCAAGTTATTTCGCTTCTTTGTTTTAAATTAGTATAGATTTATGTTAGAAGGTGAATTTTTTAAGCTTAAAGAGATTGAATGAATGATTTTAATAACGTCCAGGAGGCTGAATAGTTTAAAAGACCAAAAGAATTACAGTCTTAAATCTTCTCCATACTCTTTTCTATGTGGGATCTTCTGCTGTAAATCTTGACTATAAGACTTGTTCTCTTGTTGATCTTATCTTCTTCAAAAAGATGGTGCATGTTGTAGGCCTTTAAGTTGACTTCTTATTGAACGCTGATATCCTAGTATGCTGCACATTCCATAACAAAGTGTCACTCTGTTTCCACCACACCCTTATTGCAGAACATGCAAGTTCTCTCTTTCCACACTTCCTTAGATACTGTAGCCTGTCCATCTCACATCTAAGGTGATGTGAACCAGTCCTCAACTGAGCAACTAACAGCTTTGTTTTTCCTTTTGATAACTGCCCCTAAATATGTTTTCTCATCATGATCGCAATTTGGATTAAATCTTTAAAAAAACAGCTTTTTTTCCAAAATACAAGTATCACATAATATCGTTACACATCTCACCCTACTAAACTCTTTGCAGAGTACCGTGTATGAAGGAAGGAGGAATGAAGTTCACCATCACTGGAAACTACTGGTTCTACCTGATACTGGTTACCAACGTTGGCGGAAACGGAGTGGTGGCAGACATGAAGGTGAGGGGATTGAAGACTGGAGGGTGGCTGTCTCTGACGAGGAACTGGGGACAGAACTGGCAGTGCAATTCCATTCTCAAGGGGCAGGCTCTCTCTATTCAAGTCACCTGTAGCGGTGGCCGAACGGTTAATTCTTACAACGTGGTTCCCTCTGACTGGCAATTTGGACAGACCTTCGAAGGAAGTCAATTCTAATATTCGTAGCTGAATTTGTCTTGGAGGCAATGCTGGCAAGGCACACGGATCAATATTTTTCTAGTCTTTTTATAATAGGATTTGTGTATATAAATAGAAAGAATTCTATAGTCTTTTTAATATAGGATTTGTCTAGATAAATAGCTAGGCTTGTGTAGCTGAGGTGCGTGTTAAATGTCGCCACCCGCTCATACTAACAGTGTGGGCATCTAGATCGAGTTAATATTTACAATAATCGATCTATATTGTTACAGTAATGGTTATTGGAAAACCGAAATATAAGTAATATTTTTATCTTTTATAATGATATTTGTTTTTGAATTTTATTGGTAAGTTTATATTTGATATTTGATTTTGAATTTTATTAGTGAATGTAAAATTATACATTTATAGGTATATTTATTTGAGATTTTGGGGTGAACAAGTATTTATGTCTTTTTATCGATTACATGAGTATGAGACAAATGAATTGTATTGATTTTATGACATTAGTTTCAAACGTGTAGTTGATGCATAGATATCTCTTTGTTGATGTATTCATAAGTGACAATTTGTGAGAGATAACTCATTCAACTAGAAGATGGCAAAAACAAGTCAGTGATAACTTATTAGTGACACTTAACTTGTGACCTGAACTTTATCAGTAAATATTAATTTGAATTAATTTATTATTTTTATTGAAAAAAATTACATCAATTAAATAATTCATTTGTAGTTTTAAGAAACAAATTTGAACCATTAACCTTTTTTTTAAGTTTTTAATTAATTAAAGATAATTTTAAATCTTACTTCAAAATCAATATATATGTTATTTTATGTATATTAATCTTTACTTTAACCTTAACTATTAGTATAGATTTATCTAAACCCAAATTTATCAAGCATATAGAGGAGCCCAATTTCTTGTTATATAAAATATTTGTTTATCTTTTTCTTTTTTTTAAATTATACCTTGAGAAATTTGATGACTCTCTTGATGGCTTTTCTAGATAAAATACAATTATAATTTAATAATTCAACAAAATTTAAGAAAAAAATATTGTTAAATAAAGTGTATGAATTTTGTTTTTTTTTCAAAAGTATCTTAGACCAACTTTGATATATCAAACGTCAATCCAATAAAATGGTAAAAAATTGTTTAAATATATATTCATAAACCAAATAAAATAATAAAAAATTGTTTAAGTATATATTCTTAAATGTATTATTAAAGAATTTTATTTCATATATCAAGTATCCATTTTATTGAAGTTATTAGAACTTAGAATAATATAGTAAACATTTGTTTGGGTTTATATTCCTAAATGTATGAAAGCATATTCTTTCATTAACCCGTATTGAGATATTACTTATAAATATCTTTATGAGATTTATGATTCATGGATTAATTTATTTATTATATGTAATTTATTTTAATTATTTAAAAACATTAAATCAATTAAATTATTATTTAATAATATATATAATACATATTAAAATTACAATTGGGTTGAAAATTTTATTTTGGTTTGTATAAGTTTTGCTTATGGAAAGTTTTTTTTATAGGGTTTATAGAGATGTTTTCAATGCTAAATATTTAAAAAATATATACCTTTGGTTGAGAAGAGAAAAACATTTTAAAATACTTGCATCAAATGTCTTGAAGATCTTCAAGTCTCTTACCTTTTAACAAGTAAATGGTTGCTTGAAAGGCTCGAAAGAGTGATCATGTAAAGTTCGGAGAAGATCCATTTATTGTAGGTGAGAAATTTTATAAATTGTCGCTTGCTATTGTAACTTATTTAAGGAAGTTTAGTTTAAGACTGTTGGCTCATGTAAAGAAATTGCAGAGTTTGGTTCCAATTCAAATCAATATTGGATTTAGGCTAAGGAACTAGGATTCGAATGCTAATCTGTTCAAATGCAAGCATCACCACTATCAGTTTGCATGCAAAATAACATAAACTCCCAAAGACTGATTGATTGGCATCTGGAAGATCTGATGAAGAACAGTACTGTCGGTTTTTGTTTATGTTTGGACAATGGTCCGTAGTCTTTTGATGAAACTCTATGAGATTGGGTTTCTATACCTAACTTTGAAATGTCTTGTTACATTTGATTCATCAACATGAATATCAATCAACTTTCTTCTTTTTAGATAAAAAAAAAAGTGTGTATATGTCTAGAGTCTATTTGTTTATAAAAACATTTCATGATTAATAGAAAAAAAAAATGGTTCTCCAATTTTATGTCTACCATCAAAATAATATTTTTTTCTAAAATGTTTATGGAGATAAATATATAAGCTATATATTTCTGTATGGTAACACATTTATGACTTGCACTTGATACCCTCCCATTCAACCACTCTCTCTCACTCTAAGTTTATATATGGCCTTGTAACCTATTGTTTGACAGAGTCTACTTGGTATGCTACATTCTCATACCATTTTTTTTTGTAAGCTGCACAAATATATTATATTATAGAGGCAAAAAAATTACATACAGATATCTTGGCTACATGAGGTTGAAAGAGGCAGAACCTCCTCCAGAGCCTCTCAAAAAATACCAGCCTTCTAACCAAGTTCACAATAAAAATGTTCATGACTGAGAAACCCGAGAGACTTAGATACAGAGATCCAAAATAGACATAAGAGCGAATCCAACCAGAAAAAAAAAAAACATATAGTATTAAGAGAAATAATTAGACTATCACCAAAAAACCTTCTAGAGACAGGACAAAAAAAAAACCTGTTCAGAATGAACATTTAAACCGAAGGAATTTCTTCAGTGATGGGGCAAGCCCATCGTTCTTCCTACGACAAAGTGGGAAAATTGATGGCGTCATTCGGTGCAGGAAATAGAGAAAGTGGTTGCTGCTCAGACTGCTGGGCGGACGAGTCCTTTAGACGCTTGAGGAGAGGCTCCACGGTTGATGGAACCGGGAAAGGTTTGGCACGCGGTGTTTTAGTAGAACAGCCCATTGCACTACCGCTGCCACCTAGACTGGTGAGAGCCCGACCACCAGATTCACTTCGACTAGCAACACCACCCTGAGCACACCCCCCCGCACCTGTTTTGTGTACGTTCAGACTTGAGATGCTTATCGTTCCTTTCCATGAAAAGGATTTGTCCATGGACGTAAGTTGTGCATCTATCTCAGCAATTTTTTCTTTCATGGAGTGAACTGCAATCCTAGCCTCAGACCAATTACTGAGCATGTCCTCTGCCAGACTACAGAACATATTCTTCAACATCCAGTAGTGATTAATTCAACCTCCTTCTTCTCCCGTCAAGAGCTTGCGGTTGAGAACCTTGTTCTCCCAGACTTCCACCAAAACACAGACTCGCGGAGAAATATGTGGTTCATAATCCGCTTGAACCTGTGCACTGCAACCCCTCTGGGGTTTGACCCTTCCTGAACTAGCACGTCTTGGAGTTCCCCTCTGGCGAGACATAGCTACTAACCTGAGCCAGAAACCAATACGCAGAGGATCGTTCTTACCAGCACTGACCCTGGAATGCATTGCAACAAAGACTCTGCAACCCTCCCGCCGGACTGCAAACCCAACACTGCTACTAGCCATAACATAAGACTCGACATGGTGCTGAATTAAACGCCTGTCATTCCACGTACCTGCAAACATTAATCCTCGCAGCCAAGCCATGAATGCACCTAGGAGGATGGACCTTCGCCAGCCCTGCTCGCATGAGCCGAAGTGACCGCGGAAATTTCTCCCACGCGCAGAGAACCCTGAGTTTGTTAACGAAGAGTGGTGTCGTACTGGGTTGCCTCATGCGTTACACATGCCTTAAGTGGTGGCCGGAAAGCGGGACGGGTGTCGATGCAGTTATCACCCGCATCCGAGCTACATTCTCATACCATTTTAGTACACATTCTCATATCATATTGTATTGTATCCATTTCCATAATTATATATAATCAATATTATTACAGAGAATGTACATGTTATTAATAACATTAAACAACATTATTAAGACCGCCTCCTATAAATAAATTCATGCATTATCCATGAATGCCTTCGATCATTATAGTAGATATATAATATTTTTAGTTAATGCATGGAAAATTAAAACCTCACAAACTAATTACATTTTTCATTATTTGGCTTTGTGATACCCACAAATTTCATTACATCTAGTTGAAATATTTGAACATTAATTATAGAAAAATAATATAATCCATATATATTTATCTAGAAGACAATCTTGCACTCTTGAACCAATGGATTTAGACTTGCATCTTCCCTCAAGAGTACATATTACCCATTTATATTAGTAACCACAAGCATTAGTCATCAACATATAATTCACTAATTACCAAATTACTTATTGTTATAAGTACTTTTCCACAAAAAAAAATACCTTAATGGGAGAAATAGCTTAAATCTAGTGGACATCACCCCACTTGTATGCCAATGAAACAATAAAGGAGAACCTATCCAATCCCAATTATCAAAACAAAAAGATTAACCTTTCCAAGCATTTTTATCACAACCCATCTCATCCGCCAAGGAATGTGATCCCCTTAACTACTAAAACAATGATTAACACAAAATCTCTGTTTTTTTCTTTAGTTGAAAATTATTTTTTCTTAATTTCAACAATTACCAATAAAATTTGATAGTTGGACTATAGTAACAACTTTGACAACACATTTAACACCAACATTAACATTAAAGTATCCAATGGCTCAACCATTAAAGAATGAGTAACATGATATTTTCCCAAAAATTACCTTCCCAAATGCTTCATCTGAAAATCAAGTTTACATGAGAAATAAGCGCCACCCATTAACAAACATAAGAAAATGACACACATCTGAAAATCAAGTTTACATGAGAGATAAGTACCACCCATAAACAAACATAAGAAAATAACACACATGCCAAATAAAAGAAAAAGAATGAGGGAGCTTGGGAAAATAGAATCCTCGCTTTAGAAAAAGAGAGCTACATGCCAAAACTGAAAAGTAGAGGACATCCCTTCCCTCGCTCGCATAGGTTGGACAAATTCGGGTTCATTTGTGGTAGTTTTGTGGTTTGTTTTATCCCTCGCAACATATCCCATCTTCAATGGATCAAATTATCTGTAACACCCCAGTTTTGACCCCATGGTATTAAGATTGTACATGATGTATGTATTTTATTTGAATCATGGCAAGGAGCTCAAGGCCAAGACCCTGCCATTGATTGATTTTTTGTGGATAGGTGATCAAGGTTGATACCTATGGTTTTGGTGCTAACTCAAGCACCGAGCATTTTGAATATCATGCAAATACACCATGTAATAAAATACCACAACTGGCTATGGGACTGCAACATGAAAGAGATGGGGGCATGATTTCACAGAGGAACAGAAAGGGATTACATCGGCAGATGTCAAGTGAGTGATTGCAGGTTCAATCCTCACAAAAGCTAGTCTAACCAACATAAAAACCTTCGTTGTTTTGTCGTCCAAGTCACCTAGGCAGACACAAGCCCAGAATTAAATCCTTTCGGATAGAAATTTTGTGCACGCTAGTTGAGTTAACTACCTTGCTAGTTGACGTTGTGAAATCCTTATGGACCGTTGGATCTATGTCCCCACCAGATCAATGATGGACTCCAAATTTGGTGAAGCATATTTGGATAGAAATTTTACGCACGCTAGATGAGTTAACTACCGTGCTAGTTGACGCAGCGAAATCCTTATGGGTTGTTGGATTTGTGTCCCCACTAGATCAACAATGGACTCCAAACTTGATGAAGCGGGTTTCATAGGAATTTCGCGCACATGAAAATTTTGTTAAGTCACGCTAGTTGAATCAATGAAATCATTGTGCGTCATCAATCTGTTTGATGGTCGATCCCAACTGTAGATCTGTTCAAAATTTACAATTTCGTTAACCCGTCCACCCTGGTTTGTCCCTATTTTCAATCATTCAATTTTCTTGCAGGAAATTGGTTGAGGCAGTTAATTCCTTGGGAAGAGAAAAGCATGGCATTCGATTTCATGATTGAACAAGTCTACAGTTGCATAAGATGTGTTCTTGCTTCTGGAGCAAGTAAAACCAAAAATTGTGTGCCCAGTTTGTCAACTCGATTGTCATCTAAACAGTGTGGTCATTCGAGAGAGAAGACCATCTGATCACTCACGCATTGTTCACTCTTTGGAGTTGCAGGGAAGGTCTTTGTGCATGGTTGTGCAGTGTGCTTCATTGTTTGGAGTTGTTTAGTCTATCTACATTGTGTTACAGAGTGTTCTGCAAACCTATTTCTCTGTGTTATAGAGTGAAGCCTGTGTTGTTGTGTTTCCATGTGGTTTGATGTGTTATGCACCCTGGTTTGGATCTGAACTATATGCAAGACTTAGGAGTGGAAGAGACATAGAATGTGATTGATAAACCTAGTGTGGAACCTCACAATAAGATAAGAGTGGTTGGTGAATCTGCTCTACACATCCTAAAGAGCATTGGAAGGGAAGGTGTAGCCCGAGGGACTATGGAGCAGAGAAGGGGACACTTGCTTGTGTTGGGTGTGTAGGCAACGTGGATGCCAGGCCAAATAGATCTTTTGAAGGTGTCCTTACCTCTGTGGATGAGCTCACTAGGTTAGCATTTCTTTCTATCCACTACCTTAGCAGCCTGATAAACCCAAAGGAGATTGGCTTGGCTGACAGCCTGTGAAACCCTATTGGATCTTGGCTTGGCTAAGCATCCTGTGAAAACCAACTGGTAGTTGTCTTGTTGTTCTTTGGGCCATGTGTGTAATCCTTGGCTGGAAATCTTGTGAAACCCATCTGTGAAAGATGGCTTGGCTGAGTAGCCTATGAAACCCATATGTTGGCTTAGCTGGTACTTAATGTGGATGTTGGCTTAACTGTCTACAGTCTGTGAAACCGAACTATTTGTTTGCTTGGATGTGTATCCTATGAAACCCGGGAGTGTTTTGGCTTGTTTCCTAGACAGTCTGATAAACCCAACTGTGAGATGGCTTGGTTGTGTAGCCTGTGAAACCCATCTATTGGATTGACTGTGTGTTATTTGTTCTGGCTATGTGTAAGCATATTGTTCCCTAGATCCTTTTGTAAATCATGCCCAACTCAGGGGTGGCAGTGGTGTTGAGATATTAATGAACACACTGGCCTATGGTTGGGTGGAATGTTACAGCGACATAGCTAGTTGCAGGAAAACTTAATCATCAAGATAAGTATCTCTGTTATGCTTGTTTATGCCATGTATTTGCTTGTGAGTTATTATGATCATGTTGAATGTTTATGGATGGTTAAGTAGAAGTTTACTTCTGTTATGCTTTCATGCATTTTACTTATGTATATGCCTCGTGTTTTTGCAATGCATCTACCTAATTTCATGGAGGCTAGAAGCTTGTTACAAATTCAAGACGCAGCTGACTTAGTGCGTCCGCTCCTTACAATCCGCATGAGGGAGGGGGAAGGAAGAAAGAAGAAAAGGGAAAGTTGAACAGGGCAGAATTGTTGTGTTTCCACACCCTGGGATCCTCCTGTGAAAGGTGAAAGCCGAAAATGGCAATTGAAAACAAGGCAGAATGTTTGTTTTCTGATTTCCGAAGTCCGATGTCGGAAAGCGAAAGTCAAAAGTGCAGAAAAGTTTAAGGTCGTTTGTTGTTTTCCTGAATTTTGAGTTCCGCAGGGGAAGGAGGAAAGTGGATAAAGGATTATTTCATTTGTTATGTTTCTGATTTCCAAGTTCTGAGGTCGGAAGGGCGAAAAGCGGAAGGCAGAAGGTGGAAGAGTCGTTAAGTATTTATGTCGTTTGTTATGTTTCTGATTTTAGAGTTTCGAGGTCAGAAAGCGGAAGGTGAAAGGTGGAAGGCGGAAGAGCCATTAAGTGTTTTCGTCACCCATTATGTTTCTGATTTCCGTGGTAGGAAGGGAGGGAAGAAAAAGTGCGAAAGGTAGAAAGGCAGAAGGCTGATATTTTACTTCGTTGACCCTTTGAGTTTCCGACTTTCGAGTTCCAAGGTCGGAAAGGCGAAAAGCGAAAGTGCGGAAGGAAGAAGTCGGAAGGCAAAGTGCGGAAAGGATAGGTCTAGCGTGGAAATGATCATTATGGTTGGATAATGGATCTGTCAAGGGCGGAACGACTATTACAGTGGTTTCTAAGCCTGAGAATGAAGGTTGGAGAGTGTGTTAATGTCCATGCTCGGTGTTTTGAAAGGAGAACATGGGTTCTTGAAACAAAGTTTTTAAGTTATCTGCATTATGGAGTATGGGGACGTCACAAATTGGTATCAGAGCTGCTGGTTACAGCACTCGGCCTAAAGGGGCCAAGTTGAATAGTTAAAAGAGGAAAAAGTACCCTCTGATACCAACATTGTAGGACACTACATATTGGTATCAGAGATAATGGTTGCAACATTGGCCCTGGATGGGCCAGGTGACAGTAAGTAAATGGTTTTAATTCTGGAAATTGCTATGCAACTAACAAATGATGTTGTTAACACATTTTGCAGAGTCATAGTGCAGATTGAAAAAAGTGGGTTTTTGGCTCAGCCATGAGAACCTACGACATGTATGATGCACAGAATCCCTATGCGCACGAGGAAGATGCTATGGGAGAAAACGTCCAAGTTGGAAATGATGAGAAAGAATCTAACAGGAGAATATTTCAAGATACCCCCCCAGATATTGCAGCCACCATGAGAAACCTGGTTAAAGCTCAGGAAGAGTAGAATCAGTTGAATGCAACCATGCTACAGAGTTTGACAGACATCCAAAGGAGGATGAGCTATGGGCGTCGTACAGTAAAACCAGAAGGTGGTAAGAGAAGTGCTAGAAGAAGAAAGAGATCCTCTAGTTGATCATCTGACTCTGAAGGATCCATTGGGGGTTCGAGCTCTTCATCTCATAGAGAAAAGAGAAAGAGGCACTACAGAAACAACTCACATGACGAGTTCAAAAATGCAAGGCATCCTACTTTTAACGGTGAGGTAAAGACTGGTCAAGTAGGTGAAGCTTGGCTTCTTGGGATGAAGAAATATTTCCAAGTCCAAGACTATTCAGGAAATATGAAGGCTAGGGTAGCCATCTTCAACCTGAATGGAAGAAAATCCATATGGTGGGAGCACCTCATACAGGTAAATAAAATCAATGACAAAAATATCGTGTGGAAACAGTTCACGAAGAATTTCAAATAGAAGTACCTCTCTGACAGGTACTATGATGGCACGATCAAAGAATTCCATGAGCTGAAATTGCGACAACAGACCATGGAAGAATATGCAAACAAGTTCTTGGAACTTTTTAGGTATGTCAAATATGATAAAGTGAGAATACAACGTTTTTTGAGTGGGCTACCGAAGTCTTACAAAGACATAATTGAGTTTTATAAACCTAGAACTATGGAAGAAGCAATAAGGAAAGCTAAGTATTGCTATGAGCAAAGAAAAGGCAAACATGATTACCATAAGGCATGGAAGGACAAAAAGAAAGAGAAGTATGACCAAAGGAAGAAAGGTTTCAAACCTTCTCACTTCAGAAATCAGCAGAGGCAACCATCACAAGCTGTGAATCATCCAGCTAGAGTGATGGGAGACAGGCCAAGAGATCCAAAAGAGATCAGAGAACCGCCCCAATGTTGGAAATGTGGAGGACCCAACATGCACAAGAATTGTCTACTTGATAATGGGTATGTGAGGCAAGCTCAAAACAATCAAGAAGCAGAAGCAGTGGGTCAAGTGGCAAGGACTGTCCCTAGGATTTATGCAGCACTGGAGGACCTCCAGGAAGATCATCAGTCAACTATGGTTGAAGTTGCAGGTAAGATTGTTGAGCAATCTATTTATGTTTTTATTGACCCTGGATCTACTCACAGTTATATTACTCCTAGAGTAGTTGAGATTTGTGCTTTTAAGAAGTTAAAGCATAGCAAATCATGGTTAGTTCAGCTAGCCACTAGGACTAAGAGAAAGGCCAGTGAAGTGGTAGAAAAATGTCCATTGGATATGAATGGTCTAGTCACTTGTGTAGATCTGAATGTTCTACCACTTGGTTCCTATGATGCTCTCATTGGAATGGATTGGTTGGAAGCACACAGAGTTAAGCTCGATTGCTACAATAAGACTTTTGAGTGCATAGATGAAGAAGGCAACTTAAGAGTTGTAAGATGCATTCCAAAGGTGATTTCTGTTAGGTAGATTTCAACCATGCAGATGAAGAAGTTTTGTAGAAAAGGTTGCAGATTGTATGCAGCTCATGTGTTGGAGGCAGCAGAGAATGAAACTCCTAGGTTGGAGGATTTTCATGTGTTGCGGGAATTCATGGATGCATTTTCTGATGAGATTCCAGGACTTCCTCCAAAGAGGGACATTGATTTTACAATTGAACTTGTGCCAAGACCAGCACCAGTGTCTAATACACCCTACAGGACGAGTACACCAGAAATGTTAGAGATGAAGATGCACCTGCAAGAGTTGTTGGAGAAGAAGTATATCAGACCAAGTGTGTTCCCCTGGGGAGCACCAGTCCTGTTTGTGAAAAAGAAAGATGGTACATTCAGGTTGTGTATTGATTACAGACAGCTGAACAAGTCACTGTGAAGAATAAATACCCTTTTCCTAGGATCGATGACCTCTTTGATCAAATGAGAGGAGCAAAGGTATTTTCCAAGATTGACTTGAGGTCTGGTTACCATCAAGTAAGAATCAAAGATGAAGATATTCATACGACAACCTTCAGAACAAGGTATGGACATTATGAGTTTGTAGTGATACCATTTGGACTCACAAATGCACCAGCTACATTTATGTGTCTCATGAATAGTGATTTTAGCAGGTATTTTGACAAGTTTGTTCTTGTTTTCCTTGATGACATTCTTATTTATTCTAAGAATGAGGAAGAGCATGAAGAACATTTGAGACTGACATTGAAATTGTTAAGAGAGCGTAATTTGTATGCAATGTTGAGAAAATGTGACTTCTATAAAGATAGAATTCACTATTTAGGTCACATTATCTCATATGAGGGAATATCTGTGGACCCTAAAAAATATCGAAGCCATAATGAATTGGCCTACTTCAAGAAATGTGACAGATGTAAGACCTTTTATGGGACTTGCAGAATATTACAGGGGATCCATTGAAGGATTCTCCAAGGTTGCACATTCAATCACTTCTTTGCAAAAGAAGGGGATAAATTTTGAATGGACACGAAGGTGTGAATAAAGCTTCTAGCAGTTGAAGAATCTTCTCACAAGTGCACCCATTCGAAAGATTGCAGACCCAGAAAAATATTTTTGGGTGTGTACTAATGCATGTGGTCAAGGACTTGGAGGAGTTCTTATGCAAGACAACCACGTGGTATGCTATGAGTCAAAGAAGTTGAAGGATCATGAGAAGAAATATGACACTCATGATTTAGAACTTGCATCCATAGTACATGCTCTCAATATGTGGAGGCATTACTTAATGGGCGGAGAATTTGAGTTAAGGACATACCACTGTGGTCTGAAATATTTTTTTGATCATCCAATTTGAATGCTAGGCAAGCAAGATGGCTAGAGTTTTTGTGTGAGCTTGGTTTTGAAATCAAACACATAAAAGGAAAAGAAACTAAAGTGGTTGGTCGACTCATCAGGAAGGTGCATGAAATGCACTTGGCATCTCTTATTATTTTC
Organism: Pseudotsuga menziesii; assembly: GCA_001517045.1. Classification (NCBI taxonomy): domain Eukaryota; kingdom Viridiplantae; phylum Streptophyta; class Pinopsida; order Pinales; family Pinaceae; genus Pseudotsuga; species Pseudotsuga menziesii. The sequence goes on along the minus strand of LPNX011050659.1, from coordinate 43,946 downwards.
CAATTAGATTTTGGACAGCAGATTGTTAATCTTACTGTTGAAGATGAAATGTATGTGCAGATAAAGGACAAATTGCAGCAGGAGAGTCTTGAGAAGAAGTATGAGGGATATAAATTGGAAGAAGATGGGCTTCTTATTTTAAAAAACAGAAATTATATTCCAAATGTAGCATATTTGAGCAGAATTGTTATGGATGAGATCCATCAAGCTCCATATTCTGGTCACCCAGTATATCAGAAGACAATTGCTACAACCAGAAGGCAGTATTTTTGGCCAGGAATGAAAAATGACATTGCCGAGTATATTTCAAAGTGCATGAAATGTCAGCAAGTGAAGGTTGAGCATCAACACCCAGCAAATTTGTTGCAGCCATTGCTAGTTCCAGAATGGAAATGGGAAGTCGTTTCCATGGATTTCATTACAGGATTGCCAATGACTTGGAGACAACATGATTCCATCATGGTTGTGGTGGACAAGTTGAAAAAGGAAACACATTTTATACCGGTTAAGTCCACATATAAGACTGATGCCATTGCAAAAATCTTCATGAAGGAGATTTTCAGATTTCATGGCTTGCCTAAGGAAATAGTTTCTGACAGGGATCCCAAGTTTACTTCCAATTTTTGGAAGGGTTTGTTTGCATATTTGGGTACAAAGTTGAACTTCAGCACTGCCTACCATCCTCAAACTGATGGATAGATAGAGAGAGTGAATCAAGTGCTTGAAGACATGCTTCACGTGTATGTAATGGACAAACCAACCAAGTGGGAGGATTATTTACACTTGGTATAATTTGCCTATAATAATGGACAAGAATCCTTAGGGATGAGTCCATATGAAGCTTTGTATGGAAGAAGGTGTAGGACACCAGTGACATGGGATAATACAGTAAAAAGGATTGTGCTTGGTCCATATTTTCTCAAGGAAATGCAGCAAGAGGTTGCAAAGGTCAGGAGGAATTTGAAAGTAGCCCAGGACAAACAAAAAAGATATGCAAATAAGCATAGAGTGCATAGAGAGTTCAGTGTTTGGGATCATGTTTACCTCAGAGTGAGGGTAAGGAAGATTTCCTTGAAGCTTGGAAGTTGTGCCAAGATATCACCTAGATATTGTGGGCCGTTTGAAGTGCGTGAAAGAATAGGGCCAGTTGCATATAGACTTGCATTTCCTACTAGCACTAGAGCTCATAATGTTTTTCATGTTTCTTTGCTTAAGATATATGTACATGACCCTAACCATGTGATTGATTGGGATGTGATCCAAGTGGAACCCGAGGGAGAGTTCCAAACCAAGCCATTGCACATCCTCAAGAGGAACGTCACCATGCTCTAGAATTGAGCCATAGGATAGGTAAAGGTGCAATGGGAGCACTATGGTCCTGAGGAGGATACTTGAGAGCTGGAGGATACCATGCAATTGACACATCCATTTTTGTTCAATTTTACAGAGCACTAAGGTGGTGCCAGTGTAGCATTTTCATTCAATTTTGTAAAGCACTGAGGACAGTGTTGTTGTAAGGGGAAGGGGAATGTAACACCCCAGTTTTGACCCCATGGTATTAAGGTTGTACATGATGTATGTATTGTATTTGAATCATGGCAAGGAGCTCAAGGCCAAGGCCCTTCCATTGATTGATGTTTTGTGGATAGGTGATCAAGGTTGATACCTATGGTTTTGGTGTTAAGTCAAGCACAGAGCATTTTGAATATCATGCAAATACACCATTTAATAAAATATCGCAGCTAGCTATGGGACTGCAACGTGAAAGAGATGGGGGCATGATTTCACAAAGGAACAGAGAGAGATTACACCACTAGATGTCAGGTGAGTGATTGCAGGTTCAATCCTCACAAAACCTAGTCTAACTAGCAGGCAGACGTGAGGCTAGAATTAAATTCTTTTGGATAGAAATTTTGCACACGTTAGCTGAGTTAACTACCTTGCTAGTTGAGGCTGTGAAATCCTTGTGGACTATTGGATCTGTGTCCCCACTAGATCAACGATGGACTCCAAATTTGGTAAAGCTAATTTGGATAGAAATTTTGCACACGCTAGCTGAGTTAACTACCGTGCTAGTTGACGATGTGAAATCCTTGTGGGTCGTTGGATCTGTGTCCCCACTAGATCAACGATGGACTCCAAACTTGATGAAGCGGATTTCATAGGAATTCCGCGCACATGAAAATTTTGTTAAGTCACGATAGTTGAATCAGCAAAGTCGTTGTGCGTCGTCAATCTGTTTGATGGTTGATCCCAACCGTAGATCTGTTCAAAAGTTACCCATTCATTAACCCGTCCTCCCTGGTTCATCCCTGTGCTCGATCATTCAATTTTCTTGCAGGAAATTGGTTAATGCAGTTAATGCCTTGGGCGGAGCAAAGCATGGCAGTCGATTTCGTGGCTGAACAAGCCTGTAGTTACAGAAGCTGTGTTCTTACTTCTGGAGCAAGTAAAACCAGAAATTATGCGCCTAGTCTATCAACCCGGTTATCATATGAACGTCGTGGTCATTCGAGAGAGAGTACCATCCGATCACTCACGCATGGTTCACTCTCCGGAATCGCGGGGAAGGTCTCTGTTAGTGGTTGTGCAGTGTGGTTCATTGTTTGAATTTGTTTAGTCCATCTACATTGTGTTACAGAGTGGTCTGCAAACCTATTTCTCTATGTTACAGAGTGAAGCCCGTGTTGTTGTGTTTCCCTATGGTTTGTTGTGTTGTACACCCTTGTTTGGATATGAACTATATGCAATACTTAGGAGTGGAAGAGACATATAATGTGCTTGATAAACCTAGTGGGGAACCTCACAATAAGATAAGAGTGACTAGTGAATCTTCTCTGCACATCCTGAAGAACACTGGAAGGGAAGGTGTATCCCGAGGGACTGTGGAGCAGAGAAGGGGACACTTCCTTGTGTTGGGTGTGTAGGCAACGTGGATTCCAGGCTAGATAGATCTTGTGAAGGTGTCCTTAGCTCTATGGATGAGCTCACTAGCTTAGCAGTTCTTCCTGTCCACTGCCTTATTAGCCTTATAAACCCAAAGGAGATTGGCTTAGCTAACAGCCTGTGAAACCCAATTGGATCTTGGCTTGGCTGAGCATCTTGTGAAACCCAACTGGTAGTTGGTTTGGTTGTTTCTTATTCTTTGGGCCATGTGTGTAATCCTTGGTTGGACAGCCTGTGAAACCCAACTGTGAAAGTTGGCTTAGTTGTGTCTTATGTTTTTGATTTTCGATTTTTGAGGTCAAAAGGGCAGAAAGCAGAATTGCGGAAGCTGGAAGGAGAAAGGATGACAATTCACTTCGTCAAGCCTTTGACTTTTCGACTTTCGATTTTCGAGGTCGGAAAGGTGGAAAGAGGAAGTGCGGAAGGCAGAAGGCTGAAGGCGAAGTGTAGAAAGGACAGGTCCAGTGTGAAAATGATAATTCTAGTCACAAAATGGATCTGTCAAGGGCAGAACGACGATTACAGTGGTTTCTAAGCCTGAGAATGAAGGTTGAAGAGTGTGTTAGCGTCCATGCCTAGTGTTTCGAAAGGAGAACATGGGTTCTTGAAGCAAAGTTTTTAATTTATCCGAATTATGGGGTATGGGGACGTCACATTATCCCTCATTGTATCCTTATTCCCTCCCCTTTCCTCAATGTCTCAATTTGGAAGATGAGCAAACAAACAAGTCAAAATGGAAAAATCAAAACAATTAGAGGACAATGAGCGAGCAGAGAGTGACTATTTTAATGGCCACAACTGAAAGGCCAGTTCATGGAATATGCTTGTCGTTGTTCGCAAATAAAAAATAAACAAGTCTTACCATAAAAGTGTATTGAGGAGTTTTCTAATTATTAGACGATTTTGATTTTCCAACAAATATTTGATGAAATCCAGCATTTTGAAAATGGACAAATTGTAAAATTTCTTTGCTTAGAATCCAAATTGGATATCAGAAATGAATTTAGCACGCCCAACAACCTTATAGCATCAAGAATATACAATTTTAACAACTTATATTTACAATAAGTTTAAAATTCATTGAAATATTTAATCTATTTTTAATCCTTCGGATCTAGAATTATATCCACAAATTTATATAAGTTTTGTGCATTATTTGCATGAGTTTTATATATCCACAAATTTAGATAAGTTTTATGCATTATGTGCATTAATTTTAATAGATTTAGTAGATACATATTATAATGAAAATGAAGTTGAATTGTTATGATAGAGCACATTATTTCTTTAAAAGGAATACAAAATTAGAATAGTTTATCTAAAATATTCATAATTCAAAATTATGCAATGCTTTTTTTTAATTTATAGTTAATATTTATGTGATGTTTTTTTAATTTATAGCTAATTATTTTACGGATTTTTTTTAAAATGTATAGTTAATTTTATTATTTTTATTAAAAAAACAATTTTATAATGAATACAAAATTAGAATAGTTTATCTAAAATATTCATAATTCAAAATTATGCAATGTTTTTTTTTAATTTATAGTTAATATTTATGTAATGTTTTTTTTAATTATAGTTAATTTTATTTATTAAAAAACAATTTTATAATGAAAAATATATTAATTTAAAAAGTTGATTCAATAATTTAATTTTTTTTATTTGAAAAATGAAACAAATCATTTTGATAATTGTTTTTTCAAACAACCCATTAAATATAAAGTATGTGGAGAAGAAAGACCTTGAAGAAAGAATTAAAAGAAAGAGAGCTTAAAAGGAAAAAGGAACACAATACCAACATAAAATAAAATATTCTCCATAAAAAGCATCTTAAAAAAACAAAGGTTATCTTTTCACCAAAGCCATGTGTTATTTGGCTTTTTGGCTTTGCCATTTTTCTATTGAGTAAAGATTACATCATAATCTGAATTCAGAGTGTGTTAATCACTCTTGTAATCATTTCCTAATCATAGTAAAGCCTCCTTCTCAATGTTGTTTTCTTGCTTTGATTTAGAGAATAAATTTGATGTCTTAGTGACCTGATTGGTTGGGTGAATTTAATTTTTGTGGTTGTTTGTTGTGTGAGTGTGTTGGATATGAGGAATTTTTTGCATGTACAAAACTTATATTTTTTTATTGGTGTAGTTATGTTAATGAATTGTTGGAGCCAATAAATGATGGAGCTACCAAATTATAAATTGAGGTAAAATATAAGTTACACTAATCCATCGAACAATCAATATTGATACCTGCTTAATTACTCACAACATTATATGTATATTTAATTTCCAATGCTTATGATTATAACAACAAATAAATTTGGGGAATCAAACACACTTGTACTCTAAGTGCTTTCATATAGTATTCCAACAAACTAGATCCTATGGCATTTGCGTTAAACTTTGTCGAAGATCAAAGGTTGTATTTGGGCTAAATCCATTTGCAATTTCACAAGAAAGTAAGAATGCATCATAATCTCACTTGAGAGTGCATTACTCACCATTGTAATCATTTCTTGAGCATAATAAAACCCCCAACTAAATGCTTATTTTCTTGTTTTAGGTTTCTATGGTAAATTTCATGTCTTAGTATTGAATGGTAGGGTACATTTAATTTCTATGTGGTTGATTGAGGAGTATCTTACATATACAACGCTTAAAGGTTCTTGTTATTTTGGTAATGCTAATAAATTGCTTGAACCATTGATGAAATGCCTACAATCTTATATTTTCTACACATCAGATTAAAATTGGATCCCCTATTGGATTATCAATCAACCTGTGATTTATTGCAAAATTAAACTATAAATTAACACTGAAGTAAAAGTATAGTGGTAGTAAAAATCTAACTAATAAAAAATATAATTCTCATCTCTTTCAACTTTAACACTCACTAAGGATCATTGTGTTAAAGTTGGGATATAAATTTAACAACTGCAGTAATACACAATAAACAAAAAATAGTTTTGTTAACTTATCTAATGAGTTGGACTGGGTTGGACCTCCCTTATATTCGAATTTACTTTTAGATCAAATCTTGCCTCTCAGAAGCAAGTCAACAAATGGAACAAGTAATTGACCCTTACTTGAGGGTAATCACATAATTGAGAGAGAGAGAGAGAGAGAGAGAGAGAGAGAGAGAGAGAGAGTTATAGGATGGGGTTAAACAAGTACAATAGAAGGTACAACAGACAATAAATCCAAGATAAACCTCAATATGTTAACCAAGACAACTAACAAGTGTCCAACAGAGGAGGCAAACCTTAGCAAGATAGTAGCAGCACAAACAGACCAAAAATAGTCTAGTGGCATTTATATAACAGTCCACCCAGACAATAGTCCACTCAAACGGCCCCCAAACGTCAGCGGCCCACTCAAACAAGCCAAAAACAAGCAGCGACACTACTTTAACAAGCCATACATAGCAATTGGCCTGATCCGAAAATAACAGGATCTTTATAACCAATATTTGCATGTGAAATTTTGTATGTGTAAACTCTTTAAAAATGATTTAAAGGAAAAAATTAGAAAGCACAAATGAAACACATAAATACATAAAATTGATGCAAATCATGAAAATTGTAGACAACAGATGATAACGAAGTTCACCCCTCCTGGGCTACGTCTCCGAGTCCAGCCCCAATGAGGAGCAATCTTATTAGTCTTCAAAGTAAAATGCTTGAACAACTTACAAAAACCTTCAACCATTCACTCTACAAATCCTTCAATGTATTTCCAATAATCCTTCCATGCCTCTCCAATGCCTTCGCAAAGCAAATTACATAGCTTAGATAGCCCAAATCCATATCTCATTCCCAATTTGAATGGGATTTACAAAAATTTTAATCCCAAAGTTTAAGGGATAAAATCCATAAAAAAAATGGAGAAGATAGTAGTAAATCCCCAAAATAATACAAATTTGTTTTAAAAATGAGCAAACATGAATTAAAAAAGAATATGGTTAATAAGAAAACATATAATAAAATGGATATGGGTTTAAAAAAACTATACCAAAAAGGAGCGTGCCCATTTTGGGCTAAATCCATCAAAATACTAATTTAAAAATATTAAAGTATGAATCCTTTAACAAGTGGTGGCCTCAGCGCGTTGGTTAAGGCATTAGAAAAGGGGGAGGAGGTCATGGGTTCAAACCTATGGACCTCTCCTTCAACATAGTAGTTTTA
>LPNX011050659.1:9870-36640 GCA_001517045.1 Pseudotsuga menziesii | reverse complement strand
TGCCAACCCCCAACCCATAGGGGCTAATAATCTATGTTTTCATTATGTAAAATGACATAAAGGCTTTGTATTGCCAACCCATAGGGGCTAAGAATCTATGTTTTCATTATGTAAAATGACATTAGGAGTTTTATTCATTATGTTTTCATCATGTAAAATGACATAAGGCTTCGGCCTATGTTTTCATTATGTAAAATGACATTAGGAGTTTTATTCATTATGTTTTCATCATGTAAAATGACATAAGGCTTCGGCCTATGTTTTCATTATGTAAAAAATGACGTAAAGGCTTTGTATTGCCAACCCCCAACCCATAGGGGCTAATAATCTATGTTTTCATTATGTAAAATGACATAAAGGCTTTGTATTGCCAACCCCCAACCCATAGGGGCTAATAATCTATGTTTTCATTATGTAAAATGACATAAAGGCTTTGTATTGCCAACCCATAGGGGCTAAGAATCAATGGACGGGGAGACACGTAGACTTGGTGGGGAGACTTACGTAGAGTGGATAAGGGGAGTTTTGTTGATTATGTAAAATGACATAAGGCTTTGTATTGCCAACCCATAGGGGCTAAGAATCTATGTTTTCATTATGTAAAATGACAGAAGGCTTTGTATTGCCAACCCATAGGGGCTAAGAATCAATGGACGGGGGAGACAAGAAGACCTGGTGGGGAGACTTACGTAGAGTGGATAAGGGGAGTTTTGTTGATTATGTAAAATGACATAAGGCTTTGTTTTGCCAACCCATAAGGGCTAAGAATCAATGGACGGGGGAGACAAGCAGACTTGGTGGAGATTTACACAGAGTGGATAAGGGCTAAGAATCAATGGATGGGGGAGCTTGATCCTCCTCGATTCTACAACTTTTGTAAAATCGTTCAACCAATTGTTAATAGGGATGCCACATGGACCTGGTGGGGAGACTTACGTAGAGTGGATAAGGGGAGTTTTGTTGATTATGTAAAATGACATAAGGCTTTGTTTTGCCAACCCATAAGGGCTAAGAATCAATGGACGGGGGAGACAAGCAGACCTGGTGGAGATTTACGCAGAGTGGATAAGGGCTAAGAATCAATGGATGGGGAGCTTGATCCTCCTCGATTCTACAACTTTTGTAAAATCCTTCAGCCAATTGTTAATAGGGATGCCACATGGTTGTCCTTGATTGGTCCATTGGTCAACCTGTTATTTGTCCACCTTGCTAGATGCATTTCTAGTTGTACACTCAACCTACCACATCAGCTTCCAACTAGACTGCCACTAAACCTAACATGCCATGTGGCGCTCTATGGAGATTCTACGTCAACATCGTACATGCCACGTGTCATTTTCATGCAAAACAGACTTCGGATGCGAAAGTTATTTAGTTCTGAATTTTCGGCAAAACGTTCAACCAATTGTTAATAGGGTTGCCACATGGCGGTCCTTGATTGGTCCATTGGTCAACCTGTTATTTGCCCACATCACCTGCTAGCTGGATTTCCAACTGTACACTCGACCTACCACGTTAGCTTCCAACTATACTGCCACTAAACCTAACATGCCATGTGGCTCTCTATGGAGGTTCTACATCAACAACGTAGATGCCACGTGTCATTTTCTTTTGCCAAATTTACCTGTTTTGCCAAAAATTTAGAACTAAATAACTTTCGCATCTGAAGTCTGTTTTGCACGAAATGAACGTTTCCGAAAATCTCTCACCGATGTCTACGCAACTGCAAGCTTCTGTTCAACTTTTGAAGACTTTAATTTTGATCGATCTCGGAGATCCTCTTGGATCAAGCCTCCCCATTGAGGAGCTTTTGGACCACAAAAACCCTGAAACATTCAAAATCTAAGTGAGGACATGTTTCTCTCACTTGTCCCGTATCATTTGTCAATTCTTCCTAGAACTTGTACATTTGACTCATCATAATAAAAATCAACACTGCACTGGCATTGTTAAGTACATTAATTACTTTTTCAACCAAATCTTCTTTCAATATTGTCAGAACCAACCATATGTTGTTGAACACTAGAAAACTTATTACTAAAATTGAACATATGAAAGAGATTATACCCATATCATGCTTATGTTTTACCATAGGAACACTATCAACCATAATATGGGCTACCGAACACAATTCCACAAATATCCAGTGGAATCACATCAAATTCAAATTCATCTACAAACTTGGATGTGAATGCAAACTTTAGATCACGTTGTTTTGTTACTTGTAATCTTTTATCTTTGCATACCCAACCTAATGGACAAGGTTTCTTGTGTGGTTTTGTTGTTAATCCCAACTGATTAACTACATCTTCTGAAATGAGATTAGCTTAGGATCCACTATCTATGAGTGTGTCGATCTTAGTTTGTTTCATAATTACCCTTATATAAAACAATGCATTCATTTTTCTATCCTTAGAACTAACATGATCTTTAGAAGTAGAAGCACGTGAAGAACCAATGTTAGAATCATTACCAACAATAGCTTTACCTTTCACACCTACGATTTTTATCTTTGTTTCATCCTCTAAATCTGATCCAAGGTCCTCAACGATAACCGTGGTCTTTTGCTTCTCTTTCTGATTCTTAAACCACTTCGGTTTCAATTCTGGATGCAGTACCCAACACTTTACCTCTTCATGCCCTTGCTTTTGACAATGTGAACAAGTAAGTCTCTCATCACCTTTCATCATTGTAGTTGTATGCTTACCTTTCCCTTTTGCCTTGCCTTCTTTTGGCTGGCTGGATCCAGCTGAAGAAAAATCATGAACACTCTTCCCTTTGGATTCAATGTGCGTAGCTTGTACACATACCTCATCAAGGTTAGTAGGATTAAATGGCATAAGTATTGTATGATGCAAATAACTTTGTAATCCTCCAATAAACTTGAGAAGAGTTTCTTGAGTGTAAAGAGGTATACCCAAAATCAAAGCTCTCTTTCTGAATTCCTGAGTCTATTCGTGTACATTCTGACATTTATCTTGCCTTAAGTTTTTTCAATCCATCATGGCTTGATGTATGTAGCCTAATAGATAAAATTATTTTTTAACGCAACAGAAAAATCATACAAGGAAGAAATAATTTTACGTTTTGTAAGGAGGTCTTCCTATGTCTTACTCTCCCGCCAGATGAGTGTAGTCCCTCCTAGACAAAAAGTATCCGACTGGATCTTTGCAATATCATCTGCAAGCTTCTGGATCTTACAATATACCTCAATCTACCTGATCCAATCATCTAGCTTCTCTGCGTTAAGTTCACCATTATATGTAAAAAACTCGAACTTAATATCAAGTTTCAAATAAGATAAATTAGACTTATCCTTCTCATGTTGTTTCTTTGAATTTGAAGAAGCAATGCTAGAGCTTTTAGAAAAAGATGGAGACGAAGGCTCAGAAGGGTCTCCTCATTTTCCCAAAGCATTATTCTTTGCTATCTCCCTCTTTGTTTTTTTCTTTGCCAATCTCTCTTGATAATATGCAAACAATTTTTCTACTCTATCTGCCATCTGATAGAAAACCTTACGAAAGGCCTTCTCATCTTCTTCTTGGTAGCCTTCATCTGCCATTTTATCTCTTTGATGTGCACTTCCAATCTCTAGATTGGAAGTCTCAAGAACACCTTCACCTCGCTTTAGCCTTGATCTTATTAACATGCACAAACTCACAATGCAATGATTAAGTTGATATGGTACCAAACTTGATCCAAAAAAAACATAATCTTTATAACCATTATTTGCATGTGAAAATGTGTATGCTTAAATTCTTTAAAAAGGCTTTAAATGACAAAAATTAGAGAGCACAAATGAAACACATAAATACATAAAAGAGATGCAAACCATGAAAATTGTAAGCATGATGATAACGGAGTTTACCCCTCTTGGGCTACGTCTTCGGGTCCAACTCCAATGATGACCGACCTTATTAGTCTTCAAAGTGAAATGTTTGAAGAGCTTACAAAAGCCTTCAAAAACGTAACGACATTCAACCATTCACTCTACAAATCCTTCAATAACCCTTCAATGTATTTCCAATAATTCTCCATGCCTCTCCAATGCCTTCCCAAGGTAAAATACATGGCTTAAATATCCCAAAAATCCATATCTCATTCCCAATTTGAATGGGATTTACAAAATATTTAATCCCAAAGTTTAAGGGATAAAATCTATAAAAAAAAATGGAAAAAATAACGGTAAATCCTCAAAATAATACAAATTTGTCTTAAAAATGAACAAATCCGAATTAAAAAGAATACGATTAATAAAAAAACATATAATAAGTTGGATATGGGTTTAAAAAATTATGCCAAAAGAGAAGGGCTCCCATTTTGGGGCTAAATCCACCAAAATACTAATTTTATAACATTAAAGTATAATTCCCTCAACAAATGATGGCGTTGGTGTGTTGGTTAAGGCATTGGCAAAGGGGAGGAGGTCATGGGTTCAAGCTTGTGGACCTCTCCCCCATCATGTAAAGTGGCATAAGGCCGTTGTATTGCGGTGGTAACATGGCATATAATGATGAATCATGGCAAGGGTTTGGCATATAATATGGCAGAGATTATGACTTTTCTTGATCATGTAAAGTGGCATAAGGCTTTATGACTGTATTGTGGTGGTAACGTGAGGGTTTGGCATATAATATGGTAGAGATTAAGGCCTTTCTTGATCATGTAAAGTGGCATAAGGCTTTATGACTGTATTGTGGTGGTAACGTGAGGGTTTGGCATATAATATGGTAGAGATTAAGGCCTTTCTTGATCATGTAAAGTGGCATAAGGCTTTCTGACTGTATTGCGGTGGTAACATGGCATATATGTAAAGTGGCATAAGGCCGTTGTATTGCAGTGGTAACATGGCATATAATGATGAATCATGGCAAGGGTTTGGCATATAATATGGCAGAGATTATGACTTTTCTTGATCATGTAAAGTGGCATAAGGCTTTATGACTGTATTGTGGTGGTAACGTGAGGGTTTGGCATATAATATGGCAGAGATTATGACCTTTCTTGATCATGTAAAGTGGCATAAGGCTTTCTGACTGTATTGCGGTGGTAACATGGCATATATGTAAAGTGGCATAAGGCTGTTGTATTGCGGTGGTAACATGGCATAATGTCGTTGTATTGCAGTGGTAACATGGCAAGGGTTTGGCAGAGATTATGACTTTTCTTGATCATGTAAAGTGGCGTAAGGCTTTATGATTGTATTGCGGTGGTAACATGGCATATAATGATGAATCATGGCAAGGGTTTGGCATATAATATGGCAGAGATTATGACTTTCCTTGATCATGTAAAGTGGCATAAGGCTTTATGACTTTTCTTGATCATGTAAAGTGGCATAAGGCTTTGTATTGCAGTGTTATCATGTAAAGTGGCATAAGGCCGTTGTATTGCGATGGTAACATGGCATATAATGATGAATCATGGCAAGGGTTTGGCATATATGACTTTTCTTGATCATGTAAAGTGGCATAAGGCTTTGTATTGCAGTGGTAACATGGCATATAAGGACGAATCTTGCAAGGGTGTTGATCATGTAAAGTGGCATAAGGCTTTTTGCACTGCAATGGCAACATGGCATATTTGATCATGTAAAGTGGCACAAGGCTTTGTATTGCGGTGGCAACATGGCATATAAGGATGAATAGTGGCAAGGGTGTTGATCATGTAAATGCCACAAGGCTTTGTATTGCGGTGGTAACATGGCATATAAGGATGAATCGTGGCAAGGGTTTGGCATATAATATGGGAGAGGTTATGGTACTTTTGTTGATCATGTAAAGTGGCATAAGGCTTTGTACTGCGGTGGTAACATGGCATATAAGGATGAATCGTGGCAAGGGTTTGGCATATAATATGGCAAAGGTTATGATACTTTGGCATAACGTTTATTTGTGGTATGGCATATTGTTGGCATAGTATATGGTTAACACATTACCAAATTTTTGGCAGTCGGGGCTAAGCCCTCAGCCGACACCTTTTTTCCAAAATACAAACCATGTAAACATATATACAAGCTCAACCCAGAAGGGTTAAGAATCAACGGACGAGGAAGATGGTTACGTGGACCTGGTGGAGGCTTAGGTGGAGTGGAGGTTGGGGTTTTGATCCTCCCTGATTCCACAACTTTTGTAAAATCATTCAACCAATTGCCAACGGGGCTGTCACATGGCAGTCCCTGATTTGTCCACTTGTCAACCTGTTATCATCCCACATCACCCGCCAGCTGGACTGTCAGCTATACACTCAACCTGCCACGTCAACTTCCAACTAGATTGCCACTGGAGGTGCCATGTCAACGCCATACAGGTCACGTGTCACCCTTCCAGTGGTGCCACATGTCATTTCTTTGCCAAATTTACCTGTTTTGCCGAAAGTTCAAAACATAATAACTTTTACATCTGAGGTTCATTTTGCACAAAATGAACATTTCTAGAAAGCTCTCACCAAGCTCTATGCAGCTGCAAGCTTCTGTTCACATTTTGAAGACTTTAATTTTGATCGATCTCAAAGATCCTCTTGGATAAGGCCCTCTCAAACAACCAATAAACAACAACGACCCACTCAAACAAGCCACAAACAGGAAACAACCCTACTCTAATAGCCCAATACTGGCAGCGACTCAGTCAACCAATCCACAAACAGGTTGTGGCTCAATCAAATACTGTACAAACAAGTTGCTACACACAGGTTGCGACCAACACTAGCACCCCACAGAACCTTCTCCACAGCCAACAACAGCAGCAACACTTGCCTAACAATGTATGGCTGCTTCAAACAAAACAACAACAAGATACGACAGCCTAAAAACAAGTGCAGCAGTAGAGTACGACTCACACATATAGAGGTGGGTGAAACAAACAGCTGCAAGAAGTCCAAATCAAGAGATCACCCAAGCAAGAGAAGTCTGGAAACCCTAGACGTCGCCCAAGAATAAGCATGCATCAAACCCTATATCAGACAAGCAATCAGAACAAATCTCATCTCCAAGACACACGCTTAATGAGATCTAGGGCTTCTATTTATAACTTTTAATAACTTCTAGAAGGATATTTCGTCTAATCCTTCATTGACTTAGGGTTACTCTACAAAGGTCAAGACGTCAAAACATTAAGGAGGGTTACCAAATATAAAATATAAATTAATGTTAAGACATCATAGCAAAGGGTTAAAGTACCACACTCAAAGGGGGCAATAGCACGACAAGGGAGAGACCAAACATAAGGAACCACAAGTCAACAAGAGCTGTCACAACAAAGTGGGAAGACAACCATTTTACCCACAAGACCAAAGGTGTAACAAGGTGGGAAGACAACCCTTTTACCCACAATAAAAAGCAACCAAACTTTTATTTCTCTATCAATGTATGTGGTACAAGGTGTTCCATACAATAACTGGAAGTTTTATCATCACCATATAAGAAAGGATCACACTAGAAAATGTGATCCTCAAGTCCTCTTGACTGCACCTAAAGGTCAAGTACTAGTAACTTCATCAAAGGGTGGCCAGTCCCTTGACGTAACAACCTAGCTCAACCATCTAATAGAGGAGGGCATGTCCTTGAACCAATGTTTTAAAACTCGGACTCAAACTAAGAATCAATTGAGGGTCAATTCGGACTCAGACACTGCTTCTTTTGATGGTTTAGTGGACTTGTCTTTTGTTCAATGCAGTTCAGTTAACTCAAATTCTGAAAACTGCCAACTCTGTTGAATTTTGGATGGGATGTGAAATTCGTTTTTCATCATATGAGGTCCAATGAGGTTGGAACCCCTCTAAAACTTGGTAATTATGACCTTTAAGTGTGATTTTATGAATGTATTGCATAACATTTGAAGAACTTGCTAGCTCCAGCAAATCTCCAGTTCATGTTGTCAAACGAGCACACTCATCCTCCAAATCCTGAATTTGTTTTTCCTGTTGGAGCAGAATATTCGTTGCAATTGCATTTTGAAAAGCCTGATGATGTTGCAAGTCATAAGCTTTAGTTGTGAGAGAGAAAATTGAAGTACCATTGCCGTTTATGAGATCTTCCTATCACCTCATAAGCCTTCGGATTTCTTGAATGTCCCTCTGACAGGACGGGGTTACAGTTAGCCATGGCACAATGCTTGTTAACAATTCCCCTCGCAAACAACAAGTAGATGATATACCAAAACACTGAATGCTTGAAGTCCCAATTTGTTGGGTTCCTCCAAATGATACCAAACAGTACTGAATGGGTGGCAAATGCCCAGAGTTTCCCTATTTTCCTCGATGTATGGGAGGTTAGCCCAATTGAGCTCCCAATGCACAAAACTACTGTAATTATCCAAAGATTCTAGACAGAGCTGCATGGGTGTCGAATACATGCTGTATCCCAGCTCTCCTTGTTTCCAGAAAGGGGTGGCAAGTGCCAACTGAGAAGAGCAATGCCAACCTCTGCCAAGAAAACACAAGAGCCCACGAACTCAAACAAACAATCATTCACCAGTAGGCCTGAAGATCCAAAACCGGTACCTTGACACTGATCATACACTCTAAGAACTGTAGGAGTACCAGCAAAAACAACAATTTATTGGCCAATTGAACCTAATTGAGGAAAAAACAACAAAGCACAACAAAACAACCACAAATTTATAAAAGCATTTAGACAAACTATACTACAGGGACGGAAATTAATAAAACATGCATTTAATACACAAATATGAAATAAAATAGATCCCATATTTCTACAATAATGTAAAAAAAAGACAGCACTCAAACATAAAATGCCATGTTTCATCAAACACTGTCGACTGAAACAGTTACATAGAGGAAAGGAATCATTTTGGAACATTATATACCATTTGTTTAGCAGAATGGTTGTCACAAAAAAAAATCATTGAACTTTAGATGTCTCACCATAAAGACTATATTTTCAACACACTGCTGTTTTCATGCGTGCGAAAATCCATAATTTGCTAGTTTTAAATGACAATCAGTTGTTACTAACTTAATCAACATTAATGGGGACACCAACAAGCAGACAAAATATCATTGTTTATTTTCAAAGCAGGCCTCTTCTTCGTTTGTAATCATTCACAGTTAAGGTCAGGCTATGACGCCTTCCATCATTGCTAGGAACTTGTACTCCAATAGTTGCCTCGATCCTCTGCTTTCTAGCCATAAAAGCTAAATGGGCCCCTTGAGCACCCCCATACTTCTGCAGTCCAGCAAGTGAAATTGGAAGTTCAAAATCATGCAAATAAAACACCTTTGCATCTTCAGATACAGGAGCCTCAGTGTCCACGAGCTTTCCATCATCCTCAGCAGTTTCCAATGCTGTGGCATCCTCTTCCTTGGTTGCATTTGCCTCTTTGTTAGCACCAGTGTTGTCTTCAGCAACATTTCCCTTTGTAGTGTAATAATTTTGAGATTGAGTCCAGCGCCGAGTAAAAGGATCATACCCTGCTTCACCTGCTTTAAGATTAAGGTTTACAGGCTTGAACTCAGAAGCATTCTTGAAATTTTCGGCCTTGTTTTTCTTATTCATTTCTGCAAGCATCAAGGCTTTTGCATCCTTGCTTTTGCTCTGAAGCGAAAGGACTTCTAATTCCTTCAATCTCAATTTGATTCTCTCGACTTCTGACTTCTCATGTCTGCTTGCTGCAAGCTCCATCTCTCTTCTAAGCCTGTCCTTTTCAGCTGCGACATTTGATGGCCTTGAAGAAGCCAACTTTTTTTCCTGCAGCATTTGTTTTACAGTTTCTGCAGAATACACAAATTTATTTATCTCTTTTAGTGCATTTTTTTTTTCCTCAACTTCTGCTCGACTAATCATCCGACCACCACTGCGCTCTACCTCACGTTGCCAATCTGTAAACTCTTTCTCAAGTGGAAGTGAATCAGACACTCTGGCCATCTGCCATCTTGCTGCACTGCTCTCGCTGCCCCAGAAACAATTCAAATACTTATAGGTGATGCGATTCTCAAACTTGTATTGCTTATCAGGGTCTGTTGCATCAACATTTTTTATCATGCAAAGACGGTAAGTACTCTGTCCTGACCTAGACATTCCTATCCCAATTCTTACAAAGCAACCCACTATAATTTTTTCAAAGAAGGGTTCCATGAACCACTTGGCAAGCTTTGATCTCTTTATTGTAATGCTTCTGATATCTTCAAAGCTGGGAGTGTCGGCAGAGCCTGGACCATCACCATCACTGTCTGATTCTTCTCCACTGCTTCCACTTCCTTCTCCTTCACTAGACGATGACAAACTGAGGCTAGCACTAGCACGAGACTTTCTACCAGGTGAGGAATCCCGCCCCCTAGATGAACCAGTATTATCTCTCCGTTTTCGCTGCATGTCAGAATCCTGTGCTTTCTGCCGCCTTGCTACCAATTCACTCAAAGCATTTTCTTTCACAGACCTGGTCGACTTCACAGAAGAGCGCATCCGCGAAGATGGAGGCCCTGTTTCTTTCCGTTGTTGATTTCTAATCTCGTTTTGGCGAGCCCTTTTACGCATTAAATAATTATCCCTTGCTTCTGCACGTTCAGACAAAATCAACTCCCGATCTAGTTCAGACATCTTCGAAAGCTGCTCCCTATCTTCGTCATCTTTGTATAAATCACTTCCTATGGATAGTTCGCTATCTGAGTCATCACGGCGGCCCCTGTCATCATCATCATCCTTGTCACCAGAATCAAATCTCTTTTTCAGGGGCATTCTTGACCCAGAAGGCTTTCTATTTGCTGCCCCAGCATCATCCGAATCATCGTCATCAATGTACTTGGAATCACTGCCATCATCTGAATCAGATTCTTCCAGTCTCCTTTTCGACGGATTTCGGTTGTTTTGCTTTCCATCGTGGGTAGATGTTCGGCCAGCTGCTTCTAGCAGCAAATGCTCAAGGTCTGCCATAACTTTTTTTCCTCTAAACAACCACACTGATCCAATAGCTTTTCAGTCCCTGGATAGACAAAAAAAAAAACGCAAATATCATTCATTAACAAATCTTCAAAACCTAAAACCTATTATCAATCAAGCAAATTATAATTGTAAGAGGCGGACTGCATCAAAATCACAAAGGGGCTTGTTTTTCATTATAGTCCATATAATGAAATGAATATAACTACTTTCGTTAGTTCAAAAGAGCCCTAATGTAAAGAAATCATATTGAAGAATAGAGATGGTAGATTCCAGAAAGCTTTCTGAGCAAATTTTTTTACCGCAACCATGCAGATATAAAATATTTAAAGAATTAAAAGACGCCAGATTTCTAACGGAGATTGAAAAAACGGATACAGAACAACTAATTACTGAAAATACTGAACTTTCAACTGTATAAGATTTAATGGACGTTATAACTAGACCTGAATCCAAGTAAAATAAATGGATTTTTTTTTATCTAGATATCTGAAAAATAATTACCTAGCTCCAAAACAACACCAATTACACAGAACCTGATTTGAAAGAAGGAAAAAAAAAAGACAGATCTCGCATGAGAACTGAAACTTCTGGATTTCGGCTAAAATAACGGGCAAGTAGCAATAGTGTCAAAACAGCGGCTCGAAAACATAAGAAAAATCAGATAAAATAACCCATACCTGATCGATCTGAGACAAAACGAGGCCAATGTCTGAAGACCTGAACTTGGAAACGGACTCAGTGATCCACAATCACCTCCGCTTTTATGAAGAATGTGGTTAAAACCTGGAAAGATTCGTAGATACACGAAACTTGAAGAATGTGGTTAAAACCTGGAAAGATTCGTAGATACACGAAACTTGGAAACTGACTCAGTGATCCACAACCCCCTCCGCTTTTATGAAGAATGTGGTTAAAACCTGGAAAGATCTGTAGATACACGACTAATGTGCGCTGGTGACTGTCCTAGGGTTCGAACGTACGCCGGTCTTTCATCAGTGCCGTTTTCGGATTGGAGTGAACAATTTCTTGTCGAAATGTTTAGTTTCGACTTCTGGTTTTATAGAGGCGTTGTGGTTTTGATGGAGGGATATAGTAGCTACACGTGTCGGTCGTTATATGGGACATTTACGTTATGGTTCATTTTCCAAAATAATATAACTAGCAATTGCCTCAAGACGACGATAGGTAAAAAAGATAAAAAAGAGAACTAAAATCGAGTTGTTGTAGACGTGGTGATGTATATTGAAGAATTTTCAAATTTGGAACTTCAAGATTCTAAATCTATAGTAAGTTGTAGCATTAGACAATATACTTAAAAAAATGCATAAAACTTCAAAATTATAGAGTATGCTCATTTTGAGCTACCAAAAATTGTATAGCAAATGTGATTTTTTGTAGTATTCAATTATATTCAAATGCATAATGTAGTAAATCTAACAAAAATAAAAGACATTCTTAAAAATCTAACATTAAATGTACAAAGTAGTATTCAATTATATTCAAATGCATAATGTAGTAAATCTGACAAAAATAAAAGCCATTCTTAGAAATCTAACATTAAATGTACAAATTTCAAGCTAACCATTCCATAAGAAATCCACTCAAGGAGTAAACTGGAACTCTAAAGAATAAAATATTGATTTAAGTTGTTGAATAGAGGTGGAAAAATGAATGGTCTATATGGATATGCTTCAACTCAAAATAATAATTAACCAAAGAATCATCGATTCCTTTGAATCACTATTAATGGCTCTAAACTAGGAAGTCATCATTTTTATAACTACAATAGAAAAAATATGAAGTTGTAGCATTCCTTTCAATTCCCGAGCTTCAATAATATAGCCTCAACTAAAGTGTTTCATTGAACAAAAGGACTTCTACTCCATTATCTTCCTTTTTTATTTTCCTTGCATCACTATAAGTTTCAATTTCACTCTCAAGATGAAAAGAAATCTCAGTCTTTGTCATTTTTATGTTTCTCACATCTTCGTGCTCACTTCCACTTTCACTGTCAGAAGCAGAATAAATCCTAGTATTTTTCTTTCTTCTCTTTTGCTCACTTTCTCTTTTACTCTCACTCTTATAGATTTTATATGAAATAAAAAACCTAAAGAATCTTCATTTACTCTCATGGGAAAGAGAGTTCTAAGTCTTTCTAGATTTCAAATTTCATTAATATTGTTTACCAAGGTCTTGTCCAAAAGCTGTAATTTCATGAATTTACAAAGGTGGTGTATAGATGAACACAAAGGCGATGCATTGGAAGAAGAGATAGTGGAGGGTGGTGCATTGTAAGCAGAGATAATGAAGGGAGGTTCATTAGAGGCGGTGGAGGGTGATGAAATGGAGGCAAAGACAGTATGACAAAGCAATATATTGAAGTAAATGTAAATTAAATGCTCGGTTTCTCATCAGTCCTGTAATAACGGGAAAAACAAAAATATGAAGATTTTTTTGAATAATATGAATGCATAAAATCATGAATTATGAAAACTTTCATTACAGTGCAAAAGTGAGATACAAACTATTTAGTATTCAAATGAAGTAATAGGAATTCAATGTTGAATCCATTACAATGACACACTGCCTATAAGGAGGTCTAATAACTTCTTTGTATTTTGTATTCATGGTTTAAAGGGCCTACACTAAACTTCCATCATTAAAGTTCCATCAAAATAATAAGTTTGTATAGAATAGTTCCAAATAATTTATTTCAGCTATAAAATTTGAGATATGTGTTTTAAAATGTAAATCAAAATCTTAATTGTGCCGAAAGGCGCATTATACAAATTTCAATCATGTAAAATATCTCAAATTTCATAAATCATATTTCAATCATGTAAAATATGGTAGTTTGAAATATGTGTAATCTCAGCAGGGATCACTCTTAAATTTATACAACCCCGAAGATCGAGAGACTTCAGATTTTGAAGTTTTTCTATTTGAGAAGGCAACTCTTGTAGAGTTTGACAAAAGTCAAGATTTAGAAATTGTAGACCTGAAAGTTTACCTATCTCTTCAATCTCAGTCGCGGTGAATATGAGACACTCAAGTTGTGTCAATTTCCATAGTGATGTTGGCAATGATTTTATTGATAGATGTCAAAGATTTAATACCCTCAAAGAGGTGAAGTAGAGTTAAAAATGCTTCTGGAATTTCTTTTAAATAACTGTTTCTGGACAAGAATAAAGAAACCAATTTAGGACATCTTAAATCCTCTGCAGGAAATGAACTAATATCATTGTTGCAAACTGATATTTGTTTGCAATTATCCAAAGCTAGGATGTTGGGGAAATGTTGAAGACTTTGACATGCCCTTAATACACAATTCTCCTCATTCTCTCCAATATAAATTTCTATGCCATTAATAACATTATGAACTACAATGGGACGCTCATTAATAACCTTCACCACCCGGAATAAGCAACGATTTTCAAGTAACTTTACATAGTTCTACTATGTCTGTAATAAATATTCATACTCAGCATCTTCTTTGGTCTTCAGCAAACCTTCTACAATCCACACTTGTACCAACTTATTCAACAAAATTCGGACATCTTCCTCAAACATGGCACAGTAAAGAAAGCAATTTTTCAAATTGTCATTGGGAAAACTATCGTAGCTCCATCTCAATCGTTGATACAATTCTCTTTCAATTCGAGGGTGAGTAATTGGAAAATTTGAATCCACCTTTTTTATCTGCTTTAAAGCAAACTTCCACTCATCTACAGATCGCCAATGTCAACCCTTTACACTCTTCAGCCACTTGTCGCGCAATATTTTGTATATCGTCTGGAACATGGCCGTCTTCAAAAGCTAATTTCCAAAACAATTTCCAAGCCTCCTCTGGTAGTAAAGCTTGTATTTGGATAGACTGTTTTGCATTCATTTCTCAAACCAGATCTCTAGATCTCTATTTTGGGTTGTGAATACAACATTGCTCCCTTCGTTTTCCCCAAGTTCCACGCCCAATTCCTTCAGATTGAGTGTGGTCTACATGTCGTCTAAAACAAAAAATAATTTCTTGGTCTTCATATATGCAGACAACTTCATCTTCCGCATATCAACCGAACAGTTGGCCAGATCTAATTTGATTGAGAAGCAATATCATTTTGTATCTGCACAATTGGAAATTGAGCAACTATAACCCAAATTACATGATCAAAATTGTGACAAACCTAGACATAGGTGTTGTAGAATTTATTGAGCAATGTTGTTTTTCCCACCCCACCCATACCATATACCCCAATTATTCCAACAATGGTCCTTCCGAAACCTAGCTATGTAGCTGTATCTCGACAACATTGATTTCTACCCCTACCAATCCAGTGTGTGGTTGATCTTTAAGTAGTACAACTTCCTGGTGTGTTTCCCACTACTACAAGGAGGGGGATATTAAGACAATAGTTTAAGACGCTCGCTTAAAGACAATATTTAAGACAATACACAATTTTTCTTTTGTCTTAAGTTGAGACAATTTACACAAATATTGTGTCAAATATTTTCATAACACCCCCTCTATGTAATATTGATAGAATGTAAATATTTATGATAGGGCACGGTGGAATCGAACCACCAATCTTTTGCATTTCATATTGCATATGCTATAGCATTGAGCTAGCACCCTACAACTTCATATACAAGAAGAATATTTGTATTTTTTAGTGTTTCTTAAAGCAATGAGCAGAAGAAGCATATTTCACTTGTTCATTTGTAGCTCTCATTGAGATTGCATTTATAATACTCTTTCATCTCAAAATCAATAAAGACTTCCATATGTCCTATATAGGAATCGGGAGAAAGGAGGTAGGCTTAGTAAATGCCACTGAAAGTGGTCAGTCAAATTAACAAGATGACTTTACAATTAGGTAAAATACTTAACACAATAGAATCGAACTAGCATGAACAATGTGCTACAACAACATCACATGAATACATGAAACAATAGCACAAGGGATTCTTGAAGAAAACACTATGATGAGTGATGCTAATACAAGATGCCAATAATCTGATTTTTAAACATATGGACACCCAATGATCATTCACCAAAATGCTTAATTTATCATATCAACATATGTTGTAGAATTTATTGAGCAATGTTGTTTTTCCCACCCCACCCATACCATATACCCCAATTATTCCAACAATGGTCCTTCTGAAACCTAGCTCTGTAGCTGTATCTCGACAACATTGATTTCTACCCCTACCAATCCAGTGTGTGGTTGATCTTTAAGTAGTACAACTTCCTGGTGTGTTTCCCACTACTACAAGGAGGGGGATATTAAGACAATAGTTTAAGACACTCGCTTAAAGACAATATTTAAGACAATACACAATTTTTCTTTTGTCTTAAGTTGAGACAATTTACACAAATATTGTGTCAAATATTTTCATAATACCCCCTCTATGTAATATTGATAGAATGTAAATATTTATGATAGGGCACGGTGGAATCGAACCACCAATCTTCTGCATTTCATATTGCATATGCTATACCATTGAGCTAGCACCCTACAACTTCATATACAAGAAGAATATTTGTATTTTTTAGTGTTTCTTAAAACAATGAGCAGAAGAAGCATATTTCACTTGTTCATTTGTAGCTCTCATTGAGATTGCATTTATAATACTCATTCATCTCAAAATCAATAAAGACTTCCATATGTCCTATATAGGAATCGGGAGAAAGGAGGTAGGCTTAGTAAATGCCACTGAAAGTGGTCAGTCAAATTAACAAGATGACTTTACAATTATGTAAAATACTTAACACAATAGAATCGAACTAGCATGAACAATGTGCTACAACAACATCACATGAACACATGAAACAATGGCACAAGGGATTCTTGAAGAAAACACTATGATGAGTGATGCTAATACAAGATGCCAATTATCTGATTTTTAAACATATGAACACCCAATGATCATTCACCAAAATGCTTAATTTATCATATCAACATATGTTGTAGAATTTATTGAGCAATGTTGTTTTTCCCACCCCACCCATACCATATACCCCAATTATTCCAACAATGGTCCTTCTGAAACCTAGCTCTGTAGCTGTATCTCGGCAACATTGATTTCTACCCCTACCAATCTAGTGTGTGGTTGATCTTTAAGTAGTACAACTTCCTGGTGTGTTTCCCACTACTACAAGGAGGGGGATATTAAGACAATAGTTTAAGACCCTCGCTTAAAGACAATATTTAAGACAATACACAATTTTTCTTTTGTCTTAAGTTGAGACAATTTACACAAATATTGTGTCAAATATTTTCATAATACCCCCTCTATGTAATATTGATAGAATGTAAATATTTATGATAGGGCACGGTGGAATCGAACCACCAATCTTCTGCATTTCATATTGCATATGCTATACCATTGAGCTAGCACCCTACAACTTCATATACAAGAAGAATATTTGTATTTTTTAGTGTTTCTTAAAGCAATGAGCAGAAGAAGCATATTTCACTTGTTCATTTGTAGCTCTCATTGAGATTGCATTTATAATACTCATTCATCTCAAAATCAATAAAGACTTCCATATGTCCTATATAGGAATCAGGAGAAAGGAGGTAGGCTTAGTAAATGCCACTGAAAGTGGTCAGTCAAATTAACAAGATGACTTTGCAATTATGTAAAATACTTAACACAATAGAATTGAACTAGCATGAACAATGTGCTACAACAACATCACATGAATACATGAAATAATAGCACAAGGGATTCTTGAAGAAAACAATATGATGAGTGATGCTAATACAAGATGCCAATAATCTGATTTTTAAACATATGGACACCCAATGATCATTCACCAAAATGCTTAATTTATCATATCAACATATGTTGTAATCACATCTAGAATGAAAATGGAAATCACACAACAATACAAACGGATTTGATGTTATGACTGCAATAACCATACACGAACAAATCCGAACAATAGAGCACAATAAACATAAAAGGTTCAACGCATAAATGTTCAACTTTACGATTTGCAAATTGATTCCTCTTACAATAAAGGAGAAGATTGATTTAACGGACATGAGTATGACATCACAAGAGGTAAATTACTTAAACTGTAGAGTCATTCATACTGAGTTGTAAAGTGAACTATTAAGCTTTAAATGTTGTAAAATGCAACATGTTGTAAGGTCATTTATATCTTGCTTTATACTACATAGACCATTTAGGTGGATTCTTTTTCAGCCTCTGTTGCAAGACATGGATGTCACTGGCTTGTCCTCTGTAAAATGGTCTTATGTAGTTTAGGCTCCCCAGGAACCTCTATAACTGTACTTTGTCTAAAATCTGATCTAGGAAGTGGCTGAACACATTGAGAACATGTTTTGCAGGATGGCTCAATTAGACCTTTCTCAAGTACCTCTTTAATCTCTTTTGCACAAAAATCTCTTTCTGAGGGAGACATTAACCTTGTTGAAGCCTTCATTGGCTTGATCTTCTGGAGTGGATCAAATGGTAGGCTTACGAAATATTTCTCTCTTTTCCAGAAGGCATTAGGGCTTTCAGAACAACAATCTTTGACTAGTTTAGCAGAAATATCAGCAAGAGATTTTTCTTTATGCATTTCTGCATAGGCGATACATCGCTCCATTTTATATAGCTCGGCTACTTTGGGTTTTGCCTCAGGTCTTGGCAATATCATCTTGCACTTGCTATTAACTTCAAAGGATAATGGACAAGAGATTAGTCGGTTATTTACTGTGCAAGTAAATAACATTTTCTTCTTATCTACAGTAAATGGGCTGACTCTGAGAAGAAATTCGGATCCAAGGATACAATCTTCCTTGATACTATCTAGTCTTTATAGAGACAAAACTTCAGGGATATTAGTTATTTGTACAGGGAAATCTTCTACTTTACTAGTTAGAGAGACTAGAGTGTCTTCTATTGCTGAGCCATGATCAGCAGATCTTTCCTGGTAGAATGGAGGAATGGTCGATCCTCTAGCAAGGTTTAATTGACAACTAGAATCTATCATACAATTTAAAGAATAAGATTTATACTCAGGAGGATAGAAGGTTAGGATTATAAACAATTCAGGACCTTGGAATAATCCTAAGTTTGGTTCAGGTGAAGATGGGGAAGAGACTTTTCTCTAACCTGGGATTTGCATAGCTTCCTCAAGGTGTTTGCTAAGTTCTTCATTTGAAGATTGGTCTGTTTCAGTTACCAATATAAGTAACACATCTTTAAATGCTCGATTTCTGAAACTATCTTTCTCAGCTGCTGTTGTTTTTCCCTTATATGAAGCCTGAGCATCTTTTCCTTATCTCTCCTATAACTTTGTCTTGAATCATGCTCATCTGGGTAATTCCTATAAATATCTGGAGGATTGTATAGTGTAAGAGTATCTGAAGGAGAATATGCTTTCTCTTTTCCTTTAGTTGATTTCTCAAGAAGACTTAAGAGTTTCTTTTTCGCTTCTTTGAGGTCTCTTCTCAATATATATTCAAAAGCAGGGACAGAGTATAATTGCAAATCGATATCTGCCAATTGTTTTTCTATAGAAGTCTTTTTGCTGAAAGAGAGCATGTACAATGAAAAATCATAGTCTGGTGGCTCACACCCCCCTAAATTTGCATCCGTATCTGAATCAGAGCTGGAATTGGATTCAGAGGGCAAATTTTGCAAGAGCAATATTTGGGTCTGAAGCCGATTCAGATTCAGAATATTCATCGTCAGTTTCATCAGGTAAATAAATTATCTCTCCAGAAGGCAGAGGGGCATCTGCAGAACAAACACAAAGATCCCACCAATGTGGATCTAACTTGGAACACAAGGCTACAAGCCTTGGTTTGTTTTTCCTTTCTGGACATTTTCCAGCCCAGTGGCCTTTCTTACCACATATAAAACATGCATCTTTATCCTTCTTTTCAGTTCTTCTTTTGACATAACGCTTGGGCTGAGATTTACTAAATCTAGAAGGATATTTTTTTTCAAATTTTTGAGAACTATGTTTTTTATATTTGTAAGGCTTGTCAGGATGATATCGAGGGCTGCTATAGTAGAATCCCTTTTTCTTTTTCTTGCACTTACAGGATTCATGCAAGTGACCTCGATTGTGTGCACCACAACCCCAATCTGGCATGCGGGCGACCTCTTTACAAAAAGAGGCAGAATACATACCCTAGTGCCTTTTGAGATCTTTGCTGACCCGGCGTTCAAGATTGTTCTTGCCAAGTCTCAAGAATATAAGCATGCAGTTGTGCTAAAGACATACCATGAAGAGTAATACGCTTATCTTTTAAGAATTTTTCAACTGCATCTGGGACATGGCCTGGAAATCTTCTTAGGTAATGCTTCAAGTATGCTGCTTCACCAGACTTATCGGAAGAAACTAATAGGTTTTGCATGTAACAAAAATATTCTTCACTTTTGCTTAGATCACATAATCTGGCAGACATAAAGAGTCAAGCTAAATGATCATAATCCTCCTTATCATCAGGGCCATAGAATTCTTTACTTAGGCCATGGAGGATTTGCTGATCAGCATCATCAGCAGATGGTATCTCATTTCGGGCTTCTTGTGGGAGCCATCTCCACCACTCATATGCTAGGCCTAAGAGACCTGCAACCAATTGTGTGCCCAAACTTTGACCAGTGAGGCTACTATCCTGTTGTCTTTTATACAGAACCCATTGTCCCAGCATTTGGATTGCATTTTTTATGTCAGCACAAGTCTGACACTGAATATTCAAGACTGGTTGCTCTGGCATTTTGGACAATAAGTTGTTCATGCTATTGATTCCAAAATGGAATCTGTGCGAAGGTGCTATGGATGGACTTACATTTGGCATGTGGACATCAAAATCTGATTGAGGAGGGGGAGGACCTGTGATGGAGGATTGACCATCTTCTTGATGTCTCAGAGACATCATTGCAATATTTTTGGGGTTAAGCGCTGGGGGAAATTTCTTAAATTCCACCACCCAATCTGTTATTTCTTTGAATTCTTCCTCTGTTTGTCCAAAATCATATTCGGGACGATTATCATCCTCAAAGACACTAAACTATCCAAAAGAAAGACTCTTACCATGAGAGGATTTTCTTTGATGTCCTTTTGTGGCTAGAGCAAAGACATGTTGATTGACAGTATAAGATTTTTTCTTTAATTTTTCAGTCTTTGTCAAAAGTTCCGGCTAGACTTTTATCAGTTTTAGTAGCAACGATCTCCATTGCTATTTTTATTTCAGTTGAATCATGTAAGAGATGATCCAACAACCCAAGTTTAGCTGTTATAGCTTCTATTTTTTGCTTCTCTTCTGCCATTTGTGTTTTTAAGAAAATGATGTATTGTGCTACATCATTTGAACTTTGTGCAGTCAATTTGTGCTGCATGTTTCCCCAATTTGCTAACTTAGCTTCATCAGAAACCGATTGATCAGGGGTTGAAGATTTGTAAGGCAGAAACTCTTTTTTAGTCTGACCATCCATTGAAAATTGTCTGAATGGGGTTTCCAAGAGATTTCTTCATGGGATATACAACCTTTGTCCTTGATGGACAATTTCCATTCCTGGGTCACTCCTAGGTAGAGAGAACAAACCTAAGGTAGGTAGATCCTTGTTTTTATGGTGTTGGATTCTCTGTAAAATCTTGTGACATGCAGGACATTCAGAATGCTAGCCACGATGTTCATTTTCATGTAATCCAGAAAAGGATGGTTGCGGGGAGGACGTAGAAACATAGTTTGCTTCGACTTGACGCCTGGCATTATTTAAGAGGATGAAGAGTTAGATTTGATTAATGGAGGTGTAAACCTGTGAGTAGGAAGTTCATCTGGGACACAGAAAGAACTGGTAGATCTATCAAAAGTAAGAGGCTGAGCAGTGAATGAATTAGCTAGCCTTTCTGTGTTTCTCAGTTCTTTATATTTTACTTCCCATTGTTTGGGATAGTTTATGCCTGTCCAATCAAAGGTTACTGGGGTGGACTACTTAGATTTTTTGGATTTCACCACGCTGTGTAGGTGTGAACTCTGATGCACTTGTGATCGTAGTGGAGGAAGGGTATCATTACCAAATCTAGCAACAACTACACCTTTCAGTTGGATAATATTAGACCCAATATCCATATTAAAGCCTTTAGGCAGGATATAGGCTTTTAGCAGGTCATAGATGTAAGGGTCTTCCAAAGTTACAGAATACTTAGGGTAGATGGTGCCAAAGGCAGGACCATCATGCAAGGGAGTGGTAAAACCGCCAATTATCACATCGGCAAAGGTCCGATGTCTGGTGTCTATGGCGACACATAGGGAGGAGACAGGTAAATATGGGCGTACTAACGGCCCCAATCCAAGCTTAATGGCTCCTAGTTGTACGTATTTAAAACCTTGAGATTTCGCCCAATCAATCTGGCATTTTTCCAATAGATTAATATGAACAGGTTCATCTTTATCAGTGAAAGATACATCTATGGATGATACTTTAATTTGGGTTGATGTTTTTAATGACCACCAATTTAGCTTATATACATCGTTGGGGAGAATGACAGGGAGAATGGCAGGGAGCTGCCAGTTTTCCGAAGGATTTAAGTCTTGGATGTGGATAATTGAAGATTCGGAAATGGACGGTTCTTTCCAAAATGAAGATCTACGTTCTGCTAAAAATACTTCTGTATCATTGTTTGACTCGCAATCTAGATTACCGAGCGAAACTATATCCATTGTAGGGTCCATTTAGATAGGGATTCTAACTTGACACACACTATGGGAATTTTAATCCATATGGGAATTTTTGGGCTAGCTCCCATCTCTGCACTATGCACTATTATGTCTGCTTGCTCTATGTAACGTATTTTCTATTTGTTTTCCCCCAAACCCATGACCGGTTGGACCTCCAAAATCCGTGACCGCGACTAATGTATGAACACAATGTGACTCTTATCAACTCAATTATATTGATCTCATGTGTGGTTCTATTGCAACTCCTCTCCAAGAGTTGTATTTCACATTTTTTGAAGACTACATGCCTCACTTCTTTGCCTAAGGTCGCTTTCATCCTCATGACTAAAGAAGCTCTGTTTGCTGGAACATTTCTCAATTGGTGATTAGCAACAACATTTGCTATAGACTTGGATATTTCATTGTTCTCCTTTTCCAATCATGAGAACCATCTTTGCACCAGTCTTTCATAAGCATCTTGCAAATTTACCACACGGGCCACTCCCTTGAGCATTGGAGCATATGAAGACTGAAACGTTGTTGTGGCATCCCATGTGAGACTGTTAGGCGTGGTGTTATAGACCATGTGAGCTGCGTGGAGACTGTGATCTCATCATGGAAGATGAAGACCCTCCACAACCTATTGGCAAAGATCCATTTACAAGATTCAATATAAACAGTTTGGTAATAGTAATCGAGAAACCGAGAAATTGTTCCTGACTTGTTCATCTCTCATGTGTAAGCTATTATCTGTTGAGTCTCTTTGGAAGGAAGGGCTATGTGCTTTTAGATCCATGACCACAAACTGACATCGTGGAGGGTGGAAACCCTATTTCTTGTGCGTAGGCATCGTTTTATCTTATTGTGTGATTGAGTTGGTAGTGAAGCTCTCCCGTGTGTGAAATGCAAGTGAAGACTGATATTTTGAAGACTCTCGTCTAGAAGACCGTTGTGAAGAGATGTATGTTCTCTCCATGACCAATTGAAGTTGCGACCTCTCCTTTGATGAGAGATGTGATCTCATATTGTGATCTCTTCTCTCCCACCGGCACACTAGACTGTTATCAGTTTGTTTTGGAGCTGCAACCTCCCTCATACACTTGCGTGAGGGCGTGCAATCATGGAGCTGAGAATAGTTTTTCCACTACATTGAAATCCATGGATAAAGCCCAAGCTAAGTATATGTCGTTTTTTCGATCTGGCTAATGTTGCGGTGATTGTAGAGTACATTTGATATATTGGAACCATGGAAAAGGATAGTGTTGAAATGACTTTGAAGACCGGAGCAACTACATTATGACAATGGCTGCCATGAGAATCAGAATCTAATATGAAGAAGCTGCGAACATTTGGACCAACGTCATACATTGAAAACATAATTTCATGTGGACATTTGGACCAACATCATACATTGAAAACCTAATTTATGTGGACATTTGGACCAGTGTCATACATTGAAAACCTAATTTCTACGATCTACGCCCAGAATTAGATAGTGCCCACGATTGTGAATCAAACAAAGGCTCCATACGTCTCCAAAACTCAAGTGTTGCATGACTGTGAAGGAGAATGATGTATTGGTATGTGAACGATTTCCTTTGAACAGTATTGTGGAGAACCACCTTTCTAAACCAAGAAGACGTGTTGCTATTGGTTTAAATCACTCTCTTTGTGACTTCTCTTTGCGATCCTTGAGTAGTCACAAATAATTGCGGTGAAGTTTGTTCTATGCTAGAAATAAATAATTAATCTCGTATGTTAGATGTTTAGTTTGTAAAAACTATTGTATTCAGTTGTTTCCATTACCAAAGGTAAACAGTCCAATGTATGTTACTTCTTTCTATATTATTTTCATGGTATCAGAGCTTTAGGTTACAAGAAGAGATTGCTACTGCATGCGCCCACTTGTTAACCTTGTGTAAAGAATACACCACTTGTTAACCTTGTGTAAAGAATACAGTCAAAAAGTTTCGGTGATCCTGATAAGTTTCCAGAACTGCTGCAATATATAGTGTCCAACATTGCTGCAATAATTATCAACCTGTTGGGTAATTTTTTGAAAGATAATTTTTCTTATCATTACTGAGTACAAAATACATATTCAGAAATTAGTTTTTACAGCATTACGTGAATGTAAAGCTAATGTGGAGAGAAAGTTACTGGAATAAATTGGTTATATTTGGAAAAATAAATTTGTGAATTTCTGGAGGTGCAAAAAGTTTTTACTTTGCAAGTGCTTAAACAAAGTTCTTTTCTAATCCGAGAGATATAAGAAGAAAAAAAATTGGCTAAAATTTTAAAGTTAACATTAAAGTTAAATGAAAAATTGGTTTATTTAAACGTGGGAGTTATATCAAATATTTTATTGTGGCTGATTTTTGTGAATAAAACCAATGTCTTCTAGTTCTTGGTCAATTCAAGCACCAACTCTATATGGTCCCAACTATGATTTTTGGAGTGAGAAAGTTAAAGCTATTTTGCAAGGTCAAGGATGTTGGGATTGTATTGAAATTGCAATAATGTCTGCTGCTCAAAGAAACAAACTAGAAGAACTTAAGCAAAAGGAAGGAAAAAAAAAATCATGCATACTAGTTCCATTAGATGATTCTATATTTCCTAAAATTATTGGTTCTAAAATTGCTAAAGAAGCTCGGGATATTCTTAAAATGGCTTATAAGGATAATGATAAAGTAAAAATTGTTATACTTCAAACCCTTAGAACTCAATTTGAAATTCTCAGAATGGTTGAATCAGAAAATGTTGATTAGTTTATGACTAAAGTTATGGGTATTGTGAATCAACTTAGAATTAATGGTAAAAAGGAATTTACTAATCAAAGAGTTGTTGAAAAAGTTCTAAGATGTTTACCCGAGAAATTTGAAATGGTAATCACTGCTATTCTTAAGTCAAAAGATTTAACTATTTTTTCTATAGAAGAATTGATTGGTTCATTGTTATCTCATGAAGCAAGTATGAACTTAGATGTTGGTACTTTAGAACATGCATTTCAGTCTAAGATCTCCATGGAAAGAGGAAGAGGAAGAGGATTTCGTGCAAAAAGAGTACGTGGTCGAGGATGTTCTCAGTCAAAAGATAAATCATAACAAACAAAAGACAAGTCAGAGCAGTCGGGATCATCTTCACAAGAACATAGCAAAACATAGACAGACAAATTGAAAATTCAATGTCGGTATTGTAAGAAGTATGGTCATCATATATATGAATGTCGTAAGTTGCAGTATAAACATAAATCTAATGTTACAGAAAGTGAAACATCTGATGCAATGTTTCTTTCATGTCAAGTCTTTGAGCAAGTTCTTGACAAAAATATTTGGTTGCTAGATAGTGGATGTAGCAATCATATGACTGGTCACAATGATTTGATTTCTAATCTTGATACATCTGCTACTACTACAATTAGTTTGGGTGATAATCATTTAGTTAAAGCTTCAAGAAAAGGTGTTGTGACAGTTTTAACAAAGCATGATGAAGTGAAACATATTTATGATGTTTATTATGTACCAAATCTCAAGCACAATCTGTTAAGTGTAGGACAACTAATGGCGCATGGTTATGATATTAATTTCCATGACACTGTCTGCAAAATCTTTGATCCAAATAGAAAATTTGTTGCAAAAAATTTATATGACGAAGAACATATGGGTGTGTGCAAGAAGTTGAGGGACCTTTTAGATGAAATGGTGGAGTGAAGTCAATCACTCTTAATCCAAAAAAAAAATCATCCCAAGCAATCCCGAACTTGCCAAGCCTAGTCCCAAGGCTGGCAATAGGCATGCCAACTAGGATAGTAAGACAAATCGTGCCTCCGTTTTAGTGAACGAAATCGTGTGCACGATTTCATTCACTAAAACGGAGGCACGATTTGGAAAGCCTTTTTTTTTTTAAATTGGCCGAGGCCGTCTTTTTCTCCTCACCACGCAGCTATTGGACCAAGGAGGAGCAAATCTCGACTGGGCAAACGCGATTTTGGGTGTGCCAAAGCCCTCCATCTCCACCTTTGGATAAACCTTCTCTTTGTGAGGTATTTTCCTCATTTCTTTTCATGTTTTTTTCTCTTTCTTCATCAATTTATTTGCCCTAGATTGAAAAATTAAACCATATTAAATTAAACTATGGCCAATTGAAACAAAAACCCAATGGAATTGGCCAATGGAAACAAGAAACC
>LPNX011050658.1:0-47766 GCA_001517045.1 Pseudotsuga menziesii | reverse complement strand
ATATAAGTATGTGAAAGAATTTCACATAAGGTAGTAGGAAACCCTACATAGCAAAGACAAATAGAAGAGTATTCTTATATGGTTGGAACAATATACCGTGAAAGGATATAAATATATATATATATATTAGAATTAGTCTCATGCATGAATATATGTAAATAACCACTTTAGCACAGGTATGTGTAAACCTCGTAGAGCACGATGACCAAAACTACAGAAAATCTTGTTATGAGGAATATTAATAAAATCTCTGACCGGATTTTGGGCCACCTTTTAGGGAGGCGTTATTTTCCTCTGCTAGACTTAACTGTTGAAAAAGGCTTAGATTAAGGAATCTTTATGATTTCTCTTACCGTTGAGAAGCATGGATCAAGGAGGCGTTGAAACTGCTTGACTCGCGGTATTCCGTGACAGAAGGGTGTTTTGCATGCTTTATTATTATCATTAAAAATATCTCGCTGCCCAGCCATCAAGAGGAGAGCCGTGTTTTGTTATAAAAACCCCAGAAGGGTTGGGAAAGGGGGCGCATGTTGGAGGGGATACGCTTGAGGGAGACAGAAATAAGTGTAGGGATCCTACCTGAGATATTGGGTTGACATAGCATTGAGATTGGAATAAGGTGCGCCATCATTGATGGATTAATAGAGGGATGAGATTGGAATGAGTTCCTACGCCTTGAAAGAAAGAGGAGCTTCGTACTTTGGAAAAGACCGATGTCCACGTCCTTGCGTGAAGGTCCAAGCGATTTTCTCAGAAGGTGAACTTCTGGCTGTGTGTTATTAATTCGTGTTCGATCTGGAATTTTTCTAGGTTTTTGATATATATATATTTTATATATATTATAGATATCGTGTGTTAGGGTCTGATCTCTATGATTTCAGCCTGCATGTTAGAGATTGGAATCCAGGAGAACCCAGAAGCATCATACGGCTGAGTTCATAGCTTCTTATGATAAGTAACGCTTTATATTATTCCTATAGTGATGAATACATCCTATTTTTAAATCAAAATCTATGGGAGCCTGAAAGCGCCTTATGACTCACATGAAACCGTGTATTTTGTGTAGTTGTTTGGATGCGTCCTTTCTGGTTGTGTTGTAGATTTTGATATGTTGGTTTGTGAGAAAACCCCACAAATCATTATAGATCGTTGTGTATTTTATGTTCTGTAATCTTAGCGTTGAGCCTTCTATCTTTAGTTTCCTTGTGTGCGTAAACAGACCCAAGCCTAGGTAGATAGCAATTTATGCCCATGTATTTAAAGCTGCACTGAGTTACATATTTTATTGATCCAGCATTCACTTTGTTTTTGTGGGTGTATCGAGTTTATTGGC
Source organism: Pseudotsuga menziesii (assembly GCA_001517045.1). Classification (NCBI taxonomy): domain Eukaryota; kingdom Viridiplantae; phylum Streptophyta; class Pinopsida; order Pinales; family Pinaceae; genus Pseudotsuga; species Pseudotsuga menziesii. The sequence continues at coordinate 46,433 of LPNX011050658.1, read as the reverse complement.
CACTTCAGATCGGGTGTCTACGTCTTTTATTTTATATTAGCTATAATAGCTATGGGTATAAACTCGATGGACAAGTGGTAGGATACAAGAAATGTAGTCATGTGGCCTCTGTGCATAGGCCCTTTATGTGGGTATATTCAAGTATCGAAAACCAGTATATGAGAAGTATCGAAAACCAGTAGGTAGTCGATAGGGTCTGAATACTTGTAATTATAGATTTGTTTGATTAGTAAGATCTGCGGTATTAGAAATAGGATGAGAAATCGTTGGGCTAAATGTTTCTCGAGCCTGGCATTGTTGTTGATTGCTAATAACAACAACCGTATAAATATTAATTAGACTATGAAGAATAATAGATTATGAAATTATAAAAAGTAGTTCGATGAACACTTCCACTGCTTACATCTCTGTTCCTGCTCCTTTAAGGAAGCGTAGGATTTTTTTAAAAATAAAATCTCCAGAAGAAACCTAGCTATGGGGAAATAACTTGTTTAATATGAAACCTAGCAAACTGGACATTAATTGCAGTACATGAGCTTGTTTTCAAGAATAATTTAGAAGGTAAAATTTTTCCAAAGACACCCACTGATTGGGGTACCCAATTGTTGTAGTAAATTTTCAGGTTCACTATGTGCCCAAAGGGGCTGTTAATAATTTTTTCTATGAGCTGATTATTGGGGTCCCAAATAGGGCTGTTGAGTTACAAGTGCCTCTCTTCTTAGAACCTTGAGGAAAGATAAAACTGGCCATGAATGAGCCATGATTTTTGTAAGCACTCTTTTGATAAAGAAATAAAAGAACAAATAAATTGGTGGATGTAGCCTTGTGGACGAGGTGAACCACGTGAAGATGGTTGTCCCAGTTGTGTTATTTTGTTGTGCTGGTTTATTTCCTTGTTTACTTGATGGTTATGAATGCAGTATAAATGTTAATTGGTGAAATATTTTCTAAACTTTTATTTTGCAGACTTCTAGAATGGTTTGTAGCTTTAAGAGATAAGAGGTATATTACACTTTTATATTTTTTCTTTCATTTCTTTCTCCAAATAATCCATATCAAGTACCCCTTGTAGATCAAGAATATATAGTTGAATATGAATTTGAGTGAATGCCTCAATGAAATATTGTTGGTTTTTTCAAGAGATTAACATATTTCATAGCATCAAGCCAATATATTGGTGAGGTAACACACTATGTATACTTTTTTTAAAGCTGTCCCAAAATCCCTCCCATGTCGTGAAGCATTTTAAGGTAGAGTTGGAGGTGGCCTCATCATTAATTTAAATCTATGCCTCTTGCATTAGAGTTTGATACTACCACTAGGATATAGTTATGCCCTCCAAGTGATTGGTGGATATAAGCAATTGTTGATCATCTGAAAATTAGGATTTTACTTAAACTAGGTAGTGAGACTAAAAATCTACAAATACATGGCCTTACCATTCATATTCATGTCATACTTTGTGAGATTGACCTTTGTGGCCAACTTGAATATAGATTTTTGGGATATGTGGAGGAAAAACAACCTATAGCACCTTCATGATGTTTGAATGTAATGGGCATGGAGTTTTTTTATCATTTCTATAGAGGGTTCATTACAAGGTGAAATGAGTTCCTTCAATGAAGGTAGAAAATGGAAAAATGTTGCGAATAAAACCACGAACATATGAGATAGTGAGATGTTAAGAGGGGGGAAGTAGTGGCCACAAATCCTAGAACATTATGATATTGAGGGTATATGTAGGAATGTTTCCAATACTGGAGTAGAAAATCCTCCTGATCATATTGACGAAACTAAAAAAATTGAAAACTCATAAGTACAATTGAAAAGAAATAATGAAAATTTACCTAAATACTAAGGTTTCCATGGAAGTATTGGGTCTTCACATAATAAATTTAATACAATCCTCTCACCAAATTAAGGATTCCACTTTAGTTAAAGACTGAGTAGGATATATATTCTCGTATGTGTGAATCTATATCTAAGACAGAGTGCACACTGTAAGGAACCATATCTGGATTCTTTCTTCTACAAGCTACTAATATTGTGAGGCATTAAGTGTGACAAGAATTTAAGATGAGTGGGTATTGGTGTAGATCTATAATAAGAATTAATGTATTTTATTTTTAAACATGTGAACCCAATATTATAGGTGAAATAGAATATACATAAGAGAGAAACAAGAGGTTAATATTTTATTAGATAAAATGGCTTCATATTCATTATTAGGGACAATAGGCCTTTATATAACACTAGAATATGTCCACATTAAATAAATAAATATTGAAGGAATTCTACATGCAACATAATGATTGGAAATACACATTACATGTGTACATAGAAATAATCAAATAAAAATAATAATGTTGGAAGCAAGGATAAACAATTAATAACTAGATTGCAATGATGGAAATAATTGGTAGGATTAGTGTGTCATTGGTGAGGATTCCTAGGTTGGATAACTTGAATTTTATATTGGGTAGTGTCTTTATGAAATTGGAAANGCAATGATGGAAATAATTGGTAGGATTAGTGTGTCATTGGTGAGGATTCCTAGGTTGGATAACTTGAATTTTATATTGGGTAGTGTCTTTATGAAATTGGAACCCTTCTTTTGGAGGTCATCAAACAAGCCACTATATACATCACAACTTGATCAAGGTGGATATTAATGGCCACCCAACTATTCTAGAAATTCAAAATGGTTTCATATATTGCCAATTTTACCTCAGGTTTTTAGGTCCCACAATTCTAGATCATTTCTTAAGAATTTCTATTACTTTTTTAGCAATGTATGTAGGCATACCAAAATCATACATCATTTTTTAATCTTTGTAATAATCTAATAAATTCCCAAAGAAAAGTTTTTATGTGACTGTTACGAACCTTAAAAGTGGATGTATCAACTATCCTCCTCAAGGAATGCATTCCTTTTGTTGTGTAATTTCCTCAGGCATTAGAGTTTTGTATTTGTAGGGTACTTTTATCTTAGGGAATCATAATTTATATTAAAAGGAAATTTTAGATTCTAGGAATGTCCTCTTATGAATCAACATAGTTGATACATATCTCTTTAGAGATAAGCAACCATGATTCTAGTTAATATGTTTTGTGTTACCATTCATAGTGTTCTCATTTTAATTCATTAATAGAATTTGGGTTTTACTATAGTATTGTTCTATCTACAATATATCCTTGTGCATTTCCATTTATATTATTAAATTCATTTTGTTATCCTAAAAAATCCATTATTGTATCAAATAAGTGTACTCTTTATTTTTTGTTAGTGAATATTCTCATAAGGGTTCAAGTATTGAGAGCTAGGTCTGAAATTAATTGTTCTTACGGAAAAATACTCTCACTAACTTAGGAAAAATCACATAGAAGACGAATTATACATTTTGGATTGCAAGATTAGATTAATTTGTTTCTTAATGAAGCCCTCCCATGATAGAGGAACAAGATGTTGTATAATTTTACTTAGATCCTTCAAAACCTACTAATTGAAGAAATGACACCTTCAACTAGTAGCCATTTCAAAGGTGTAGCACCTTCCAATGTACAAGTTAACTTATACATTACATTTTTTGAAGGGAAAATATATGTAGATGCTTTAGATAAATGACTAAATTTGTTAAAGGGTCATTACTTAGTTAAAATAAAATTGACAATGAAAGTAGCACATTCACATTACTTGAGTCCCTCTGCCATGTCAAATGTTGGTGGGAAGTTATTGAGGAGACATACCTTAGGTGGTTCCACAACATATAGTGTAGGGTATGTCCCTCCTAGTATTTATTTTCTAAAAAATTCTAAATTAATGAATTAAATTTTCATCTCTATTTTCCTTTATTTGTGTGTTTGTTGGCTTAACTGAATGTCAAAGTCAGGTTCTTTGTACCTAAGTTTAGGTATAAGGGAAAAATGTGTGTGTGTGTGGGTTATTCGAGATTAAGAGAAGGATGTAATGATTATTCCTTCTACCCTGATATGAATTAAATTTGTCATAGGGTATATATATATATATATATATACCCTGTGACAAATTTAATTCATATCAGGGTAGAAGGAATAATCATTACATCCTTCTCTTAATATCGAATAACATATATCTAAGAAGCTAGTAAATAATTTTGTAGTTTAATGCAACATGTATAAGGGGAAGTAGGAAATACTTAGGAAAATACCTCACTATAAGTAATGTGTAGATTTTTCCTACAGCCTTCCCTCTCAGCTTGAAGAAACACCAATTGCCCAAATAGATATCCCTCCTTTTCTACTAGGAATAGCCTCGTCAACTACCTATCTTTGAACACTGATGTTCCTCGAATCCACAGTCCCAAAACTTGAGTATTGACAATCCAACCAGTGCTATAGATTTTCCCCCAAATTCATGAAAACCAACATGCTCTATTTTTTTCCCCAAAATCCTCTCCCCTTTCCATTCTCTCCATCTCCCTTCCTTTATGCCCCTCCTTCACTTCCTAACTACCTCCATTACTACCCTTATCCCCCATTCATGAGGTCCAAACCACCTTCTTTCCTACCATGTTAGGCTTAATGAAGTCAATAAAAATAATATTACTTTAACCTTTAATTAATCAATTATTCATCGCTCTTTATGCGACCCGTTGACAATACTTTCAACATAAGATGTTTACTTTATAATCTAACTTCACCATTTGTTCCCCTTATTTTTAAATTTAAATATCATAAAATAAAATCCCATTTTTTATTGTTACTACATCTTATAATTAGTTTATTACAATTACTACAATTAATATTAGTTAACACTCATTTTGAACAGATTCTAATAAATAAATAATTGTAATTAATTATAAATAATCATAACAACCATTCATGTAACTATTATAATTCATACTTTAATTAGTATTTGTTAATCAACTTGATAATAATGTGATTAACAATAATCAACCCCATTCATAGTTTATTTAATGATTTAGTAACCAAGTACTTATTCAACAATTAAGTTAATCAAATCTTGATAAAATAAATAACACCATTTGCATTATTATTCATCATTAATCAACATTAATTAACATTAATCATTATTAGAAGTTGATAATTATTCATTTATTAATTAGCACCGCATTCAAAAATCATATCGTGTAACTATAATTAACTTATTTAATATTTATTTAATGATGACTGCAATCACTAACCAACCTTAATAAGATTCAAACCCTTCACTAATAAACTAATTCAATTATGTTAGTTCTTAACTTAATAAATAACAAATCTAATTTAACTTGTCACAATTACAAAATGGGAAGTCCTAATTATAATAGCATGGCATACGATTTTTACAAAGATATATATGAACGAGTTATGTAAATGTATATACTACTTACATACATCATCCAGGTACACTAATAGTAGCCAACCACACATCACACATAGTCACATAAGTTACTACATGTCGAAACATACTTAAATATGAGTTTAGAGGCTTTAGACACTAACTTATATCATAATAGTCTATAACACCAACATAATGTACTAAAACATGACACAAGAATGAAGAAAAGGGTTTTGAAACATATTTACTCACTTTCCCTTCGAAAACTTCCACAACATTCCTATCCACTTACTCAATTCTAGCTATTTCACAACTAACTTCCACATCCTATCCTTCCTCTAATGGACTACCTTGGAGCTTCAACTACATGACCTAACTCTAGTTAGAACTTGTAAGTGGAAGTGCCTACTCCATCAACCAAGCTTCCCCAATAGGAACCCACTAGTCATCATTGAACACCTTGGGGAGCGTAACGTAGGAAAACCTTCCCATGACTCCGGGTTTCGGTGATAAAGGGTAGGTAATTCCTCCACCCCCCTAATGGAACAAGGAACTATGTCTACCTCAACATAGTGACTATGTTGTGACTTTTGTACCCAGGTTTTTTCATCGAATAACCAATTTGGAAAATTGGGTTTTCCCGGAACCCTATACATTCCCACACGTCATGATAATAAAATAGTATCCATAAATAAAATAATGATTTATCCTCATAACATATATTTTTGGAATCATATCATTGAGGTACTTCTACCTAAAAGGGATTAGCTATCCGTATCTCTTTTAAACCTATCAGTTAGTCTCATAACAAAATCTCATGCAATCATCGACATGTACATGCATGGTATGTTAATACTAAAAACAACAATATAATCATTTGCACCATGTATTTGACATCATAATCATTTACTTCAACATAACTTAAATCGATATCCACGTATCATTATCTATTAAATTTTTCATGCTAGATACATAATCAATACAAGATCATAATTCATAATATTTTTTGGCCTTTTTTTTCCTGTCCCTACTCTCGGGATCCATACCAGGTTCAGTCCCTTTTTCTTGGTGCAACAAAGGCCAACATATCGATCCGACATAGCAATGCCCAGTCGGCAACACCTACGATGCAGATGCAGTCTCACCCAAGATATCTCTTGTTCCTTATTAGGTAGCTTGCAGAACTAGGTTTCTGCAATTGAGTGGGGGATTTACAGTACCTCAGTCACATACCAAAGTGCTCAATGAATCTTAAGGGTGGATTACTTATGCTTACTATTAACTCAATTTATTCTTATGCAACTATTCTAACACCAACCTAAGTGCAAAATAAATGTATTTAACTAATAACAATGCGACTAATATACATCTATTAATTCATGAGAAAATCATAAGAATTCATTTATTGTACCATTTACACAGATAACTAAAACACATTCAATCATTCAGAAAAATACAAAAAAGTTAACATGGAAACCCATCCGAGAAAAAACCACAAGCTGCTCTTCATCTAGCATGAGAAATATATGCACCTTTCCTCTGCGCACTAAGCTGTAGACTCTGATCTAGATCTTCTTCTTATACTTATAGACTATTTCCTCCTCTTATTCTCTTTGATATTCTCCTCTGCTCTCTTCCTACTCAAATATACTAACGATATGCACACAACCTCGATCGACTCAACTACTCCTACAATTCTGTGCACTCATCTTGTAATGTCCCCAAAAATCGAAAAAAAAATATTATAGGCTAGTAAAAACTACCTAGACAAAACATTATTCACTTGCAGAACTAGATCATACACTTCATGTACCATTGTTTATTCATACGCTATTCTTACATTCTGTCTTTTACTTTCAGTCATTATTTTTAATTTATTTTACTTACAATGTCATATCGTTGTTTATTGCTTAGTCTTATGTTTATACTTTTGTCGCTTATGTGTCATCACTGGATTAAATGCCTCTTCCTTTCTACATAGTCACACTTGTTAATTATAAAGTGATAACTTAACTTTGTTTGTGGAAACAAAGTGGGAGGAGTGGCGGGACTCATTCTCCCATGACGGTTTGAGAGGTAAAGGTATTTACTTGTTCGTGGGATTACTTAGTTCTCTAAACTAAGGCTTTTATTTTACTTCATATGCAATTCATAATTTGTGATGGGGTCTTGTTTAAAGAGTACTGGAAGTATTGATACTAAAGAACATACTACTAGTTGACTTTTGTTCCTTGTCAACTCAGAATTATAACTAGGTAAAATACTATTCTCGTCAATTTAGCTATCACGGCTAAATTTCATGTACGTTACTTATGCTTCACTATGGTTTTTTAATGCATCGTTTTAAATCTTAGTACTAATTTCATTCTATGCTTATTTTATTAACTCTTACTAACATTTCTTATTTGTTTCTTCCTGCAGGTTATGTTCGTAGCTTTAAAAAACCAGACCTTTGATTTTATGAGGGTTTAAACGTTAACATGGCATATTGCATATGCCATGTTCACTAAGAATGAAGCTTAGGACAATTCACATTGTGTTAAGTTAAGGCTCTTAAGCCTATGGTTTATATGCTATTATGTTCTAAGTCGATGGTGTACATATTATATTTAATATATAAGCCTTGTGGGTTGAATTAAGGCTAGTGCAGACCCAACATGGACTATGCACTAAACCTTAACATTGCATTGTACTAAACCTTACTATAACATAAACATTGTAATGTTACATGGTGATATGATTTGGGGTGGTGATATAACATATGGTTTGGACCTTATATGGTGGGGTTTAATGATTGTAGGGCAATGAAGACCAATAGTAAATCGACGTTACCGAAGTATAGCTTAGTGGGTTTTGGTTTTGGTGGTGGAAACTAGTTGGTGCCATTAATGCACCTTAGTTTTTGTGGAATCATTCCATTAGGCTTGGCTCACGATGGTTTGGGAATTTCGCTTGTCATTTGGGTTTTCTCTTGGCTCTACACAGAGGTTAATGGAGGTGACCTTCAGACCAGAAAGGTAAGCCTCACTTGGGGTTTTTCTTTCCTATTATTTCATGTTTTTTCTGAGGTTCCGTTCATTATCTTACTTTTGATCATGGCTTCGTTTGTTTGGCTGCAGGTGCCGAAGGATGATGAGCAATGTGTCTCCAGATCCATCGGGGTTTTGACTGTAAGTGTTAAGCAAGGTTAGCGTTTCCAACAAGCATAAGTTTCTCATCTTGTTTGAGTGGTGTTTTGTGGTTCGATGTTGGGGTTCTCAGTGGGGTTTGAATATTTAAATTGATTTAAAATATTGACAACGTGGGGTAATGCCACGTCATAAATGGATTGAGACTTTCCCATCGTGGCTGTGATAGCTTCACTGTGGAATTATTGTTTATATTCCATTTAATAGCTTAAGAGGTGAATCGTTAACAGAGTAGTTTTTCTATTAAAGTCATATTGTGTATTTTTATTGGCCAGGTCGTGGATTGGGTGAATGCTATGCATGGTTTGAAATGGTTGTTTACTGTGTATGATTTCAAGGTTAAGTATATAATTTGGATTTATAAAATTCCAGGGGTGCAAACCCACGATGGCCTTCATCGTTGTTGGTTTATACTCTTAAATGGGCTCTGTGTAATATACTTTTTGGCTGAGGCCATGCTTATAGAATTGGGAAGAACCCAGGGTCTTACGACCTTGTTGTAGCGTAATGGTTTGATATGGTTTTGGTATGTGGTTTATTAATGGAACCTACATACTTTAGTGTATAGTGTGGCCGTAGTTTTTAGAAATAAATTAAACCCCCATAGTTCAAATCTATTCGGGTGTTAATGTAATGTGTTGTACTTTTAATTTGGACAAAGGTTGGGCTTATATTCCCATAGGACTAGATTCCTATCCCCATTTGTAATTATGTGGAACTATGATACGATTTCGATATCGTTTAATACAAGCAACAATTCCTATGAAAGGATATATTTGTGTAGTTCGTTATATGTATTACTCGATGAGTTATGTAATTTTTTTTAATGTTTATATTCTTAATGATATGGTTGTTTATAATGACCTGTGACTTCGGTTTGAGAACCCATAGGGTCATATAGTGACCTCTGTTTAATATGGTAGAATTCTTTAATTATTTTAAATGTTTTACTTAGTTAAGTTATATGTAATTGTAATGTTATTTACTTTAGTACTAAGACTATGAAATTTAGATGTGAACATATATGTGTTATTTGGACCAAAAGAAGGGTCACGATACTTCTGGTGCATTTATTTATAATGTTGTTAATTAATGGAATGACTATTCTCTTTAGTTTATAGTTAATGAGACAAACCTTGAAAGGTCTTAATGGTTTATTTATATTGGATTTATATGTATAGATCGCTTTCAGATTTATTTATGTATGATGAATTCATCTGTCTTTATATATATATATATATATAATAGTTCGGTTTAACTAGTACTTAGGTTATCTTAGTTGGAGTATTTGTTTATTTAAAACTTGTTTCTATATTAATCTAAATTAACCTATAACATGTCTCTACTAACAAATGGAATATTTCAATAGAGTTTCTAAAACTAAGTGAACAATATTAATAGGTCTGAAATTACCTAGTTTATGCATAACCCCATTTTATCAGTAATACTACTACAAAAAATTTTCTAGGGTGTAGAACCCTTAATGAAAATTAAGAAATGAATTAAACTTATAGAAATAAACCAATGCTTAAGCCCTGGATAATCTGATAACAAATCCTTTACAACCTAGTGTTAATATATTTAAAATACAAACACTAGCCATTATAAACAGAGAAACATATACCTTAGGTTAGGAAATGCATATTAATAATTTACCTAACATAGCTATCATTTAATCTAGGAAAGCAGACTACACCGTCTAGGGCTTCATACCTGTAAATTGAAGCTTTGTTAATGGTTGAACCTGCACACTCAAATAACCAACATTAACAATTAAAGACAGATCTGATTTCTATTTTTGATGACCAAATCACTTGGGAACTACCACATTCCACCCAACCATGACCTGGAACCATTTCTGGGTTTAATCTGGATCTCCTTGAGATGAACTACAACATGCAAGTAGCTTAGAGCTCCTAAGGTATGGATTCCTATCTGGTGTATCATATCTGGATCAGTTATCCTTTTTCCTTCCAGGAAAGTGTTTATTGAAGAATTTACTTGAGAGAAAGTAGGCAAAAAATGAGTCCTCCAATGATAGATCAGAACCCCAAGCCTTTCCTTAGCTTGAGTCTTTATAGACATAATTTTCAGTCAAAGGGACAGTTAAATGAAGAAACCTTGGTTTCTTTATCTAACCCTTTTCAATTACCTTAGGTAATTATTAAAAAATTTAACTTAGGAACTTTCTACTAGTTCCTAGTTGGACTTTCATAGACATTATACTATTTATTAATGTTTAATAATAAATAATAATTGATGGAGCTTCTCTTCTCTCTTTCATTTATTTATATTATCAATATATTTAATTCTTTATACATACCATGTATAAAGTACATAATAATATAACACTTTGTTAACATTTGTCTTTGGGCATCATATACCATTATCGCTACACTTAATGACACTTCTTCATTAAGGTCAAGTAAGTAGATGGTTTAGGTTTACTAGGCTAGGCAACTCTAAACATCCTTGCATGTTGGATTTCCCTCGTATAACGTGGTAAATGTTTGTTACTTGATGAGAATACAGAAATTTGAAATTTCATTTAATCAATTATAAATAAGTATGATGAGATCAATATTTTTTTGAGTCATTTTCACTTGGAAGTTATTAAATTGTTTTCAGTAACCCCTAGTGCTTACCAGAGCCCATACTTAACTCTTTAACAAGGAGTTACAATTTAGTGCAATTCTAGAGCTCCTCACTCAACACTAGTGCTAGGATGTACTTGTATGATATACCTAGGGATACAATGTCCAAGGATTCGATGCTCCATATCTTATGCTCAACATCAACATGGAAGGCTCCAGGTCTTATGCCCAACACATCCAATTATATTTTCATGTGTTCCATAGCTTGTCACTCAACATAAAGGTAAGTACTCATGTGCTCCATAGCTTCTCGCTCAACACAAATCATCAATCACACAAGTGCGCTAGATCTCCTTGCTCAACAAAAAACATCTCATCAATCATGTGCTTCAAGGTCCACGCCCAACACAAACAAGCATATGTGTGTGTGTGTGTGTGTGTGTGTGTCATCAATAATTGGCTTACGCCTAATATATAAAACAAATCATCATGTTCATATGCAGTGGGTTCTTCGACCCAATATAAAAATAAAACATGAATATAATCATCATAATCAATAGGCACATGCCTATAATTTTTAGGTCCAAAATTTGGGATACTACATAGCAGCAGATTATTCAACTGAAAATCATGGATAATCTTAGCGGCTATATAAAGCACATGGGCTATATTAAGAGGGCTACAAAAAATTAGTGGGATATTTTCTTATATGGAAAGGGTTTTTTCATCTAAATACTCTCCCAATATTTATTAGAAAATATATAAACGCAAAATGAATATCCTCCCATATATTAATGAGAAAAATGAAAAAAAACAATTTTCTCCCTAGAAAAATATCCCTCCAATCTATCTTTTGCCCCCAATTTATAGAGAAATTAGAGTGAAATCATTTATTCACCCCAATTTTCAATAATGGAGGCTTCGAAGGGTAATTTTTCCCTCCCTTTTCCTTAAAATTTAGGCATATTGTTGCTTTCTCCTGTATTTTTAGTCAATTTAATGGGATACCTTCTTTGAGCCCTCAATTTCCAATATTTGAGGGAAAATCAGGATCTATTTTGTTCTATATAAAGGCTACAATGGTCCATGGTTCACCCACATTGCATTTCTCTTTCAGGATTAAGGTTTTGGTTGATGTGATTCCACTTTTTAGTCTTAGTTTTCTCGACATTTTAATCTTTGCATAATATATCCAATGTCAAAAGCTCATTTCTTGAAGAAGCATGTTGCACTTGCAATTTATCAGAGAATGAAAACTTGCAAAACAATTTTTATACAATAATTAATGTGGTATGCATGCTATCCACAGTTACAATATATTATTATCTTGTAAATTTACCTTTTATCATGAATTAGAGGAAATTTCAACTCAAAATGGGCCTTTTAACTTTGATTCAAATTCCATGTCATCATGTGTTAGCCAATGAAATCGCTTTAAATTTGAAATACCGTATATCTCTTAAACACCAGTTTAATATAAATTTGGGGATAGGTATCATAAAAAAAACTACATTTGTTGTTAGTATTTTCAACATATCTCCCCATGTTTTTACTCAAATTTTGATCGGAAGAGCTCGTTGGATGCGGAATTAAATTCTGCATCCAATGAGTACCCACTTAGCATACTTTTGACTGACCCCACTACCCAAAAAACAAGAAATACCTAAACAAATGTGATGATGACATCATCATCACATTTTTTTAGGTATTTCTTGTTTTTGCGGTAGTGGGGTCCATCAAAAGTATGCCGAGTAGGTACTCGTTGGATGTGAAATTTAATTCCACATCCAACAAGCTCTCCTGATCGAAATTTGAGTAAAAAGATGGGGATATATGTCAAAAATACAAACAAAAAAGTAGTTCTTTTCTTTTCTTCCTCCAAAATTAATAAACATTATTTTATTATTTTAACTATTATTTTATTAATTCTTTTTAGGAGGCCCATTTTGAGTTGAAATTTCCTCTAATGAATGTTTTTTAAGTCTTGTTTAATTCTAGGGAACTTTTGATTCTGTGGACTCATTCAGTGTTATTAGGGTTTTATCTATCCTAGAAGTATTGGTTTCATGAAATTGTATAGAGATCAAAATTTTTTATTAGTATTTGTGATAATTGATTCACAGTAGGATCTAGGAGCCAAGGGAAGCCTCACAATTCAGTTTTACTAACAAAAATGTAGAAAAAAATGAAAACGATGAAATTAACATACACAAATGTAGCAAATAAGTGATATTATTATGACTATCCATCATGTAAATATATATGGACCATGTTTATATTACATTAGGGATAGATATTTATCCTTTGGAGGACATCTTGATTGATTCCTATGTTATACTGTGATTTGAACTCAAAACCTCTCTGGGTGGACCAATGAGCTCAGTGGCCATCCCAAATAGTCACAAACTCTAGTGTGAACATGGATGGAGCATCCTGGAACATAAATGAATTCATTCTAGGCATGGGTGAGCACATGGGTGAGTGGGAGTGGATATAGGAGGCTATAAATAACAAAGGAATGCCAAAAACCACCAAATATATTCACTAGCGCCTATAGTTAAAAACATTCCCTGATTTAAGGGATGGGGAGCACACCGAGACTAATATATAATTAATGAGGGAACGTGGGTTTTCAGAATGATTAAACTAGAGCACCTTAACTGTTAGAATGATCAAAGTGGAGTGCCTCAATTGCAGTAAATGATCAGAATAGCCTAATTCCGGACCATAATATATAGCATGAAAGCTAATGAAATATGTCCTAGGTGTATGATCATGGTAATAATATGTATTATTGATATAAAACCCACCCTTAAGCCTAACTTAGTACAACTTATACCAAAATATTATGGAGGCCTTGGCACCTAAGGCTCAAGTCAACTCATCCAACAAAAATTGTATTAGTCCATGTAAAACAAGGTAAGGAGGAAAACCTCGTGGGAACAAAACCTCCCCTAAAAAATGGACATGGAGAAAAATATGAAAGTGAATATAATCCATAACCATGTGTCACCCAATCGAATAAGGAATATCATATAGGTGAATGTATTCTTTGTGAATCTTTTGGTGAATATGTCAACAATTTGCTCTACATATGGGAAATATTGCAAGGTTATCACCTGGTCATGCACTAGGATCTGAATGTAGTGCATGGTCCTCTTTCTATAGAATATATCAGTGGAAATATTGATTTCCCTTTGATTATCACACCAAATAACTGTGGGTGAATCAAAAGAAAATTCGATTTCCCCAAGAATACCTTGCAACCATGCACATTGTGTAGTTGTGTTCATTGCTCCTTTATACTCACCCTCAACTGAAAAGAGGGATATGGTATGTTGTTTCTTACTTGAAAAAAATATGGGACCATCTGCAAACATGAAGAAACTAAATTGGAATTTCTATCAATGGAATCTGCAACCCAATCAAAATTAGTAAATCCAACTAGTTCTAGTAGAGAACGAGCAGCATCGTGTACCCCAAAGTGTTTGCTCCTTGCACATAATGAAGGATCCTATTGGAAAATTTCCAATGGATATCATGAGGCTTATGCATATATCTAGAAAAAACACCTAAAACATATTCCAAATCAGGTCGAGAGCGTGTAGGATACAGTAGACTCTCAACTAGTTGTATGTACGATGAGTTGTCCACCAATGGAGATGCACCAAAATAACCTAGTTGTATTTCTGAAAGGAGTGGGAACTTTTTTTCCTTACATTCAACCATTTTGAACTTAAATAAAAGGTCTTCAACATAATTTGGTTTTTTGAACTTGATCCCTGCTTCATATTTCTCAATCTCTAATCCAAGAAATGCCTCAACAATCCAAGGTCGCTCATGGAGAATTCACTGTGCAAAGAAGACTTAATTGATCAAATATATTGTGCATATATTAGTAATAAAAATGTCATCAACATACAACACTATGACCTGAAATAAGTCACCAACATGCTGCAAATACACATTAGGATAATATTTACATCTTTCAAAGCCAAGCGAAAGCCGAAAATTGTCCATATTGGCATACCAAGCCCTGGGGGCTTGCTTGAGGCCATAGAGAGACTTATTTAACCTAAATTCAAGTGAAGTATCATGAATGAAACATTCATTTTCTTTATTATATATATCCTCTTGGAGATGACCATGAATAAATGCACTCTTCATATCCATGTGGTGAACCACTGAGCACTTAGATGCAGCAATGGCTAAAACAATCTTGATAGATTCCATCTTTGCAACCAGTGTACATTTATATGTATATTCCACTCCTTGTACTTGAGATAAGCCTTTGGAAACCAACCTGACCTTATAATTTATATATAAACCATCAACAACCACTTTCGTCCTACATACCCACTTTCATTGCACTAGTTTCCTCGTGGAGGGAAAGGGAACCAATTCCCAAGTCTCATTGTCTTGCAATGATTTGAACTATTCTTGCATGGATTTTTTCCATATTGGGTCAAGTGATATCTCTTGATATGTATTAGGATTGGATCTAAACATCATGAATCATTTATCAGCAAGATCCCTAATTGCTTCAACGGTTTTCTCAACCCACTTTGGCCGAATGGGTGAGTCATGATCTCAATGCATGTCATCATCATCATCATAAATATCATGATCATAAATATCATATAAGTATTCATCACTTTCCATCACCATGTTATGGAGTATTTAAGAATTCCCCATGAGCTAGTTCGATCTCTTGCATGCGGTATTCTTCGAAATGTACACCGCTCTCGATTAATGATTTTTGAGATGAGGGATAAAGCATATTCTATACCTTTTCAAATTCATCATATATTTCCATAATGGACTACTTTATTTGATCTTTCAAGGACTTTCTCTTCTCGGGAGGAATTATACCCCAAGGCTTTCAGCCAAAAACCCTGAAATGAGAAAAATTGGGCTTGTGACCACTCCAAGCCTCATATGGAGTTTTTCCATCCAAAGATATGTGAGGAGCTATATTTAGAATATATGAAACATATTTGATATATTCATCCCATATATTAGGATTCAAATCATTTTCCTCCATTGTAAAGGCTGTCATCTCCTTGAGAGCCTTGTTCTTGCGCTTTGCAACACCATTTTGTTGCGGTGTCTAGGGCATCGAATGCTATATTTGGATGACACATTCTTCAAAAAGATATTGAAAACTCTTTTTCACATACTTCTTTCCATTATCACTCCTAAGAACCTTGATCTTGATCCCACATGCATTCTAAAGCAAGGATTTCCAATCTTTGAGAGTCTCAAAAACTTCATATTTTAGCTTGAGGAAATATACCCAACAATACCTTGAGGAATAATATATGAAGGTCAACACATACCTTGAATTCCCACATTAGGGTGTGAGAAGAGGCCCTACGATATCTAGATGAACCAAATAAATTACTTGGACAACCTTCCTTTCCTTTCCTTTATCATACCTACACTTAGCATGATTTCCCAGTACACATCCTTTTCATGTTCCATTGTAGAATTTGATAGAAGGAAGCCCTTCCACCATGCCTTCTTTTATCAATGACTGAAGATACATGTACCTAATATGACCATATGTCTAATGCCACGACTTTCTTGTCTCATTGGCATGTGAAAGGAGCACATTCCCTTGAGAGTAGGGGAGGAAGTGAGAGAATTTGTACATTCTTGATTCATGTTCGGTGAAACCCACTGCCACAACTTTTCCTGCAGATATTTCTTCTATATCCAATGCATTTTGGAGTAAATGTTACTCTCTTGGATTCACTAGTTTGTGTCATTTGGTACACTGAGATTAGGTTTGTTTCTATGTCAGACGCAAACAACACATTGTTGAAGTACCCATATTCAATACCAATCCTGCCAGTCCCTTTTCCTTGGATTTTTTAATCATCAACCATTACAATGGATGCACCACAGTAACGATGTAGGGCGTAGAAGGAATGTTGCATGACGGTTGTCACATATGCTAAATTGCAAAAACATTTTATGTTTAAGAAGACATTAAACTTTAATTTTATTGTAAAGTTTGTAGTTACTGACCAAGTGGGGTCAAGGATGATTGTATTTAATTATGCCGAATATTTTATTATTTAATAAATAGAAGATGAGACAACAACTTAAGGAGGTTGTTAAATGAGTGTCTACTAGACACTTGGTGGAATAGACTGGGTTGAGAGCAGATTGACACTTGGCAGCATCCTCAAACTACTTCTAGTTATTGTAGGAGTGAACTTCCCTATTTTTGTGGTCATGTTCCCCAAGAAAGTGGAACAAGAGAAGGTGGATCATTAAGTGAAAAAATGACCCAAAAGACCTAGGCATGCTCATAAACTACCCATCGAATTGAGTTGAGGCTGTTCAATATTTTACTTGTGAAATTTATGATTGAATTTTGTGCACAAGAGGTTCAATGGAGGGGATAGGAAGAAGTGTTAGAGTGAACTAGTGCAGCTGTTTGGTTGAGTTCTTACTGCCATAGGAAAAAATTTTACTTTTGATTACTCTGTGGAGTTTCAAGGGTTCCCTAACCAATTCTCTCACCCAAATATTTCAACCAAGTGGACCACTAGACATGCTCGAGGGTCCTAAGCATAGCCACTAATCTATCTTCAAGAATTTGGCTAGGTGGAACGGGCTCCTTAGGATGTTGTCTCCTATTCTATATTACCAGGTTCTAAGTGTCATTTAATTTTCTCTATGCAAGCATAGTAACTGGACTGTATGAATTTAGGAGTTGATGTATATATATGACTGAATCAATTTTTTTTTTAATTACATAGTTAAATATCTTTTTGTTCAAAGGTAAATAAATTATAGTTAAATATGTATTCAACTCAATGAATTAGGATTTTAAGAATTGTTAGAGAATAAAAGAAATATCCTTCTTGTATTTTTCCACAACTTTGAAAAGGTAGTACTGTAGTACAATAGGAGAAATTAAGAGTGTTGAATAAATCAAATTAATATGTGTATGAATCTGAACATTTACTTTCTACTGATGGTCCTTTTAGAAATGTTTAAAGGAAATTTTCCTCAATTCGAGAAGTTTGTTGTTAGTTAAAAACACGTGTTTAATTACAATCATAAATACTTTAAAGAATGTATAGTAAAAACCCTTACACAGTTTTTGGAACTATGCTCATCTTAAACACAAGGAAAATAACCTCCTCTAGGGTTTAACCTAATATATAATTATTAACTAATACATAATAGGCAAAGAATGCAAATGGAATAACATTAGATTATATAAATAGTAAAATGAAATTATAGTAATAATTTAGGATTTTACAAATAACAGATAGGTTAATTGTAGTAATATTGTACAAACATAAAAATATTAATTAATAAATAGTAAATAAAACAACAAACAATGCAGAGTATAAATTAAAAGGAAAATACTATATTTTTTTCTTTGGGTCAAAGCCCTAAACAAGGAAAAATGTCTAACCAAGTTTTTATTTTCCTTTCTTCCTTCAAGGATAAAGTATTCTCAGTTTATTCCAAACCCTTACTATTCCAAATATTTCAATATATAAATATTATATCGAATTTAAAATTGCCTTAAATTAAATTGAATTTATACATAAACAAGGTATCATCTATTTATTGCAACAAGGTAAAAAAAATAAATTATTCTAAATCTTTTTACAGAGTCTTACCCAGGTCACAAATACAAACCCTGTAACTAAGGAGGATTGTATCCCTTTTTGTGTTAAGACATAAATAAAAATAGTTACGATAAAGAAAACCTAAGAACTATCCTTCACATATAATTTTCGTATAATAACTACAATTTAAAAACAAAATCAAATTTATAAGATTCTTACAAGCAAGATTCTTTACCATCCTTCATAAAATCTTTTACAGGTAAAAACAACAAAAAGGAACTTTAAATTTTCAATATAGACTTCAAATCTCAAAAATTGTATCATATAAGAACCCAACAGTCCAAGTCTTTCAACAACTTCCTACAACAGAGCTCAATACCAAATTTCCCTTACCTGTCAAGTTTTTAAAGATTATTCAAAACATATAAGTCTGCAAAACCCTAGTATGCATAAATAAAACCTAACATAACAAAGATATGGCCATATGGCTTTATAAGTATTTTATTAATCCAAACAAGTCACAGCCTTAAGACCGACTACTAGTTTTAAAAGCTCTGTCTACCAATGCTAGCAGAACCCTACACATCATTGAAGGAGAAACACTAGGTGGTAAGGTTGAGGCTTACTAAGTCTTTTGCATAGTGAACATTCGACTCAAAAAATCGTAGTTTTCCAAGCAAACTCTTCCAGTCATCTTTGGGAGTCCATGATTCTCAGCCATATCCATGCCTACACAAACCAAAACATTTGCATTAATAAATTTTTTAAAACCTTCTTACTGTAAAAAATAATCGAAATTACATAAATAAAAGAAGTTACCTTTGAGTATTTTTTGTGGTCACAGTGCAGTATGGATTCCTTTTGAAACCCACTCAAACCCTGGCAAAGGAACCATAGTATTGAGACACCAATTGAGATAAACTCAAAGTCTAAGACCACGGCACGAAGTGAGAAAGAAGTACTGTAAATGCCACAATCAGAAGCCAATATTTTCATTGATAACTCGAACCAGGAAGACTACCAATGAGAGTTGTCTCTAGTAGCCACTCTACGAATTTCAATGAGTATAGCTCACCTGTAAAAGGTGTTTATAATTTTGTAGGTTCAGCATTGGAAATAGAGGCCCCAAGGGCCATGAGCTTGTCAGCTCTACCATCGAACCAGCAAAAAAGATGAAAAAAGCGAAGTTTTAGGTCGTTGGTCGGACTTATAGTTAGGGTTTCCACCTTTAAAACTCTAACCAATAATTTATTCATGCATGGAATCCACTTCCTCATCGATAGTATGGGTTTACTCTATAGTCCCGAATGGCATCGCTTAACCTGGATTAGAAACAAATGTTAATATTTTGGAATATGCTAATACTATGCTTATGTTAATATATTGCATATATTATTACTTTTGCATATGCATATGTTAATAGTTTGGCATATATCAATACTATACTTTGCATATATCATTACTTTTTCATATGCATATGTTAATACTTTAACCTATCACAATACTTAAGAATATGTTAATACTTGTTTATGTTAACACTTTGGCATACGTTAAAACATTTGCATATGCAAATACTTTTGCAAGAATAATAACGGTATTTTAAGATTTAGTCTATAGAATTCTATTATATAATGTTGCATGTAGGATTAGGGATATAATATACCAACGATGGCATGAATATAATATTTAGAAGCTCTATTCATAGTTTAGGTTTAAAGCATATTTTTATTTTTCTTGTATTTCTAAGTACTTATGACATTAAATAAAAAAATAGGCAAATATTATGTCCTTAAGTCTAGAATAAGATGGTTAAAATGTAGACCTCAAATGACTACTATAACATAACAAATTCAAGATTTTGGAAGGAAAACAGGTTTGGAAATACCTTCATTACTCAAAGTCTTAAATTAAAAAAATATTCTAACATTTTACTTTTGCAAGTTCAGATAATTAATCTCGATCCTGAAACTGGAAACAAAACGTTTTACCTATAAAAATACCTATAACAGGAATCATCATTTCAATGCATTAGCTTCAATACACTAAGTAAGCCTTGGCACAACCTAAAAGTCCCTTCATTAAGAAGGAAACAAACTTTAGTACCTTGCACTCACAATGAAATAAACAATTGTTTTCAATACTTACTACTTCAAATCATTTACATTCTAGATCGATCTTCATTACATAATTTTGAAGGAAGTTAGTAAAGAATGTCACTATAGAAATTAATAAATGAATTTGTTATAGTATCTAGATTAGACTTTTTATATTGTTACCTGTTAGCAGCTAAGTTACTCTCTTAAGCAATGATTTGTAAACATTAATTGTCGTAAGAAAATTTTTAATTTTTTATGAATTTTTGGGAGTTTTAGATATGGTATTAGAGCCCACATTCAGACACTAGGCCTGAATGTGGCTCAACTCATGTAAACAAACAGTAAATAAAATTCAGGCATGCTGATTTATTAGTTTTCAAAAGTTGTTATACATAAAAAAAAAAAATTGAACTAGAATTGTAGGTATGGAAGGACTTGAAGAGTATGCAAATGAAGGGTCCCCATTAAACAAACAAATTAATTCCAGAAAAGAACCTATTAAGGAAGAAATAAATAACAATTCCTTTGATATATTACAATTTGTTAAAGAATTAAAATCTGAAATGGAAACAGTTAAAAAAGAGAACAAAAGAATTCTTAGAGCTCAAGAGGAGCTGAATCAGATATCGATGGACAAATTCCAGAGTGAAGGGAAGGATAAATATATAGGTTTTGAAAATACATCCTACCAACATAAAAGTAAAACATCCAAACATTCTAAAACTGAAAGTAGTTCGTCCTATGGAATTTATGTTGACTCACACAGGAAGAATTGTGAGTACTCTAGCAATAGCAGTGAGGATAATTACCATTCTAGAAAAAGGAAATATAATCCTTATGAGGAAATTTCTGGAGAATTAAAAAAATAAAACCACCAACTTTCAACAATGAAATAGAGAAAGGGGAGGAAGCTGAAGCATGCTGTCCGAAATGAAGAAGTATTTCCAAATCTCTAATTACTCAAATAAGTTAAAAGCTAGAATGGCCATATACAACTTAACTAGAAAGGAAATAATTTGGTGGCAGGATTTAAAATGAGTAAAAGGAATAAAGGAAAATAATATTAACTGGAGTACCTTTAAAAAATATTTTAAACAGAAGTTTCTGTCATAATAGTACTATGAAGAGCATGTTAAAGAGTTCTATGAACTAAAGTTAGGAACAATGAACATTAAGGAGTTAAACAGTAAATTTTTAAGTTTACTACGTTACGTACCTTACATTGTTGTCGTGAAGCCCAAGTTATAGTGGTTTCTGAGTTTTTTATCGTTTCACATTAAAGACGGAATTGAATACGATAACCCTAAAACCCTGGAAGAGGCTATGGAAAGGCAAATTTATGCTATGAGCAGAATAAAAAAAAAAGAAAACATGCCAAACTGGAAAGCCAAGAGGTCTAATAATTTTGAGCATAAAAAGAAGGGTTTCACACCTAGTCAAAATTTTGGGAATAATAATGCACGTAATTTTCCTAATAACAATTTCCAAAGAAATAAAGGTACCTCACAGTCAAACCCTAATGGCCCTAGAAATAAAGAACCTGCTAATAATCACAGCAACTACGTTAAGAATACTGAACGTAAAGAACCGATAAAATATTGGGATTGTAATGGACCTCACTATGCATCAATATTTCCTAAAAGAAAGGAGATCGTGAGCAACATTCATACAGTGCAAGAAGAGATGACTGTTGGTGACTTAGGAAGGGGGATGCCCAGGATCAACGCGGCGTTGAGAAACAAGCAGGTTGATTATCAAACTTCCATGGTGGAAGTAAAAGGTAAGCTAAATAAAACACCCATTTATATCTTAATTGACCCAGGGGATAGCTTGATTTATGTTTCTCCTAGGTTAGTAGAAAAATGCAATTTACTAGTAGAAAATTTTACAAAGTCATGGCTGGTTCAACTAGCTACAGGAGCAAAAAGAAAAGTGATTAGTTTTGTAAAAGTCTGTAGTTTATTTATGAATTGGATTGAAAATTCTGTGAAGCTAAATGTACTTCCGTTGGGATCTTATGACGTGTTAATTGGTTTGGACTTGTTAGAACAACATAGAGTAGTTTTGAACCGTTTCGATAAAACTTTTACATGTGTAAATAGTGAAGTAGAAATAGTAACCGTAACAAGAATTCCTAAGAAAACAATAATGAGACAAATCTTTGCCTTGCAATTAAATATAGATATTGGGGAAGGATGTAAAGATTTTGTTGTAACTGTAATTGATGAACAACATATTAATAATGAAGAGCTAAAACTAGAAGATATTCCAATCCTAAGGGGGTATTCAGATGTATTTTTGGAGGAAATTGTGGGACTGCCTCCAAAAAGGGAAGTGGATTTCACTATTGATTTGGTACCCGGTGTAGTGCCTAACTCAAAGGCTCTTTGCCGGATGAATATATTGGAACTTAATGAATTAAAATCACAATTAAAGGAAATTATTGATAAAAATTTCATAAGACCAAGCGTGTCTCCTTAGGGAGCACCTGTCATTTTATTTAAAAAGAAGGACGGTACTCTATTCTTATGCATTGATTACCGTCAGCTTAATAAAACAACCATTAATAATAGATACATGTTTCCCTGCATAGATGATCTATTTGATCAGCTGTGCGGAGCAACAATATTTTCAAATATTGATTTATGATCTGTTTATCATCAAGTCTGGATTAAAGATGAAGATATTTTTAAAAGAACATTTAGGACTAGATATGGTCACTATGAGTTTGTTGTCATGCCATTTGGGCTCACTAATGCCCCAACTGTCTTCATGTGTTTAACGAATAATGTATTACATAAATATCTTAGTAAATTTGTAGTTGTTTTTATTGATGATATTTTAATTTACTCTAAGTCTAAAGAAGAACACAAGGAACATTTAAAAATTATCTTACAAGTGTTAAGGGAACATTAGCTTTATGCTAAATTTAGTAAGTGTGACTTCTTTAAAGATAAGATACAATACTTGGGCTATGCGATAGCTAAAGAGGGGATCTCGGTTGATCCAGAAAAGATAAAAGAAATTGGAAAATGGGAAGCCCCAAAGGATGTGACTAGCATGCAGTCATTCATGGGGATCACTAGTTACTATCAAAGATTCATTGAGGGATTCTCAAGAATCACAAATCCCATAACTTCTTTACAAAAGAAAGAAAATAAATTTGAGTGGAATAAAAAATGTGAAGAAAGTTTTAAGAGATTAAAAACATTATTAACTACTACACCAATCTTAAGGATTGTTGATCCTAACAAGGAATTTTGTTGTATGCACTTATGCATGCAATGATGGTCTTGGTGGGGTCTTAACTACAGAAGGATGCATAATTGCATACGAGTCTAGGAAACTTAAGATTCATGAAAAAAATTATGCTACATATGATTTAGAGTTGGCTGCTGTCATACATGATTTGAAGATGTGGCGCCATCACTTAATAGAAATAAAATTTAAGTTAATGATGGATAATAAGGGTTTAAAATATATGTTGGATCAACCAAATTTAAACGAAAGGCAAGCTAGGTGGCTAGTTTTCCTTATCGAGTACGATTTGGAGATCCAACATATTAAGGGGAAAGAAAATAAAGTCACTGATGATTTAAGTAGAAATGAAAGATTGAATTTCATGGAAGCAATTAATACCTATAAAACTGATTTAGAATATTAGCTGCAAGAAGGAGTAAAATTGGATGAAAATTATCAAAATTTACAAGCTAAAGTGGCAGAAAAATTAACTGAAAATTTAAGTACAGGTTATAGTTTAAATGATAAAGGATTAATACTTTATAAAAAAAAGGTTGTATATACCTAATGTACCTAAAATTAAGCTGTTGGTTTTAAATGAAATACATAAGATGCCTTACTCAGGACATCATGGCTATCAAAAGACCATAACCATGTTACGAAAAGATTATTTTTGGCCAAATATGAAGAATGAGTTGGAAAAGTATATTTTCGGGTGTTTTGAAGGTCAACAGGTTAATACTGAACACCAGCATTCAGCCGGTTTATTACAGCCGTTACCAATATCTAGTTGGAAAAGGGAAATAATCGGTCTTGATTTTATTACAGGTTTACCTAGAAATCATAATCATAATGATTCAATTATGGTCCTCATTGATAAACTCATTAAATAAGCTCATTTTATACCACTAAAGGCCACCCACAAGGAAGCTAATATTGTTGAAATATTTATAAAATAAATATTTCATTTATATGGGATACCGAAAGTTATAATTTTTGACAAGGACCCTAAGTTTACAAGAAATTTCTAGAAGTCTCTATTTAAAGCTCTGAATACTACTTTAAATTTTAGTACATCTTCTCATCCCTAGACTGATTGATAGACTCAAAAGGTAAATCAAATCTTGGAAATATGCTAAGGATGTATGTTAGAGAACAACCAAGTAAATGGGAGGATTACTTACACTTGGTAGAGTTTGTGTATAACAACCACTACTAAGCTTCAGCAAAATATAGCCCATTTGAAATTCTGTATGGCAGAAAGTGCAATAATCCCATCTCATGGAGTAACCGAGTTGATGTGTTAGTACTAGGACCTGAGCTATTAAAGGAGATGAAGTTAATTGTAAAGCAATTGTAAGGTAATTTAAAGGTTGCACAAGATAGACAAAAAAGTCAAGAAGATCTTAAACAAACTCAGAAAAAGTTCCAGGTGGGTGAACATGTTTTCATAAAGATAAGGCCTAAAAAGAGTTCTTTAAAGTTAGGAAGTTGTGCTAAGTTGGCACCCATATATTGTGGGCCTTACGAAATATTGTCCAGAATGGAACAGGTGGCATACCAACTAGCTTTACTGCCAAATTTAAGAGTTCATAATGTTTTCCATATCTCTATTTTAAAAATATATGTACATGTTGTTACTCACGTTATAAATTGGAATGATGTGCAGGTGGAACCCGAAGAATATTTTCTGGTGGAACTTGACAGGAGGGAGATCTTGCTTCGGAATCACACCATTGGACAAGTGAAGGTGCAATGGAAGCACCTTAGTCCAAAAGAAGCGACCTGGGAATTGTAGAGTCATATACGGGTAGCATATCCAATTATGTTCCAGGGAAGCTCTGAGGACGATGAATAAAATAACATCGAGGACGATGTTATGTTTAAGGGGGTGTGTATGCCACATACCCGAAATTGAAAAAAAAATTTATGTTTAAGAAGACATTAAAATTTAATTTTATTGTAAGGTTTGTAATTATTGACCAAGTGGGGTCAAGGTTGATTGTATTTTATTATGTTGAATATTTTATTATTTAATAATAAAAGATGAGACAACAAATTAAGCACACTGTTAAATGAGTTCCTACTGGCAACTTGGTGGAATAGATTAGGTTGAGACTAGATTGACACTTGGCAGCATCCTCAAACAACTTCTAGCTGTTGTACGAGGCAACATCCCTATTTTTTTGGTCATGTTCCCCAATAAATTGGAACAAGAGCAGGTGGCTCATTAAGTGAAAAACTAACCCAAAATACCTAGGCATTCTTATAAACTACCCATCGAATTTAGCTGAGGCTGTTCAATATTTTACTTGTGAAATTTCTGAGTGAATTTTTTGCACAAGAGATTCAATAGAGGGGATAGGCAGAAGTGTTAGAGTGTGAAAGTGTTGATTTACTGAACTAGTGCAGATGTTTGGATGAGTTCTTACTTCCATAGGAATAATTTTTACTGCTGATTACTCTGTGGAGTTGCGTGGGTTCCATAATCCATTCTCTCACCCGGTGATTTCAACTAGGTGGAACAGTAGATAGGCTCGGGGGTCCTAACCATAGATACTAATATATCTTCAAGTATTTGGTTGGCTGGAACGAGATCCTTAGGATGTTCTCTCCTCTACTATATTACCAAGTTCTAAATGTTATTTAATTTTTTTTATGCAAGCATAGTAACTGGACTGTATGAATTTAGGATTTCATGTATATATATGATTGAATCATTTGTTTTTTTTAAATTAGATAGTTGAATCTCTTATTGTTCAAAGGTAAATAAATTCTAGTTAAATATGTATTCGAATCAATGAATTACGGTTTTAAGAATTGTTAGAGAATAAAAGAAATATCCTTGTTTTGTTTTTCCACACCTCCAGAAAGGTAGTAATCTAGTACAATAGAAAAATTTAAGAGAGTTGAATAAATCAAATTAAGATGTGTATAAATCTGAACATTTACTTTCTACTCATAGTCTTGTTAGAAATGTTTAAAGCAAAATTTCCTCAATTCCAGAAGTTTTTTGCTCTTTAAAAACACTTGTTTAATTATAATCATAAATACTTTAAAGAATGTATACTAAAAACCCTTACACAGTTTTTGGAACTATGCTCATCTAAAACACAAGGAAAATAACCTCCTCTAGGGTTTAACCTTATATATAATTATTAACCAATACAAAACAGGAAAAGAATGCAAATGGAATAAAATTAGATTATATAAACACTAAAACG
The DNA here is from genome assembly GCA_001517045.1 of Pseudotsuga menziesii. Classification (NCBI taxonomy): domain Eukaryota; kingdom Viridiplantae; phylum Streptophyta; class Pinopsida; order Pinales; family Pinaceae; genus Pseudotsuga; species Pseudotsuga menziesii. The sequence continues at coordinate 19,170 of LPNX011050658.1, read as the reverse complement.
AAATTATAGTAATAAATTAGGCTTTTGCAAATAACAGATAGGTTAATTGTAGTAATACTATACAAACATCAAAATATTAATTAATAAATAGTAAAGAAAACAACAAACAATGCAGGGAATAAATTAAAAGGAAGATACTTTATTTTTTTCTTTGGGTCAAAAACCTAAACAAGGAAAACTCTCTAACCAAGGTTTTCTTTTCCTTTCTTCCTTCAAGGATAAAGTATTCTCAGTTTATTCCAAACCCTTACTGTTCCAAATCTTTCAATATATAAATATTATATCTAATTTAAAATTTCCTTAAATTAAATTGAATTTATACATAAACAAGGTATCATCTGTTTATTGCAACAGGGTAAAAAAAGTAAATTATTCTAAATGTTTTTACATAGTCTTACCGAGGTCACAAAGCCAAAGCATGTAACCAACGAGTACTACATCCATTTTTTTTGCTAATACGTAAATACAAACCATTACAATAAATAAAACCTAAGAACTATCCTTCACATATAAATTTCATATAATAACTACAATTTAAAAACAAAATCGAATTTATAAAATTCTTACGAAAACGTGATTCTTTATCATCCTTCATAAAATATTTTACACATGAAAACAACATAAAGGAAATTTAAATTGTCATTATAGACTTCAAATTTCAAAAATTGTATCGTATAAGAACCCAACAGTCCAAGTCTTTCAAAGACTTCCTGCAACACATCTCGGTACCAAAGTTCACTTAACCCTATCGAGTTTTTAAAGATTATTCAGAACGTATAAGTATGCAAAACCCTAGTATGCATAAACACAACCTAACATAACAAAGCTACAGCCATATCGATTTACAAGTATTTTATTTACCCAAAAATGTCCAACCCTTAAGACTGACTGCTTGTTTTAAATGCTCCTTCTACAAACGCTAGGAGAACCCTATACATTGCCGAAGGAGAAACCCGAGGTGGTAAGGCCAAGGATTACCAAGTATTTTGCGTAGTGAACATTCAGCTCGAAAACTCGTAGTTTTCCAAGAAACCTATTTCATTTAGCTTTGGGAGGACGAGTCTCAGCCATAGCCATGCCTGCACAAACCAAAGAATTTGCAATAAGATTTTTTTTAAAACCTTCTTACTGTAAAAAGAAATAGAAATTACAGAAATAAAACAAGTTACCTTCGATTATTTTTTATGGTCACAGGAGTAGTATGGATTCCTTTTGAAACACACACAAACCATAGCAAAGGAACCGTAGTATCGAGCCACCAATTAAGATAAACTCTTAGTATAATACCATGGCATGAAGTGAGAAAGTAGTACTATAAATGCCAGAAAAAAAAGCCAATATTTTCATTGATAACATGAACTAGGAAGATTGCTGACGAGAGTTGTCTCCAGTAGCCACTCTACAAAGGCCAAAGAGTATAGCTCACCTGTAAAAGGTGTTTATAATCGTAAAGGTTTAGCTTCTGAAACGGACGCCCAAGGGGCCATGATCTTGTCATCTCTACCCTCGAACTAGTGAAAAAGATGGAAAACAAGCGAAGTTTTAGGTCATTGGTCGGACTTATAGTTAGGGTTTCCACTTGTAAAACCCTAACCAATAATTTATTCACACATGGAATCCACTCCCTCATCCATAGTATGGGTTTACTCTATAGTCCTGACTGGCATCGTTTAACCTGCATTACAAACCAATGTTCATATTTTGGCATATGGTAATACTATGCTTGTGTTAATATATTGCATATATTATTACTTTTTCATATGCATATGTTAATACTTTGGCATATATGAATACTATATTTTGCATATATCATTACTTTTTCATATGCATATGTTAATACTTTAACCTATGACAATACTTAGGCATATGTTAATACTTATTTATGTTAACACTTTGGCATACGTTAATACATTTGCATGTGTAAATACTTTTGCAAGAATAATAACGGTATTGCAAGATTTAGTCTATAGAATTTTATTCTATAATGTTGCATGTAGGATTAGGGATCTAATATACCAATGATAGGATGAATATAATATTTAAAAGTTATATTCATAGTTTAGGTTTAAAGCATATTTTTATTTTTCTTGTATTTCTAAGTACTTATGCCATTAAAAAAAAAATACGCAAATATTATGTCCTTAAGCCTAGAATAAGATGGTTAAAAATGTAGACCTCGAATGATTGGTATAACATAAAAAATTCAATATTTTGGAAAGGAAACAGGTTTGAAAATACCTTCATTACCCAAAGCCTTGAATTAGATAAATATTCTAGCATTTTACTTTTGCAAGCTGAGATAAGATCAATCACCATTTCACTGCATTAGCTTCAATAAGCTAAGTAAGCCTCGACATAACCAGAAAGTCCTTTAAGTAAGAAAGAAACAAGCTTTAGTACCTTGCACTCATAATTAAATAAACAGTTATTTTCAATACGTACTACTTCAAATAATTTACATTCTAGATCGATCTTCATTACTTAATTTTGAAGGAAGTTAGTAATGAATGTAACTATAGAAATTAATAAGTTAATTTTTTATAGTATCTAGATTAGAGCTTTTAGAATTTTAACTGTTAGCATTTAAGTTACTCTCTTAAGCGATGATTTGTAAACATTATTTGTCACAAGAAAAAAATTCAACTTTTATGAATTTTTGGGAGTTTTATAGAGGTCATGTTCCTTGACGCACCTGACTATACGATGCAGGAGGAATATCTTGAAGAACCTACAACTAAATCATGGCATGTCTCTTTGTTGTGTGATATTGAACCTCCCTCTTTCTTCCTTGCACCTTCTGGCAATGGGAGGTTGTTCTTTTCAAGCAGTTGTGTCATCAATCAATGTATTCTTCATGTTTGCACTCTAAGGATGCCACCCCTTGTGACAATAAGTGCATTTGGTATTCTGTTTCTTCTTCTTGTCCTTGTCCTTGGTAGGATTCAAACCTCCATCTGAAGAGTTTGGTTTCTCCTGCTTCTTCTTCTCTTGTTTATTTGAATCCTTTTTTGTATTCTTTCCTTTGGCTAGATTCAAAACTCCTGCAGTAGGGGATTTAGCCTTATTGAATTTGATGGTACCAATTTTTATGAGCTTGTATTTATCTTGAGTCAGTGACTCCATGAATTCTGCCAAAGATGGCAACCTCCATCTTTGAGTTGTGAGCTTGCTAGAGTGGAATGTTAACACAAACAATGAATACGCTCACCCTAGCTTCAAAAGAATTGACAATATCAACTGCTCATCTTTTGTTTCAATGCCACACTATTTCAGCTAAAGCACCAATGATTTGAAGTTGGTGAAGAAGTCCTGGATTTTCTCAAAGTGAGCCGGGCTAGGTGAGATCAACTCATTTTGGAGATGGTGGCCTCTCATCTCATCATTCTTCCAAAAAATTGACTTGAGATTGAGCCATACATATTTGGGTGTTTTCAGACTGTCTACATGGAATATAAGGTATTAAAAAATGCTGAGACATAACATCCCAAATGCCTCCTCAATCCTGTTGAAGTACTTTGATTTCTGCACAGCAGAGTTGGGTTCAGAATCAGTCCCCTTGGTGACTGTGTACAAGAATATCCAACTCAGTGGATCACCATTTCATCCTTCCATTTGAAATAGTTTAATGGAGTAATAAATATATGAGTCTTATTCATTTCTTTGTGTGCACCAAGTGACAAAATCACTGGTTCTTCCTACAATGTAAAAACTGAAATTTCTCTAGAAACTCCCTAAACAGCAACTCAAACACTCTGGATTTTATTTGAAGCTCCAAAGGGATCTGATACTATGTGATAATTGATTCATAGTGTGATCTAGGAGCCAAGGGAATCCTCACAATTCGTGTTTACTCAAAAAAATGCACAAAAAACTGTGAAAAAGATTAAATTAACATACACAAATGTATCTAATACTGAAATTATTATGTTTTTCAAACATGTAAATATGTATGGATCATTTTTATATTACATTAGGGATAAATATTAATCCTTTGGAATCCATCTAGATGCATACATGTGTGAGACTACAATTTGACGTCAAAACCCCCCTAGGTGGACCAATGAGCTAACTAACCATCGCAAATGGTCATGAATGCTAGTGTGAACATGGATTGAGTGTGATGGAACATGAATGAAGGAATTCTATGTGTGGGTAAGAACATGGGTGAGTGGGAGTGGCTCTAGGAGGAAATAAATTGCTGAGGAAGATAAAAAGCCACTAAATACATGCACTAGCGCATATGGTCAAACACATTCTCTGATTTAAGGGATGGAGAGCACACCAAGACTAATATGTCAGTAATGAGGGAACCTAAGTTTTCAGAATGATCAAACCAGAGTGCTTCAACTATTAGAATGATCAAAGTGGAGCGCGTCAACTACAGTAAATGATCAACATAGCCTAAGTCCGGACGATAGGATATAGCATGAAAGCTAATGAAATGTGTCCTAGGTGTATGATCGTGGTACTAATATGGATTATTTCTCTAAAATTTTTATTCCTTCTCATGTTTAAACTATTGACTGGCATTTATAAGTTGTTAGCATATGCTACTCTTGATGAAGAGAAGCCACATGGTTTTTATATATTTAAACTGAATTAGATTGAGTTGTTTAAAATGTGATTTTATTAGGATGTTTCTCTACATTTATGATTGGATATAAGGAATTAAAGAGCCTTATATGTTCATATGTTATGTTTGTTATTGTTGATGTTTGGAATGTTTGTAATATAAATCAATGCACATTGATTATAATTATGGGGCTATAGTCGAATGGCATTATTTTCGTTGTCTTCTTGGAGAGTTGTCCAAAGCATTCTGGTAGATTATTTTATTTGTATTGAGAAGTTCGTGAGTGGTATATTTTTTTATTCATATTTCCAAGTTACTCAATTTTATTTGTAACCTAATATTTTTAGGTATGGTACTTGTTTTACGATCTTTTTTTTTTCTAAGGGTCATTCAGAAGTATTATGTTTCTTGGTGATTTGTTTTGATATGTAATTGCTATCATCATAAAAAAATGGATCTAGTTGTGTATGATAAATATATGATCTAGTTGGAACATGATACTTTATTTCCATCATGATTGTATAATAATATGTACAAGGCATGTTTGCATGAGATGCAGACATTATGCCATTTGATATCTACTCTTTGCATTCAATGAAGGAGCTAAAATAATTTTTGTAACATCCCTCATGTAAACCCCTGAATGTGTTGTAAAACTTTGAATAATATTGTATTTCATCTTCTCGTGAGGAGCTCAAGTCCAAGGCCCCATGAGTAAGACAGTGTAATTGATACTATTTAAAGTACCTTAGGAGACTTAAGAGTTGAACACAGCTCAACGATGGGCAACTAAAACCACTAGGGAAGATCTCAAGTAATGTCCTAGGTTGAAGTAAGCCTAAGTGGACTAACTTACCTTCTAGGTCTTTATCTGCGCCCATTTCGACTAAGACACCATCAGTTGGTACTTAACCCTAATATTGATTAATCCTCGATAGAGGGAGTTGCACTCATCCTTAGCATTGACATAGAAATGTTAAGGAGTTAAGTGCAAAAAGTTAAGACGAGAGGAAAACAACCTAAGGAGCTACATGTCTAAGGACTATAGTTCGTAGTCCTATTAAAAAAACAACTTAGAAAGACGAGATAGTATTGCTAGCATATCTCATCTGATAAATACCATACGACTAAATACTATATAGAGGGACTTATAGATGACATACATAAGTAATGCAAGAAAATGGGATAGCTTCCTTCGACGACCTAGGTGTCATCCTAATAGAAAAATGAAGTCATGGAAAAGATGAGTCCTCGGTGGAAAAGAATTGGTAAGATAAGTATTTATAAAGTTCATGGACTATCATTATAAGGAAAATAATGATAAATTTCAGTCTTTATAAAAGACACATACTGTTATGAAAAGAAAACCATACATTAAGTATTTATTAAAATTAATGGATTTAAAGTCATTTTGTAAAAAGGGGCCTGAATAATCATTATCCATCATGAGAAAAGATAAAAGATGGATTATCAACATATGAAATCTATCATGGTATGATACGTTGGGTCTTCACAAAGGACAAGGACTAATTTTAGGTCTTTATAAAAGGACATGCACTAAAGTTCATCATAAAGGGAAAAATAATGGACACAAAACATTATTATCAAGGTTTGAGTTTAAAACCTTTATATTTTTCTTCCTCAACAAAAAATATGAATTGTAATTAGATTCTCTAATCCTGGCTTAACGTAAGTATAGGATCAACGTTAATGAAGGGAATAAATTATCCCCTACACCTTAACAGCTGTGACCATTTTTTCTAGGGCTGAAATGCTCACCTTAATCATGGGAAACGTTCCCGTAACACGTTGGGACAATTTAAGAGAGGAAGAGGACTTAATATGCTAACGGCTATCAAGCCATGGAGGGATTCAATCTCCGCCTTTAAAAATGGGAGTTTTCTGCATTTGCAGGGGGATGGGGATGGCGTACTGAGCAGTGAGACAGTCATGAGCTCTGCCACGCATTCAAGAATTTTGCATGCTCAGAAGAATTGTCGGATATTTAAATGAGTAAATCCTTATATATGAGGGGCGAAATCTTGGAGAGGTGGTGCTTTTGGGTTGTGGGATTTTTCTCTCAGTCACCGTGATCAACCAGCACGGTGGGAGTGGCTGGCATTCTCCCAATTGGGAAATCCAGAGAGGTAGCGGAAGGAAGAATACGCCCGCGCGTGGAACCAGTGCTAGGTTGACTGCCTACATGAGGATCCAAATGGAGATCCCTACCTTTTAAAATTTTTAATTATCTCAATGCTAGGATGGACTACCTGCGCGTGGAACCAGGTAGAGATCCCTGCCTTTTTCCTTTAAAATTTTAATTATATCAGCGCTAGGTTGACTTCCTGCATGAGGATCCAAATGGAGATCGCTGCCATTTTAATTTGTAATTATCTCAACGCTAGAATGGACTCGTCCTCCCAGAATTTTAAAATGTACTGGAAATTTCCCCGTTGGTAGTTACAAGTGATTTCTGTTTGATGCGTCCAGCCATAAAATCGTTGTTTATTCTTCCTGGAATTTCCCTCAGTGCGTTTGATCTTTAGTCGAGTTTGTGTTTGGTTATAGCTTCCTCCTTATGCCTTTCTGCTGATGGTTGAGAAAAATGAATTTTATGACTCCTTACATAGTAATCTATGGCCATGGTTCGGGTTGATTGATAGATGCAATCGCCCTCTAATTCATGTGGATGAGCTATATTTTATTATAACAAAGCTATCGATCGTATTAGATAACTACAACGTCATTCCATCTGCTATAGTTTAAAGTCATGTGGAAACATTTATAAAATAGCTAGAAGTGATGATTGAATTACATTGTGTTAGAGTTGTACTATATTTTTATACTCACAGTTCCTCCTTATTCCTTTTTGCTGATGGTTGAGAAAAAATCAATTTTATGAATCCTTACATAGTAATCTATGGCCAGGGTTCAGGTTGACTGATAGATGCAACCGCCCTCTGATTCATGTGGACGAGCTATATTTTATTATAACAAAGCTATGGATCATATTAGATAACTACAACGGCATTCCATCTGCTATAGTTTAAAGTCATGTGGAAACATTTATAAAATAGCTGCAAGTGATGATTGAATTACATTGTGTTAGAATTGTACTATATTTTTATACTCACAGTTTGGATGGACCAAGAATAAGGATAACTTATAATAGGTTCGAAACTGATTCAACCGTTGAGAAGGGACAAGGGTAAGAGTATCTACAGTCTTTTATTTAACCAAATGCTTACTCTTAACACAGCCGAGCTATATTCCGGATTCATGGATGGATGTTGTTTGTCAATAGAGCCCCACTTCCCTAGTTACCTAGTTACAAATGATGTAATACTATGTTTTATTATCTTGCGAGTCTCAGGTTGATATTCTTCATAGAAGTGAAAGAGAAGGATATTGAAGGATGTCGAAATTTTTGTTGTGTACCTCTATAGGTGGTTTTCTTTTAATAAAGAAGTGGCTGAACTTTTGGTGGACGTAACCCCAAAGTTGGGGTGAACCATGTACATTGGCGTCTCCTGTGTAAATGTTTTTTTCTGCCTGGCATTTTCTGTGTTGATGGTGTACTGAACTTTTGTTTGCAACATTGTCATTTTATTCATATGTGGAAACTATCTTAATGATTTCATCGGTGCTCTAGTTGTGTTTAAAGGCATTTTGATTAAGGTTGTGAATAATACTCCCTTGGAATTGCAGTAAGATATTTTCATCAGTACTACAGAAAATTAGTTGAATGAAGGCGTTGAGTAACACTGATTACTGATTTGGGGTTGATAGTGGAAGTATAAAACACCAGAATGACTAGATCATTGAAAGTCAAGGTTTCAGGCAGCTGGCTAGTCGCCCTTTTGATTCTTCTGGTCATCATGTTCATGTTGATTGTGAATAGTAATGCTGCTATTTCTACTAGTGCTCACAGCAATGATATTGTTAACTGTCCACAACTTCCTACAAATTGTCAATATGTTGAAAATTGCATGGGATATAATGCTAAATGCAATTTTCCATTTTTACCTAGATGCAGTTACCAGTGTTGTTCCTCTAACACAGTCTGGCATCGTGATATCAAACACTAACCAAGCTGCAATGGTTAGTTATTATTATTTTGCTGATTGCTTGCTTCTACGTATCTCTTCCTAATGAAAAAAAAAACAGTAATAATTGCAAGCATTTTTAAAGCTTCTCTCTGGCTGGTCTGAAGCTTTTCTATGGCTTGTCTGTAGTTACTACGTATGCCTTGTTTTATTTATGTGTACATATTGTGAATTCATGAAAAAGAAATAATAAATAACTAAAACTAACTTAGAATGCCATCCGGATAAGATTCAGACGGTGGGTAGGAAATCATGTCAAAAATGACAAATATGAATATGAATCTCTGAGCAAAGCTATCAAATTCTTGTACAATAGATATTTAATGATTTTAAATACAACTTTAACAAGTTGTCCAACTTTAACAAGTTGTCTTTGTTTCTGAATCTTTGCTAGAGTTTTTATACAAATTATAAGTACAATGTTTTCATTTTTGAAAGAAAGAGATGAAACTGTATAGCTTGGTGGTTTATTTTGAGCAGTTGACCGTTATCAATACAAGATTTTACGAGGATCCCCTAAAATGTCTTAACTGTATACTTCCGTAAATATTGTAAAACTTTATTTGAAAACACAAAAGACATCTCACCTGCTTTTGCAAGATAAATGGCTACAGTCCATTTATCATATTATCAAATTCCTTGTTTGGTTCTATAAATTTGTTGGGTATGGTTTTGGTATCCAAATTTATAAATTGACTATATTGCTTACCTGCTCGTGGATTTGAGAAAGATGCTTCCTGTGGACAACGTAAAGAATTGGCGTGTTCAATTTCTAATGTAATTTGTTGAGAATCCAATTCAACTATCTGTAGTTATTGTTTAATTTTTTATCTACACAGATCATGAAAGAGTTGATCAGAATTCATAATATAAAGAACTCTTAGTTCTTTACCATCAACAAATTACACCTGTGTTATTTTTGTCGACCAAAGCATTAGGATGACCTCAAGTTTCCCAGTAAATTGTCTTCACAATACTATTTGTCTGTCAAGCTTTAGTTATCTGGATGTGGGCATCAACTAGAAGGTGAAAGTTTAAAGTATACTGGATTCTCATTTTGGATTGTGTCTTGTAGACTTGTAGAACATGAAGGAAGCTCCCATTGTGGAAAACTTCATGGAATTATGTGTTTTATTATGGTGTTCGTCAATCTTGGTCGACGGGACTCATTTTTTACTTTTGGATAATTCTAGAATAAGTTGATGAAATATTATAATATTTTTCTTAAATTATTGAAAAGATGTTGGATGGATGCAGAAAGTGTCTGAGAAATCTAACTTTATAAAGCACATTGTATAGTGTCGATTAGAATATTGTTGTTGGTTGGAAAGTGCTTGGTCGGCTGCTATGTGGGTTGTCGACTCATTTGTCTGAAAATCAAGATCGACATCAGTTTTTTGTTTCAAGCGCTTAACAGTCGACTTTGGTTTTGTATTAAACACCATATAGTCAAGTACAAGTTTGATCGAATGTGTTAAACAGAAAGAATCGAAGGGTTACAAAGTTGGGTGGAAATGTACATGCATTTCATTTTATTGTTTTATTAAAGCTGATATTCTTTAAACTAAAACATAGGTTATTATTGTAATATAGGTTATTACATGTATGTTATTTCATACTTTATGAGTATAAGTTTATTTCAAAACAAAATTATCGTTTACAAACTCCTTCTTTATATGTATATACTTTTGACAGAGGGTTTTTGGGAGACATTACATATGGTATCAGAGCCTGAGTGACAACACTCGGGCAAATTTTGGGCTCAATATAAAGTTGGGGAGCATGAACATATTTAATACTAAATAGATTGAAATTTTGTGTTTGATAGACTATTATTTATTTAGCTTGAAATTTTTGTGTTTGGTAAACTATGATTTATTTATGGCCAAGACCGATCTGCTGGTTGATTGATAACCTAGGTCTGTGCTTGTCAAACCCTAATTGATCTTGCCACAATTTCATGAAAACACTGTCGATCTAGTGGATTTCATTAAGGCTTGATGTATGCCTTGTCAAACCCTGATATTTTCAGCCACGAATTGCAGAAATGAAACGTTCTAGGTTTTGTTTTGGCTAAGTACTTGTTTGCCATTAACACACTGATGTTTTTCAGCCACAAATTGCAGAAATGAAACGTTCTAGGTTTTGTTTTCGCTGAGTATTTGTTTGGAATTAATACTCTGATGTTTTTCGGCCATGAATTGCAGAAAATGAAATGTTTCGGGTTTTGTTTTGGCTAAGTATTTGTTTTCCATTAACGCTCTGATAGTTTTCAGGCACGAATTGCAAAAATGAAACCTTCTAGGTTTTGTTTTGGCTGAGTATTTGCTTGGAATTAATACTCTGATGTTTTTTAGCCATGAATTGCAGAAAATGAAACGTTTTGGGTTTTGTTTTGGCTTGAGTATTGTTTGGCATTAACACTCTGTTTGCAGAAAATGAAACGATCTGGAGTTGATATTGTTCCTTATTGTTATTTATTTATTTTTTTACTCTGTCATTTGTGTAATGATGTCATCAAGGAATCAATCTGAAGTTGAGACTCACTCTTTATATTAACTCTGTCATTTGTGCAATGAATCGATCTTGAGTTTGAGAGCTATTTCCTTATTTTTAACTTTGTCATTTGTGCACGATTTGATAAAAGGGTTTTGATCCGGAGTTTGATTTTTATTTTCTTATGGATCTATTCATTTGCCATTGATGAACATTGTGGATATTCATAGTTTAAACGTTGTTTGTAATACTGATCTATTGATAGTTTGAATAGCATGTTTATTATGACCTCTCCTATTTTGATGCTCACGATTTGAGGTATTCTCGATTTGTCCATTTGCGATTTCAATATTATATGCTAACATTGCAGATTGTGCTAGGAACTCTGGTAGTTGGAGTGAAATATTAGAGTTTTACTTGAAATTCATTGAATAATGAATGGGGTATATTATATGCTAACTTATGCAAGGATATGCATGGAGGTTGTATCATGCTGTGAGCTAAATTATGCAGGGATATGCATGAATGTTGTATAATGCTAAGAGCTAACTTATGCAGGGATATGCATGAAGACTATATAATGATGTGAGATAACTATTGCAAGGATATACACGAATGTTGTATAATGCAAAGAGCTAACTTATGCAGGGATATGCGTGAAGGTTGTATAATACTGTGAGCTAACTTATGCAAAGATATGCATGAAAGTTGTATAATGCTATGAGATAACTTATGCAGGGATATGCATGAATGTTATGTAATGCTATGAGCTAACCTTTCCAAGGATATCAGTCAAAATTGACTATTGAGTTTTACCAAGATTAGGACCATGGTGACGATCCACGGACACTATGGTATATATAAATCCACTTGGGTGTATTAGTTGTGCCCAATTGCTTAGAAAAGAGGAAGGAGTGATTTTTCTAGATGAATTACAGGGTCATATAACTCATGAATGGTGAATAAAAAACAAAATCACTGCAAGTTATGAATGGATTTTTTTTGAAATTTTGGGATGAACACTTTGACTCACCATGTAACCGATTCATGAATCAGGAAAATGACAATAAAGTCATGCTAAGCACAAGGAGTGTGCGTTACAAATAGTCAAGGTTAAAATTTATACTGAATACAAACAAGGAAAAATTTGAATGCCATGGGAGCACCATGGTGTTAGGCAAGTCATTGCCGCGTGAGCACATCGGTGTTAGGCATATATGTTGTAGGAGCACAATGGTGTTAGGAAAGCGATTTCCACGTGAGGACATTGGTGTTAGGCATACGGTGTGGCAAAAACACCTAGGCAAAAATTATACATCTGGAAGACAGGACACTGTTTGATGTCACTGAGGGGAAAAAATTTTAACTAGTGGTTAAAAGGGGAGAGTAACCTCAGAAATTATCGTAAGTCCACCCAAGAAATGGAAAAGAAACTCAAGGGAGAGTTTGGAAAACATAAGAAACGTAAAACATGTTAAAATGAAATTTTCAAGTAATCAGACTCTTACATGCCTAATGTGCAATGTACAGGAAGGATCTCCTTAGGTCAAGGATGACATAACCATCTAAAGGATGCAGATAAGGCCAACCCCAAAAGGGTAGTAATTATGTTGCATTAATGAATAAATTGCATTATGAAAATGATTGATTGTTACAATTGAAAAGAACTTATGGCTTATGTTTAAGTTGAATTATATTGTGTACGTGATGTACTGAAGAAAATTGCACTAGACTAAACTTGTTGTAGGGAAACTGCTGGTTTCGGACGATAGTGACTCGAAAAGATACAAAAAAAAGATTGCAAGGGATTAGGATGAAGAGAACGAGGATAAGAAAAGATGATAGACTGGGAGCCAAAAATTGGTGGAAAATAGGAACACTGAGGACGGTGTTATTTTTAGGGGTGGAGGGTGTAACATCCCTCATGTAAACCCCTGAATGTGTTGTAAAATTTTGAATAATATTGTATTTCATCTTCTCATGAGGAGCTCAAGGCCAAGGCCCCACGAGTAATACCGTGTAATTGATACTATCTAAAGTACCTTAGGAGACTTAAGAGTTGAACACAGCTCAACGATGGGCAACTAAACCCACTAGGGAAGATCTCAAGTAATGTCCTAGGTCAAAGTAAGCCTAAGTGGACTAACTTACCTTCTAGGTCTTTATCTGTGCCCATTCCGACTAAGACACCATCAGTTGGTACTTAACCCTAATATTGATTAAGCCTCGATAGAGGGAGTTGCACTCATCCTTAGCATTGACATAGAAATGTTAAGGATTTAAGTGCAAAAAGTTAAGACGAGAGGAAAACAACCTAAGGAGCTACATGTCTAAGGACTATAGTTCGTAGTCCCATTAAAAAAATAACTTAGAAAGAAGAGATAGTACTGCTAGCATATCTCATTTGAAAAATACCATACGACTAAATACTATATAGAGGGACTTATAGACGACATACATAAGTAATGCAAGAAAATGGGATAGCTTCCTTTGACGACCTATGTGTCATCCTAATAGAAAAATTAAGTCATGGAAAAGACGAGTCCCCAGTGGAAAAGAATTGGTAAGATAAGTATTTATAAAGTTCATGGACTATCATTATAAGGAAAATAATGATAAATTTCAGTCTTTATAAAAGACACATACTGTTATGAAAAGAAAACCATACATTAAGTATTTATTAAAATTAATGGATTTAAAGTCCTTTTGTAAAAAGGGGCATGAATAATCATTATCCATCATGAGAAAAGAGCAAAGATGGATTATCAACATATGAAATCTATCATTGTATGATACGTTGGGTCTTCACAAAGGACAAGGACTAATTTTAGGTCTTTATAAAAGGACATGCACTAAAGTTCATCATAAAGGGAAAAATAATGGACACAAAACCTTATTATCAAGGTTTGAGTTTAAAACCTTTATATTTTTCTTCCTCAACAAAAAATATGAATTGTAATTAGATTCTCTAATCTTGGCTTAACGTAAGTATAGGCTCAGCGTTAATGAAGGGAATAAATTATCCCCTGCACCTTAATAGCCATGACCATTTTTTCTAGGGCTGAAACGCTCACCTTAATCATGGGAAACATTCCCGTAACACGTTGCAACAATTTGAGGAAGAGGAATTAATATGCTAACGGATATCAAGCCATGGAGGGATTCAATCTCCACCTTTAGAAATGGGAGTTTTCTACATTTGCAGGGGGATGGGGATGGTGCGCTGAGCAGTGAGACAGTCATGAGCTTCGCCACGGATTCATAGATTTTGGATGCTCAGAAGAATTGTCGGATATTTAAATGAGTAAATCCTTATATATGAGGGGCAAAATCTTGGAGAGGTGGTGCTTTTGGGTTGTGGGATTTTTCTCTCAATCAACGTGATCAGCCAGCACAGTGGGAGTGGTAGGCATTCTCCCAATTCGGAAATCCAAAGAGGTAGCGGAAGGAAGAATACGCCTGCGCGTGGAACCAGCGCTAGGTTGACTGCCTGCGTGAGGATCCAAATGGAGATCGCTGCCTTTTAAAAATTTTAATTATCTCAACACTAGGATGGACTGCCTGCGCATGGAACTAGGTAGAGATCATTGCCTTTTTCCTTTAAATTTTTAATTATCTCAGCGCTAGGTTGACTTCCTGCATGAGGATCCAAATGGATATCGCTGCCATTTTAAGTTGTAATTATCTCAGCGCTAGAATGAACTTGTCCTCCCAGAATTTTAAAATGTACTAGAAATTCCCCCTTTGGTAGTTACAAGTGATTTCTGTTTGATGCGTCCAGCCATAAAATCGCTGTTTATTCTTCCTAGCATTTCCCTAACTGTGTTTGATCTTTAGCCGAGTTTGTGTTTGGTTATAGCTTCCTCCTTATGCCTTTTTACTGATGGTTGAGAAAAATCAATTTTATGAATCCTTACAGAGTAATCTATGGCCACGGTTCGGGTTGACTGATAGATGCAACCGCCCTCTGATTCATGTGGATGAGCTATATTTTATTATAACAAAGCTATCGATCGTATTAGATAACTACAATGTCATTCCATCTACTATAGTTTAAAGTCATGCAGAAACATTTATAAAATAGCTGGAAGTGATGATTGAATTACATTGTGTTAGAATTGTACTATATTTTTATACTCACAGTTCCTCCCTATGCCTTTCTGCTGATGGTTGAGAAAAATCAATTTGATGAATCCTTACATTGTAATCTATGGCCAGGGTTCGGGTTGACTGATAGATGCAACCGCCCTCTGATTCATGTGGATGAGCTATATTTTATTATAACAAAGCTATCGATCATATTAGATAACTACAACATCATTCCATTTGCTATAGTTTAAAGTCATGCGGAAAAATTTATAAAATAGCTGCAAGTGATGATTGAATTACATTGTGTTAGAATTGTACTATATTTTTATACTCATAGTTAGGATGGACCAAGAATAAGGATAACTTATAATAGGTTTGAAACTGATTCAACCCTTGAGAAGGGACAAGGGTAAGAGTATCTACAGTCTTTTATTTAACCAAATGCTTACTCTTAACACAGCCGAGCTATATTCTGGCTTCATGGATGGATGTCATTTGTCAACAGAGCCGCACTTCCCTAGTTACCTAGTTACAAATGATGTAATACTATGTTTTATTATATTGCGAGTCTCAGGTTGATATTTTTCATAGAAGTGACTGAGAAGGATATTGAAGGATGTCGCAATTTTTGTTGTGTACCTCCATAGGTGGTTTTCTTTTAATAAAGAAGTGGCTAAACTTTTGGTGGACATAACCCCAAGGTTGGGGTGGACCACGTACATTGACGTCTCCTGTCTAAATGTTTCTTTCTGCCTGGCATTTCTGTGTTGATGGTGTACTGAACTTTTGTTTGCAACATTGTCATTTTATTCATATGTGGAAATTATCTTAATGATTTCAGCGGTGCTCTAGTTGTGTTTAAAGGCATTTTGATTAAGGTTGTGAATAATACTCCCTTGGAATTGCAGTAAGATATTTTCATCAGTACTACAGAAAATTAGTTGAATGAAGGCCTTGAGTAACACTGATTACTGATTTAGGGTTGATAGTGCAAGTCTAAAACACCAGAATGACTCGATCATTGAAAGTCAAGGTTTCAGGCAGCTGGCTGGTCGCGCTTTCAATTCTTTTGGTCGTCATGTTCATGTTGATTGTGAATAGTAATGCTGCTATTTCTACTAGTGCTCATAGCAATGATATTGTTAACTGTCCACAACTTCCTACAAATTGTCAATATGTTCAAAATTGCGTGGGCTGTAATGCTAAATGTAGTTTTCCATTTTTACCTAGATGCGGTTACCGGTGTTGTTCCTCTAAGACATTCTGGCATCGTGATATCAAACACTAACCAAACTACAATGGTTATTTATTATTATTTTGCTGATTGCTTGGTTCTACGTATCTCTTCCTAATGAAAAAGAAAGTAATAATTGCAAGCATTTTTAAAGCTTCTCTCTGGCTGGTTTGAAGCTTTTCTATGGCTTGTCTGTAGTTACTACGTATGCCTTGTTTTATTTATGTCTACATATTGTGAATTCATGAAAAAGAAATAATAAATAACTAAAACTAACTTAGAATGCCATCCGGATAAGATTCAGACGGTGGGTAGGAAATCATGTCAAAAATGACAAATATGAATATGAATCTCTCAGCAGAGCTATCAAATTCTCGAACAATAGATGTTTAATGATTTTAAATACAACTTTAACAAGTTGTCCAACTTTAACAAGTTGTCTTCGTTGCTGAATCTTTGCTAGAGTTTTTATACAAATTATTAGTACAATGTTTTCATTTTTGAAAGAAAGAGATGAAACTGTATAGCTTGGTGGTTTATTTTGAGCAGTTGACCATTATCAATACAAGATTTTATGAGGATCCTCTAAAATGTCTTAACTGTATACTTTCGTAAATATTGTAAAACTTTATTTGAAAACACAAAAGACATCTCACCTGCTTTTACAAGATAAATGGCTACAGTCCATTTATCATATTATCAAATTCCTTGTTTGGTTCTATAATTTTGTTGGGTATGGTTTTGGTATCCAAATTTATAAATTGACTATATTGCTTACCTGCTCGTGGATTTGAGAAAGATGCTTCCTGTGGACAACGTAAAGAATTGGCATGTTCAATTTCTAATGTAATTTGTTGAGAATCCAATTCAACTATCTGTAGTTATCGTTTAATTTTTAATCTACACAGATCATGAAAGAGTTTATCAGAATTCATAATACAAAGAATGTTGATGTATATGTAACTTCGGAATGTATTCTTCTATGTATCTTATGTATTGTAACCCGATGTTTATTCCAGGATGTTTCTATTATGTATTTGAGTCATGTGGTCATGCCCCGATGTTCCGATCGGGAGGATTATAATGTAAACAAGTCATATCAAGTCATTAGGTAAGTCCCCACTGTTTAGGGGCACTTGAGTTATTATACACTAATTAAGGTGTAGGCTCGAGTAGTAATTATTAAGTCGGGCCTACGTGTGAAATAGTAATTCAAGTGAACGGACTAATATAAATAGAGAGGGTGAGTCTCTCTATTTATCACTTGTGAATTACATCACTTGCTCTCTCAAGTGTGGCGCACTTTAGGAGAAGGAAATTCTTGGCTTGACAGAAGACAGAAGGCTGCTATTGTGTTGGGAGGTCATCTTACTGTTTTTGGGATCACATCTTGTGGTGATACTATCTTAGAGGAAGTTGAGGGGTTTTCTCCATTTATGGTTTCCCCTCCTAAAATCTTTGTGTCTCTTGTCTCTTGTGATGTGCTTATGTGATTGCTGTACTTGTTATTCTCTCAGTGAAAAGATCTTGTCATAATGCTAGCTTAAATGTTGAAAAACTAACATGGTATCAGAGCTAACCTGAGAAGAAGAAATTGTGCAGCTACAGGAACTAGGGCTTCCTATTTTGTGTATCTTCCTCCACAGTTTTTCAGCACAAGTATGCTAGGATGACTCTCCATTGAAGGGTGCATCTTTCTATCGATGCGGAATTCAATTTCAAGCATTTTCAGTTTCGATGTGGAAATTAGGGATTTCTACAGAAGAGGTATTTTTGAGTGAGACCTACATAAAATTGATCTCCTCATAAAAACCGAAATTTAGAGACCTGGATCAAGAAATTTGGTTGGGTAAATCTCTGGAAAAGTCAAACCCTAGTTTGACCCCTAGCTAGAGAAACCCTAAATGCTCAAAAATGCTAAGTTTTGGTACAGTAGATATATTCCGAGATTGGAGAAGTATTAGAAGCTGAAAATTTCAGGGGCAGACTATAACATCCTGATGAACACTGTGTCCAAATATCAGCCTCAGATTCTCTATATTCTGGGAGATATGATCTCTCCAAGTTAGGGTTTCAGCCTCTTCCAGAATTCATCCCTAAATAGGACATCTGGGGAGATCTACAATATCTTGGGATACAGAGCTCCAAATGGAATTCATGAAGATGTTTCAGAAAGGTAACGGACTTTAATTTCTGTGGTCCGAATATCAGACTCAGAGGATGAACCAGTGACACTTGGAAGGCCGTACAACTTCACTATTCTGAACAGTCCTGTAACAGGTCACCTTGGGAAAAGGATCATAAATCCCAAATGGTGAAACAAATTCTGATGAAACCTGTGGTGTTGGATCAGGGACGTGCGAGGTTACCTTAGTACGAAATTTAGGACACATAGGATCAGTAATTTCGGAGATATCGCAGAAATAGTAACAGGAATTTCTGCAGAAGAAATCAGAAAATTAGGGCTTCCTGTTCTGGGAGCTTCCCTCCACTGTTTTCAGAAAAGGAGTACATTGGACAACTCCATTTGAAGATATCTATATGTTGGTCCTATTAGATCTGAAAGATTCTAAGTTTTGAAAATTAGGGTTTCTGCGACAAACCCTAGATCAACGAACTCTGGGACAAGGACGGATACCTCAAATCGATTGGACATCTACATGAGTATAGAG
>LPNX011050644.1:998596-1008995 GCA_001517045.1 Pseudotsuga menziesii | reverse complement strand
TTACTGTGGAAAGGGTTACGCCTTCGTCGGGAACAATTAGTTGGAGAGCTTCTGGCTGCTCTATCCACATTTCATCATCTCCAGGGGACGCCGCTTCGTGTTCTTCGCCTTCTGTGCGTCGGTCATGACCCGACTCTGGCGGTACTTCATCATGGTCGGTCTCCCTAGGTTTTTGCTGCAGCTCCGCGGCCCTTTCTCTTCTGGCTTCCCTTTTCTTCTGTCTTTCATCCCTTTCGATTCTCTTAATGTTCGACATACTGTAGTACAATACTATGCCTTCAGTTCCTCTTCGGTCGATTCTGCATTACTGGCGACGACGACTCTGGTCGACTAAGATCCACTATGCTCTAGGTCCGACACACGACCAGCTACCCCCCCATAGCCTACCCGACGCTTTTTAGAAAGCTAGGATAGTGACTACTTACTCAGGAAGTATTCCCACTCCCTTTCAGCAATGAATTTTTCCCACTGCTTTTGCTTCTCCGCCCAATTAGTGTTTGAGGGTGGGTCTAGTAATAGAGGTCGAGGTTCAACAATGTGCCCGACTCCTTTCTCTATTAAAAACTTGAACAGTAAAGCTGGCAAGGAACACAGGAATTGATCAGTAAATTCTGTGAAAAATTTCTGTCAGACGGTTTCCACAGAAGTCCTGTCTTCGACGGCTTGTTCCTCGCAGAAGTCGTCGGCTATCTTTTCGAACCACTCCGAGAGATTCGTACGTCCTCCTCGGATCAGTTTCTGGAGTAACTGTGCTTCTTTAGCGTCGTCCGGCTTTCTCATCCAAAAGCTGCTTCAATAGGTGGGGCACGGATTCAACAAATTTTTCGTGATTTTCAGTGAAAAATCGGGCTTTTGCTTCTGCGACTGTCAATCTGTTCCTCCTTGCGTAATTTTGTAGGTAGTTAGCAAGTTTTCGTTCCCACCAGTCCTTGATCTCCTGCTCGGGTATCATATGGTAGCCTATATTCCAGTTATGTACTACCGGCAACGGAACCAATGTTGTAATCTCTAAGATCACATAAGGTTACCAATAATACATACAACAATATACACAGATGCAAGAGACAAGAACTGATAACATGAACAGATTATATTATTCTCAATAGATCATACAAAGCCAAGAACTGAACTGAACTCTTGTGTGGCTCAACAGCCTAATATACAGGTTACAAACAGTTACAATCATAACTACCTGTCGGTTCACCGAACCGACACGACTATTAGTTAACAGACTAACTACTGTGTTTACTCGGCCGACCGACGTAGTCGGTACCTCAACTTAGTCGGCTGATCGACTAAGTCGGTCTTCGTTCAAGTCGACTTATGTTGACTTGCTCCTTCTACAGGGATCCAGACATGCCATTGCCACCAGGATCGACATATGGAGAGATAGGTACTGAATCTCGACTCTCACTCTTTTTTTTTTTTAAATGAGTTATTTAATTTTTTTGTATTTTCTTGATTATGTGGAATCAAAAAGACATGTTTTTGTGTGACAACACATAGTGACATCTACCATTCATGTGCAGATGTGGGACCATGGCGACCAGAGGGATTCCCATGTCACAGACGGAGGGGAAGAGGGGATTACATCACAGGTGCGGATGCGGAGCGAACGCTCCAGATCATTCATACCAACTTTGTGCTGCTGACTCACAGAGTTCCCATGGCACAAGTCGAGGACTTTCCTGAGGCCATGCAGCGACAGGTGGTGGGCATGCCACGCGCATAGGTGCGTTTATTCTGCTGGCTAGCTAGAGTCGTAGTGACGTATCATGATCACAACCCCCCCCACCTCCATAGGATTAGACACTTGGGAGTGTATATGTTTTGTACAACCGTGTATTATATGATGGAAGCTTTGAAAGTTCCACTTTTGTATATGACACTATGTATTACCACATTTTTTATATATATAAAAGGTTTTATGGTGATCGGTTTATTTATTTACATGTGTAAAAATGTTTGTGATTAATTTATTATGAATGAAACAAATGCCAATCTAAGACGTAGTTAGCATATGAGTCAGCAACTTGATTATCATTTCTTGGAATGTGTATATATGTGATACTGTCAAATTGTCGTTCTAACAATCTCACATGTAAGAATCTTCTCAATAACATCGGATCTCTAACATGGTACAAACCATTGAGCTATGACACTACTAACTCCGAATCAAGACGTACCTCAAGAGATAGAATTCCATGTGAAATGGAATCCCGTAGAAGCTCAATAACGGCACTATATTCAGCAACATTGTTGGAAGATGGCCGTAGACATACACCTCCTGAAGACAGTACCTGACCCATAGGAGTATAAATCACCCAAGCAGCAGAGGCTGAGTGCTAAGTGTGATGGCTTGCACCATCCATGAATCCTATGTAGGTGGAAGATTCCATTGACATCTGCCAAAAGAAACGAAAACTAATCACAAACCCGATCATGATAATAAAAATACCTAACTATGCAAAGATGTACAATAATATACAACAAGCAGCCTTGGCTAAAGATCACGCATAGTATTTTTTGAGATAGAGCCCATTTCTAGGCTCCACCAAATCTATGCCTTCGTAATCGACTAACTCATAGGCACCATTCTCTAAGACCCGCTTGACCACGTAAGGAACACGCCAAATAGGATTAAATTTCCCTTCCCCCAGGGGTTCTTTCGATTGATCCCACAAAAGGACCAAGTCTCCTTCACTAAACACTCTTGGATGGACAGATTTGTCATATTGGACCTTAACGCGATGTTTATTAACCTCTAGAGCCACCAAGGCATCTTGACGTTGCTCATCAAGTTGCTCGAGGTGGACCAAACACTCCTCCAAAGGTGAAGTGTCTGGTAAGAGTTCCACAGCTAGCTTCAACAAAGGAAACTCGCATTCAACTGGCAATATCGACTCCACTCCATGCACAAGCTGATATGGATAAAAACCAGTGGAAGTCTTAACCGCGGTTCGATATTCCCACAAAGCAGGGTATAACATAATATGCCAATTTGTCTTGCTCTGTGCGATGGTTCGTTGGAGAATGGACTTAAGTGATTTATTCACTGCTTCAACCTGTCCATTCGCTTGGGGGTAGTAAGAAGAGGAGTGCTCTTGCTTATACCCTAACTTGGATGCCAATTCTTCCATCATATGGTTCTGAAAGTGTGAGCCATGGTCAGTGACAAGCTCTTTCGGAATCCCGAATCGAGTAATGATTTGGTTGAATACGAAGTGAGCGGCTGTCTCACCGTCAGATTTTACTGTAGGCATTTCCTCAGCCCATTTAGTGAAACAATCCACAGCCACTATAATATGATGGTGCCCCCCAGCCGAAGCTGGGTTGCAATCCATAAAATCGAGCCCCCGCTTGGTGAAGGGACAGGCGGTGATAATGGGATGTAACGGGGCAGGATTCGAGCACATATTTTGTGCAAACACCTGGCAAAGGTGGCACCTATTGACCGCATCAACACAATCTTTAAAGATAGATGGCCAGAAATAACCCGCTCTCAAAATCTTTTGAGCTGTAGAAATCCCAGATAAATGACCACCACACACCCCTCCGTGGAAATCATTCAGTACAACCTCAGCCTCCTCATGATTTAAACAACATCGTAAAATGGAATCTACCCCATGGCAGTACAAAGTATTGTCCACTATAAGGTAGTTCTTAGATACATGACGTAATCGTCGTCGTTCATCTCGTGAGAGGTGAGTAGGGGTCCTCTGTGTTTGCAGATATACTATGATATCTCCTTACCATGGGTCAGACGTTGAGATTAAGAAGATGTGTTCATCAACAAACGTATCTTCACAAACCAATTCCTCAGCCTCGCTCAGGAAATCCAATATAAGCTCTGCAAAAATTAACGACTTCTTCAACTTTGCCAAAACAAATTCAAGATCGAACTCTTACAGAATGACAATCCATTTATTATACTTTCCCCCAATCATCCTTTGTGTGAGGACGAACTGAAACGGATTGACATGGGCCACAACCGAGGTCTGGTGAAGGAGAATATAATGTCTCAAACGCTGAACCGCATGTACGGTCGCTAAAGCAAGCTTCTCGACATGAGAATAACAAATCTCTGCATCAATAAGGTTTCGGCTCAGATAATATATGACATGCTCCTGGAGCTCCTCATCCTCCTGAACCAATACCATACCAATCGTTTCTAAAGACGCGGCCACATATAATAGGAAATCATGGCTATAATCTGGAGGACTAATCACCAGGGCCGATGCTAGGGCTCGCTTAAGTGCATCGAAGGACTCCTGGGCTCACTCATCCCATTAGAAGGGAGTATCCTTCTTCAAGAGACGCATAAAGCCTCTAGTCAAATTGGCAAAGTTGACCACAAATCTTCGTAAGAAGTTTGCCATACCTTGCAAACACTGAATATAACGAATATTCTTCGGGGGAGACAACTGAAGTATTACCTCAACCTTTAAGGGATCAACTCTTATGCCCTCCTTTGAAACGATGAATCCTAATAAACGACCTGACTTCACGCAAAATATGCACTTATGAGGATTTAATCGAACCGAATAGTGGTGGCATCTTTTGAAGACCAATCTCAAGTGATATGAATGACGCATTCTCATACAAGAATGAGCAACGAGGTCATCCAAAAATACTTCAATAATAGACTTGAGGTCATGGAAAATCAAGGTCATTGCCTGCTGAAATGTAGCTCCGGCGTTTTTAAGACCGAAAGGCATTTTTCGATATGCGAACATTCCCCAAGGACAAATAAATGCAGTCTTGTGTTGGTCCTCAGGTTTAATCTGGATCTGATTATACCCGGAAAATCCATACATAAATGAGAACACCTC
Source organism: Pseudotsuga menziesii (assembly GCA_001517045.1). Taxonomy (NCBI): domain Eukaryota; kingdom Viridiplantae; phylum Streptophyta; class Pinopsida; order Pinales; family Pinaceae; genus Pseudotsuga; species Pseudotsuga menziesii. Next base: position 1,004,163 of record LPNX011050644.1, on the reverse strand, counting down.
GCTACCTGCACACTCATCCAAAATCTGATCTATAAATGGTGTGAGGAAGTTATCCTTTGGACAAGCATGATTTAAATCGCGAAAATCAGTGCATATTCGGATCGCTCCCTACTTCTTATCCATCAGAACAGGATTTGAAACCCACTTCGTCAAGGGAACGGGATAGATGAAACCGGCTTTCAACAGCTTCTCTATCTCTGCCTTAATGGCGGGTGCTTTCCTAGGATTCACGGCGCGTAAACATTGTCGAACAGGCTTAGCATTGGGGTAAGTCTTAATCTCATGTTTGACAATCCGAGGGTCAATACCTGGCATCTCATCATAAGACCAAGCAAAAATATCACGGAATTCCTTGAATGGCTTGGTATATTCGAGAATCTCAGCATGGGAACAATCTGCCCCAATATAGACATTCTCAATGGTGCCAGGATTTCGAGAGATGTTGATAGAAACTGTGGAAGATATGTTCACCATGTTCCCATCAGCCATCTGACCAGGAGAGCTTAATGGAATCATGGGACTACCAACTCTCTGACTAAGAATCTCCCTATAATCCTCATTCTCCAAATGGTCAAGTGGTGGAAGGAAATATGATCTATGATGAAGTTCCTCCCATGGTGGCTCAACACCTGACATAGCCTCGATGATCGCTTCATCTGAAGGGAAAACCGTATCCAGGCAGTTGTGGGCATGAGAAGACTATACTACCCATGCCGGCAGCACATAGGGGTCTTCCTCTTCCATCTGCGAAGAGGAAGAACAAGGCTCTGCAACATTCATAAGATTGGCTTGATAAGCTATCATGGTTGCAGGAAGCGGCACGTTGGTCTCGACAGGCTCACTCGAAATACTTAGTGTAGGAAGAATCCAAGGATCTTCCATATGAGTCGTGCGAAAAGACACTGAGGTCGTAGAAGTTGAAGCCTTATCGAAACAAGATCCTATCATGAGGACTGGCACAGGACAACTAAAGCTTCCCATGAGGGATGGGTACATGCCTACACCCACACTCCCAGTTTCCGGCTGAGAGTGTTCAACGACCGAGACCGAAGCTCCCAAAGATGCAGTAACAGGGGAATTCTTTGAATTTCATTTGATCAATTGTTACAATCTTCCCATTATGTGGAAAGCATACAACGTGAAACACAGAAGAAGCAATGGCTTGCATACTATACATCCAGTTCCGCCCCAGCAAGAGATTGTATTCGAGGGGCGCATCAACCACCTCAACCTCTATCGCAATGGTTTTCCCTCCCAAATGGACTTTAAGGGATGGAATGATGTTGTGCGGCCTAAAATATCTTCCATCAAAAGCAGTTAACATAGTCGCTGATTTCGACAACTCAGGAGAACCAAGACCCTTCCAACAGGACAAAGACATCATAGATGCAGCAGCGCCCTCGTCAATCATAGTGCGCTTGATGATCATATTAAGACATTCTACGTGTACCAAAAGCAACACATAGTAGGGAAAGCGAGGCTGATGACCTGCGGTTTCAAATTTGATCACTAAGGAAGAATCATCACCGTTCACACCAAGAGCAGAAAGCAAAGCCTTCCTTTGCAAAGGACAAATCTGAAGCACTTCCAATGTAGACATCGCACAAGGAGTATGGCCCAAATCATCGACAACTGAATAATTCTGGGCGGCTCGGGCATTTGGATTATGCCCCGAGCGCTTAAGTACCCCCTTAGGAATGCGGGGTGCGGCCTCAGGTTTATCCGCAGGTTTCTCAATGCGCAAAGGGGTTCCTGGTGGATCAGGTTCTTTGCATGGGTCGGGTTGTGACGATCCATAATCTTTCACATGAGTCACAACCTTGGCAGTGCGGACCATGTTAATGCACCCACGAGAACTAGTCTCTGGTGGATCATTCTCACTAGATTGCTCCTGAGACTTCGAGTTCATATTCTGGTTATGCGGTAAAGGGTTCGTTAGCACAGCTGGGCCTTGTGCTAAGAGGCTCGAAGCTTCATCAATTCAAGGGCACAAGTAAGTGAGGTGATCATCCTTACATAGCTTGCAATGGAACTTAACCTTATGTTTCGCTTGCTTGTCCCCACCAGCATTATGACCATTCTTGTCATTATTGGAAGCATTCTCATTCCTATTCCCACCCTTTCGATTATTATTCTTACCCTTTTTTCTATTCCATCCGGGTTGCTGGTTACCCTTTGGGTGGGTTAAGATGAAGCCGTAGCTTGTCCTGAAGCAGACTAGTTGAGCGACAATTGACTAACTTGTTTTGCAACCGAATCTGCAGGTTTCGCACTTGCACAACCCACAATGCCATCAGTATGTGGTCCAGGTTTGACCTTGGGATTGAAACTAGAATGAGGAGCGTTAGGAATAATCTCATACAATAAACCGGACTGAGCATAAATCAAGTCTAGTTCCTGCACCCTAAAGATTGCTTGTTCCTCATTCTGCACTCCGAATGTAGAAACATCCTTCACAATATATGGCAATAAAGACTTGAAGAACCACTCGAGAAGGAACTCCGGCGGTATAAAATCTTTCATTAATCTCTTCCGTCTACGCCACTCCTGAATATGATCAGAAATATGGGTGGCTTTATCTTGCTGAAATGTCAACAAGAGTTCAGTACCAACGTCATAGCGCATTGGTAGCTGGAAGTGATTAAGAAAATTCATCGCAAGATCGTCGAACAAGGTAAAAGCTCCCTTTGGTAACTCTATATACCATTTCGCAGCAGGCCCCGTGAGGGTGCGTTGAAATAGTCGCAAGCGGACTGAGTCCTGATGTAACGAATTCGAAGAGCACCAAAGGTGAAACGTGGTAACGTGTTCACTCGGATCCTCTCCCTATTTGCCTTCGAACTTAGGTATGTTCGAAGGAAGCTTGGTAGGGACACCCGGCCAAGCCGGGTCATGAGCCACGGGATCGTTCGTAAGTCTCAATAAGTCAGGAAGGTTAAGCGTCGCGAGGAAAGGGAGCCTAGGATGATGAGGTCGATGGACCGCTCCCTGGTTCACATAGGTTTGAGCACCACCATGGCCTTGGCCATAGTGTCCTCCTCCTGTCTGACCTGTATAAGGTGACGTGGAAGTACCATAGTAAGGTGGACCTTGACTAGTAGGAGATACGAAGCCATAATTAGGAGAGTAAGCAGGTTGTTGATACCCGCCTCCATAAGGTGAAGAAACCTGTCCATACTACATCCCATAATAAGGTCCATAGGTCATCGCATGCGATGTCCCATGGGACACTCTGTAGGTAGGAAGATAAGCTCTGGAAGGGGGAACATACATACCAGAAGTAGGTATATATGCCCCAGACGTAACAAGCTGACCACTATAAGCGTGAATATAGCCTCCCGAAGCAGCGGGTGGTATATGAACTTGAGACACAATCGGCCTAGTAACCGCAGTATGGATCTAACTCGTAGCCATATATCGGCTCACGTGGATAAGGTGGAGGATGTACATTTGAAGAACTCGGAACCGAGGATGAAGGAATCTGAGTAATAAGATATGTACTACCACCTATCGTCACTCGTCTCGGACCTGGTATCCTAATCAGATCACTAACCCTAGACCTAGGAGGGGGATGAGATGTAGCTTCCACCACTGGGATGGAAGGTGCAATGTGACTAGTACTCCGAAACCTCTCCGCAAGGTAAGGAATGGGATTGCCCCCAGGCATAGTGCTAGGCTCAAAGTCGGATTCGACATGAAATGTCAAATCGTGCATAGGAAAACCAGTCATAGTATAACTACCGTAGCTAGTGCTGGCAGGTTCAAAGTGAGTCTCGGCATCTTCCAGCATTCCATACCGGTAATGTGTCAATGGGGAATTAGACCTAGAGTGAGTAGGTCTATCGTGTAAAGATCCTATCTAGGAAATCACTGGACCGAACTCAGCTAGGTCAGGTGAAGGATTGTATGTAGGAGTAAATTCCCCATCGTCAACATGAATGGGAGGATGTGGCTAAGGAATAGTCTCTGAATGATCCTCCATAGTGTGTGAATCAGTGTGTGACATAGTCCACCTAGACTGTCTAGGTCTCTCTCCCAAAGGAGGAGGAGAAGTGGAAGGCGGAAGTCCTGCTAACCAACGAGAATGGCGCGGAACCGCACTCGAATCCACAATGACTCAACAAAAAGCAAAGACTCTCTATTTACATAAACCCTAGGCCAACTAGCGTGCACAGAGCAATCACTAATAAAATCTAAAGCCAAATGCAAGAAAACAAGGGTTGGATAAGTGAGCTCCTGAATGAAGCAGGTATGTCTCACCGAGGAGAGGCTTGAGACTCCCATACACAACAAGCGGAGGTACGTAACCAATTATTGTAGCCCTCAACTTCAACGCGTAAAGTGACTATGCTGTCCGACCCCAACCTGGTCGGGACACCTGCATAATAACCTCTACAAGTACCCCCTCGATATCCTAGGTAAGGTCACTAAGGTCACCTCAATATAATCAAAGCTCAGGTGGACAGTCACAAGCGGGATTGACCATATGGGCAGGGTAGCAAAGCCCGAAACTCTCGAAAGAGCCCCCAGATACAAATAAAATCCTGGAAATATCTCCGATGCTACTCAGTTATGACTAGGGGTCATCCCAATCAATAACTACTCACACTGCCTCGTGCTTAACTCCCGTTTGAGAGGAGGATCCTGAGAATGATGGTTATACCAAGGATTTCACACACTCCATAGACAGACACCTAGATGTTGTTGTTTAGTGATCTTGGAGAATTTACTTACAATGAACTATTCCAAGATCCTAAAACCTAAGCTTGTTGGTGCACCCTAGAAAATAAAAGAGTGTAATTCATTTTAATTAGCATTGATTTTAGTTGGCTTTATTACTCAAAGATAGGATATGGTTGTGCAACTAGTGGTGTTACGACGCAACATGAAGTAAAATGCACACCGTAACAATCAATGCAAATGCATTGTGTCCATGTAAACAGGGTATGCTACTACGTGAAATGCACAATTCTTCTTCAAATGATGAATGCAAATTTTTCCTATATGAAGTCCTAACTAGTACTCCAAAGCAAATCTAGATCTAGTGCAAGTACAATGCAAAGTGCAAAATGCAATGCATTATGATAAGCAAATGTTTTTGGATTTTTTGAAAATATAAGAGATGCAAAAAGCAAAAGAATGATTCTACCACCCCTAGACTCTGCAAGCACACATAAACAGCATCCAAGCAAAGCACTAAGGTAAAAGAACTCTAATGCACTAATCTGAAACAAAAAATCGAAAATGCCATGACAAGAACTTCCTAAAAAAAAAATTTAGGCTAAAAAAAACATTTCTGGTCAGAAACAGAGGTCAAAACAGACTCAGGCAGTGCCAAAGGAGACTCAACAGCTAACAGCATTCACCTAGCAACCAATTAACTTCCACAAAAAGGGAAAAATCCAGGGTATACGCGACTGTTGGCAGTAAACCCGCATGTATACGCGGAAATCACAGAGGAAACTATGTGTATACGTGACTGTAAATCAAAAACCCATGTATAGGAAGAAAAGGTGCATAAAACAAGGCAAACAGATAGGCTGAGACAAACTTCACTCCAATCATAC